>OY978504.1:13003268-13584574 GCA_963854855.1 Nasturtium officinale | reverse complement strand
TTTAGGAGTTTTGAATCTATATTATGTTTTAGGGTTATATATGTCTTATATAAGAAGGATTATTTGTTAGATTGAAAATTTATTGGTTTGATTTTAATGAATTTCATCTTTGAAATTCAAACCCAAATCGCGAATTTCATATTTTAATTTGGGGATTTTGAAAACTTATTAAGTTTTGCGTTTATATATGTCTTATTTAACGTGTTTTTTTGTTAGATTGAAGTTTTGATTGTTAGGTTTTGTTGAATTTAAAAAATAATCTTAATTTGTTCTTATTTGTTGAATTGTTACAAGCAATGATGGTTTGAATTTTTTGATTAAATTTATATCGTTAATAATTTAACAGGATAAATCTCTAATTGTTTGCTTCTTTCTTTTCTTGTACATGTCTACTATAGGCAAATATGAACCAGAAATTCCCACTTCTGTGGACCCTGCTATTGGAAAAAACGAAAAAACCAGTAACTGCTTCTGAAAATCCATCAAAACCGAAGAAGGTATATCATAAACGAACTCTTATTTGGTAAAAATTCATTCAGGGAGAAGCTGATCCCGCTCTGGCGAATTGATGATTCATTACATTTATGATTTTTTTTTGTTTTTGTGCACGAAATATGTTAAGTTTCACTTTGTAAAATCCTGATGTGGCTTTTGGTTAAAATTTTGTAATTTTTTGATATTTTCGGGTATTATTATCCGAACTAATACACATTCGGATTGAAATCAGAAGTGACAAATTTCCAAATATCTAAACAGAATTGGGTTTTCGGTTTCATTTGGCTAAATTTGTAATTCTGAAATAAACCAAAATTCTGATCAATCCAAACATATTAACCCGAATAAACCGAATTACCAGGACTACTATGCGTGCATTTGACAGATTTTGTGATCAAATTATGCGCACTCTACAAATATATGACAAACTCTAAAACCTTTTAGATAACTATTTTTTAACTTTAATCAATTGTTGAAGATAGTAAAAAATCATTTAGAAATAGAGTTCTCAATTATAATTTTGAATTAAAATTAACTCCAATAATAATTGTTAATAAATTAATTTTCTTATGTATTTAATAGTTAGAAAGAACAATTTTGGTCTTATGGAAAAAATATTTCTGAATTAAATCATTTGAGCAATAAATTTATGAGAACTTATTCTAGATAATGGTTATATTAAACAAATTTCTCTTTAAAAGTTATATGTGTTAACCTTCTCTTAAAATGGTTTTGAACAATTCCATTTCGCTGATCCAGTCTCTTTAGTTTAGATCATCCTACGTCACAGTATTTATGTAAAACAATAATAATCATACTTATCTTCAAAAAAATAATAATGAATTAATGGTAATAATTCATCTGCAAAATATTTATATTACTATTAACTTAAATAAAGACAAAATACTATTATTAGTATTTTAAATCAATATCTATGATATTTTTCAACTTTATGAAAACAAATAGGGTATATTTTTTCAAAAACTCCCTTGTATGACTCATTAATTTTTATTTTTATGAAAAATACAAAATCTCTATAATTTTCAGATTTATTACCTATTAACCCAATAGTACAAAAAAATAAATGAAAATGGGAAATCGGACTAAAATAGATAAAAATATCTTACTGCATTTAAAACAAAATGCTAGATTCAGTGAATTAACAGAAACGAATGGTAAAGTTGAAAGACAAAACAAAGGCTAAAAGAACCAAACATGCTCACTTTTGCTTAACCACATAAAGGCTTTACCCACTTTCCCAGAAACTTCGAAAACAGTTTAGAAGAAGATGAAACGACGAAGAAACCTTTAAAGTCTTAATCTTTAAATCCAAGATCTGCTCTTTTTAGGTTTCATCTCCGGTTCATTAGCTTTCGATCTTCTGATGTACTGAGCCAGAGAGGGAGAGAGAGATGTCTTGTTGGAATGGCTCGTTTGGGCGGAAGAAACAATCCGGTTCGGTTCCGGTTTATCTGAATGTTTATGATCTAACACCTATGAATGCTTATGGTTATTGGCTTGGTCTTGGTGTTTTTCATTCTGGTGTTGAAGGTGTGAATTGATGATTCTCTTTTTTTGATTCTTCATTTCATTTTCTGGGTTTGGATTTTTCTGTTTGAATCTACTTGTTTGGTTGCTAAAGAAACTGACTTTTTTTGTGAATTGACAAGAATTAACGAAAAACTCAATTTTGTTTTTGATGATAAGAACATGATCTTATTGTGTTTCATGGGTTCTTCGTTTTGCTTAGTAAAAACCAAAATTTTCTTGAGTTTTATGAATTGGAATACTGAATTGAGGAGCTTTAATGATGGTTATTATCATTTTCTATAGCAAAATCTGTTTGTGTTTTAGAATGCTTTGTGTAATGTACTTAATAGAGAAACTGATTTTGTATGTTCTATTTGCATCAGTGATGAATAGAGTAAGCCAATTGTGTGTTTAATATGTCTTGTATATTTAGTTTTTAGCTAATGTAGAAACTGATTTTAGATGATAGATTTGCTTCAATGATCAATAGAGAACTAGTTTTTGTAATGGACTCATTGTGTCTGTTATCTAATATATGTAGTTCATGGAGTTGAATATGCATTTGGAGCACATGAGTCCTCAAGCACAGGTATTTTTGAAGTGGAGCCAAAGAAGTGTCCTGGTTTCACATTTAGGAAATCAATTCTTGTGGGTAAAGCAGATATCGATGCGAAAGAAGTTCGAGTTTATATGGAGAAACTAGCTGAAGAGTACTCAGGAAAAAAGTATCATCTCATCTCAAGGAACTGCAACCATTTCTGCAATGATGTTTGTCTTAAACTTACTCATAAACCAATACCAAGATGGGTGAATCGACTCGCTCGCCTAGGTAAAACCAATCACAGCTGAAATATTTGCTCAGCTGTATAAGAAAGATCAATCAAGTAATGCAATGTTCTGTTGTGTAGGGGGTCTGTGCAACTGTGTGTTACCACCGAGGTTAAACGAGACAAAAGTGAGACGGGTAGTAAAAGGAGAGCTTTCGGAAAGTGAGAAAAAGAAACTGAGAAACCAATCAAGATCAGGTCCTTTACTCTCTTCTTCATCATCTTCTACAACGCCTGATAATCATCGATCACACATTCGAGCAAAATCAACCGGTAACCAACCTTCATCTTCATCTGGCTCTAATAAAAATCAACGACATTGTGAGCCTACTGCATCTAGAGGTAAAGACAAGAAGTCGTCGAGCGTAAGCGTCAAGACTTGATTCTTATCATCATTATTTGAACATTTCCTTATTGTTTATGAAAAGGACGAAAAAGTATAAAGACAAAAAAAACAACACAGAGTAAAATACAAAGCAAAGTATTATTCATCTACATGGGCATGCTCGAACTTTGTTATCAAGTTGTAGATCATTTTGAATCGGTACAATTTGCGTAATAGAAAAGAAAGAGATGTTACAAGTATATATATATATATATATGTATACACAGTGGCGGAGCTACAATTTTTTTTTAATGGGATAATTTTTTTCTTACCGAAAGTAGTATATAAACTAATAAAACAAATAATAATTACATTATACATTAATTTATAACTTAAAATTTTGTTTTTATCACATTTATATTGGTTATATCCTCAAATATATATTTTTATAGAACAAACAAAACATATATAACATACTATAGTACACTGTTCACAATTTTCAAGTCATGTAATTTTTAATCATATATTTTTTTAAAAACTAGAGTTTAATTTTAAGAGATTAAATAAAAATAAATAAAAATGTAATCACAAGTTAATATATCCACGAAAATTGATGATATTTTATGATTTGGATTGTTATGTTGTTTATAAACATTAGAATCGATAATTCATTAGATGAAAAGTTAATTTTTCTATAAGAGAGATGAAAAAGTTATGTTTTCTAATTGTTAGTTTTTTCTTTTAAAAATATTTTATTTTTTAATAAATCATGGATAACTTATAATAATTTTAGTGACTCATAGTCTAAAAATTCTATACATAACTCTACATTTGGATAAATCTAACATTTTATTATTTCATGTATCTAAATTAACTTTTTATGGGGTCAAATTCAATATTTGTAGGGGGTCATAATTTTTTTTCTTTAAACCATAACATACAATTTTTTTATGTTGCTGGGTTCAGCTGACCCCCTAACTAACATGTACCCCCGTGTATATATATATATATATATATAAAAGAAAATGATTCATATATTTTGTATGGTTCATATCTCATTTGAATTTATGTATTCTTCAAGTTCTAAACACATTGACCCTTTTTGTGGTCACCTTTTCAATCAGAATGGATGATTATATGTAATGTTTTAATAGACAAGGAAAATAAGAAGATTAAAAGTAAGCCACTTTAATCACAAGAACCTCTCATTTTGGACTTCCTTTCTCATGGGAGATACAAAAAAATAGGATTGAAGAATCAGATAATTTATGTTTCATTGCAACTCGTTGATCATCAGTTTTGTTGTCCGTGCAAAGTGTATTAGCATGTATTTAGCTGGTCACATAATTCATAAACAAAATATAATAGTTTTATTCGGTTCTCTTCTTCTTTTTTTTTTTTTTGGGTTCAATTCATTGTAGCAAATATACAACTGTTATGCGAAAATAAGTTATTGGCACATATTGTCTATCTGATATAATTTGGGAGTGTAAATCACAAAAAGCCTGTTAATTAGTAATATTGACCAAGTTTATTAACAAGGTGATCGACATTCATGGCTGGCCATACAAATAGTGGGGCCATAAAAATATTGATGTTTCTTTATTATTGAATTTTTATATCAACTTTAGTTATTTTAATTGATAGAGTTAATAATTTTTTTTACAGCTATTCATGTTGAAGACCACAATAATATTTAACTAATATTATTTCATTTTATACAGTCCACATTAAAAAAATGGTTCTCTTTTTAACAAAAAAATATATTTTACTATTAGAAAACATTAAATGGGGTCAAGCCAATGTTTCAACTGGCTGGCCTTATATTCAAACCCAACTACTTTTCCTATATTCCTCTTTTTCTTACAAGTGGAGAAATTTTGATTAATTTTACATTAATTGATAGTCCACATAAAAAAAAATATCTATATATATATATATACTCTTTTATTTATTATTACTAAAAATATTAAATGGGGCACCGCCAGTGTTTCAAATGGCTGTCCTGGCCTCAAGTATTTTCCAATATTTCTCCTTTTCCTTACAAGTAGAGAAAAATAAATTAAGAAATTCCAGTGGCAACTTAAAAAACTAATGCACTGATCATCAAATTCTAGCTTTTTCTTTTATTGTACTTTTAATTTTGCACACAAATGAAACCCTTAGTAGTTGTGGCTGCATGATTTATACCATACCATGGAAGCCCTTTATAGTAGACTATGACTGTATGAGTGATCAAATTTTTATTTTTGTTAATTAGGAGGAGTTTGGGCTTAGGCCTTCATAATCATCTCCCCACGCCTCATAAAGTAGACATCATAAAGTATCATTTGTATTGGGAATCGAATTAGATAACATATGAAATCTGGATAGGTATCTGGTCATATTGGACGTAAAGCAAAAAAAATAAATTAACCCATTAATAACAATATATAGAAAATTACAATTAAGAAAAATTGAACTCAACTAGTCTTCCAACTTTTAGAGTCACTTAACTACTCGATTAAAACTCCTACACAAAGTTTGATACCCCTAATAATTTATATATTTTTGGTGTTTAAAAATATTTCGACGTCTTAAAAAATTTACTAGATTTCTACCCATGGTATACCGCAGGTTAATTTTTTATTTAATAAAAGTAATATATTATATGTTATTTTATTTTTGTAATATACCGAGCTATTTGTTGTTGTTTTTATATTGTTTATATAATTTTTTTGAAATTGAATGTTTACCATAACTCAATATATATAATAAAATAGAAGCAATTAAGTAATTTTATTATGATTCAGATGTTAAAAATGTCAATTTATATCATTACTCGTGAATCCTATCCCGTTTGACCGGACGTAGAGCGGATGTGATACGAACCCATGTATCGGAGAACCAGCCGCTACGGCATCAAGTCAAGATAATGCTATACCGATCTCCTTGCGGGTCAAACCGCCTATTTGGAGCGTATCAGGATGTGAGTTGAAAAATATGAGTTTTAAATTTAACGGGTTATGCTGGTATAAAATATATATTTAATTGGGTGTGTGCAAATAATAATATTTTCATTGGTAGGTTATGCGGGTATCCGCTAATATTTTTATTTTTAATATAAAATTGTTTTTTTGTTATGAGTTTTGTAAAAAAAAATATGTTGATTTAAGTTTTTTTTTTAATAAATGATTTGTTGTTTTAAGTTTGTTTTATGTTTTGCATTTTTGTTCTCATTTTATAAATTTTATAAATTTTCAGATATACTTTCTATTTTTAACGATTTAAGATTTTTTATCTTATAACTCGTCAGACCCGTTTGAATGATACGGAGTCATGCAGATAATTTTTTTATAGATTTCACAAAATTATTCTTAAGATTTTCAGAGATATTTTCTCATAAATAATAATAATTAATAACAAAAATATTTAATTTGTTAAATCAATTTTTAACAATTTTAAAATTTTAAAAGGGATTTCGAATTTGATATAATAGTAAAGGGATAAGTATAAAAAAGATTTTAGAATTAAAATACAGATATATAAATATTTAGTTTAGATTTTAATGGTAACAAAATGATATTTTCGATTTATAGATATATTTTCTCATAATTAATAGCAAAATAATTTAATTTTTTAATTTGAATTTTAATAATTAGATTTTTTTAATTAATAAATAAACTGATTGATTAAAAAATAATATTAACAAATAATTAATATGATTTAATAATTAAATTAAAAAATATGAAAAAAAGAGAGAAAAATCTTAATTAGATATTCTTTTATAATTAACTATATAAGATAATTATTAGATATGAATAATTATGTTTGGTTACTTGGATAACATTATTTTATTAATAGATACTTATAAATACTGTTTGGAAACAAATATTAAAGTATTTCTTTTTACTAGGAGAAGAGATACCTTATATCAATATATATACAATTTTCCAACGGATTTTGGATAAATATATTTTGCCAAAAATCCATCAGATTACCATCAATATTTGTAGGATTATGGTTTCCTTTTATTTTTTCTAAAACTAACATAATTTCTAACAGCATCTTAAACCGTCAAGAATTTCTGACGTTAATCCAATGGTAATCTGAATTTTTGTTTTTATCGAAAATATGTATATTGATTAACAGTTTTATAGCTGTTTGAATTTTGAAAATTCTGACGTAAAATTTACTACAAGAAATTTTCCTAAAGACTGAAAGGATTTCTGATGGATTCCAACGTAAAATTTACAACAAGAAAGTTACCGGAAAATAGTAGAATTTCCGATGGGATTCCAATTTCTGACAGATTTTTGAGTAACCATAAGAAAACTGTTGGACATATGTATTTTGATAAAGCCAATTGAATTTTGAAATATTCGACGAAAATATTTTGTCAAAAAAATGGATTACCGTTGGAAATTTTTGTAGGATTGCCATCAGAAATTCATTCAGCTTTTTGGCAACCGTTTTTAGTGAATTCTATGGCTGAAAAATAGGAGTGACAGTTTCAAGATTTAAATATTAGTAAAAATAAATTAAAGGTTTAAACTAGGAATGTCAAAATGGTTTAATCCGTCCCGTTTACCCCGCTCTATTGCGGGTTAAGTTAATTTGCGGTTTTAACGGGCTGATCCGCTATAACCCATAAGTTCTAAATTAATAGTTCTAACCCGCCCCGTACTATAATCGCGGGTTAAGCGGTTTGGTTTGCAAAATTTAAAATCAAATTAATAACTAAAAAATTAAAGCTTTACAGTATAAATTTATTGATAATAAAATAAATGTATATTGTATCTATCCTACATCAAAAATAAAATAGTAACAAAAGTCATAAAATGCATATCTAAATCAATAAATTTTTAAAGATTCAAATATGAAATTGATTTAAGTATTGTCAACATCTCTAACTTATTAAGGCAAAAGAAAACAAAATATATTTTTCAAAATTTATAAAATAAAACTAATATAAAGAGGGATTTTCTATTACTTTTTGTCTTCAGCGTGTAATTTTATCAGTCCGCAGATCAACCCGCAACTCATGCGGATTTATCCATAGACCATGACGGATCAACCCGCAATGCCCGCTTTTTTTGGACAACAAAACATAAACCCTAACCCGCTCCATAGCAGTGCAGGTTTAAGGGAACCTGCGGGGTTTTAACCTTTTGATATCCTAGTTTCAACTGTTAAATGTTAATCTAGTATGAACATCTGCCACTTCAAGGTTACAAATTTTTTTTTTTTGTTTAAACATAGAATCTAGAGTCTCTAGTCCATTTTATAGTATTTCTTTCTTAAAATCTATTTCAATACCATCACTACTTCACTATTTAAAAACTCTATTTTGTTACTTATTATCAATGTTTTGAAACCCAACTAAAATTATGGATGGTCTAATGAGCGACGAGGCTAAGAAGATTGATGTTTGGGGTATGGGAGGAGTAGGAAAAATTACATTGTCCGCGACTTTGCCATATGGATCATGTCTTCCTCACAAAATGGTTGATATTGCCTTATCATGGCTGGTACAGGTTTGGAAGAGATTCAAAAACATCAGTCTACGCATTCTCTACGAAGGAGTTCTTTAATGTACAATAAACTAGAAAGGCTTCCAGATCTCACAGCAGAGTACTACGCAGATGCCTCAACCTTAATGCTACAAGGAAACTCTCTTCTACAAGAAGCACCCATTGGATTCTTGCAAGCATTTTCAACTCTTAGAGTCTTGAATCTGAATGGGACTCACATGAAGTCATTTCCGCGCTCCATTTTGCAGCTTTCGAGTCTTCATTCTCTTTTCTTAAGAGAATGTTCTGATCTTGTGGAACTACCTTCACTAGAAAAGCTATTCAAACTTGAGCTACTAGATCTCCGTGGCACCCATATCAAGGAATTCCCAAGAGGGTTGCAAGAGTTGAAGAAGTTCAGACATCTCGACCTTTCTCAAACACCTCTCCTTGAAAAAGTTGCAGCTAGAGTGGTCTCAAGGTTGTTAAGTTTAGAGACACTAGACATACCATCAAGTCATTACCGTTGGACAGTACAGGGAGAAGCGCAAGACAAGGAAGCAACAGTCGAAGGGATAGGTTTCCTCCAGCGTTTACAGGTTCTTTCTATCAAGCTCCATTCTTCCCCATCTCTTCTAATTAACACCAACATTTGGATCAAAAGATTGAGAAAATTCCAACTTATTGTTGGGTCCGGCTACGTAGTTCCTACAAGACAAGACATGAGGAGGGTAACACTAAGTCACCTCAACGTGTCACAAGGTTCCATCGGGTGGCTTTTGGATTGTACCTCTCTGGCACTAAACCATTGTCAGGGTGTCGAAACAATGATACAAAAGTTGGTCATTGACAGCACGAGTTTCAAGAATTTGAAAGCTTTGACGATTGAAAACACTAGCATCAGACTCAATTCAAAACAAAGCTCCCGAAGAGTAGGCCTTCTACCAAATCTAGAGGAACTTCATCTATGTTGTGTTGACTTGGAAACCATCTTCGAACTACAAATACATCTCGGGTTGAGTTTGGAATCCTTGAAGCTACTAGAGATCACTATGTGCCACAGACTTCGAACACTTCTAGTTTTCGACGAAAAAGACTTCAAGAGTATCCCAAACTTGGAAGAAATGGAGATTAGCTATTGACTATTGTGACTCGTTTCAGAGTATACATGAAGCTTTGTTTTACGATGGCTCTTTCCTACCAAATTTACGTGTCATGAAACTGAGAAATAGTCCAAAGCTTGCGAGTATTTGCAACTGGGGAGAAACTTGGGGATGTTTGGAGCAAGTGGAAGTCATACAATGCGAGAAGCTTGATCATTTACCAATAAGCTCTTCAAATTGTGGAAGAATTAAGGAAATAAAAGGAGAATTTACTTGGTGGGAGCGTTTGCAATGGGAAGATCCATGTGCTTTAACAGCCTTTTTCAAGCCAGTGAAAGAGTTTCATCTACTCTTGTTATGATCTCTAAACCAAGTTTAAGAACATGGAAGTGTATTATTTTTCTCTAGTTCTATATTTCGTATCGTGTGAAAATTTATTTGAGTTTGCCAAGTGTGGATGTTAAACTATACAATAAATTGTGAGACTATCCTCGTTCTTGATATTATTGAAGTGTCTTAAAAATTGATTGATATTAAATTTGAAGACATATACTTTTATCGGTGTCTAAAATGTTTTTTTGTAAAATATTTCTATTCATTAAAGACACTAATTTTTTGTTTTTATAATTACTTTAAACATCAAGACACCCAAAAAAATGACCATTGTGAGTCTTTGATAGTCTAACTCTTGTTGTAAATAAAATCATCTAATTTTCTATAAATAAAATCGGGTCGGGTAAAAGCTATTCTACTACTCAAACTTGAGGTGTCTACATGGTAAATATAATAAACTACAAATATAACTATTCTAAGATGGACGACCTAATTTGATGTTAAAGCCCAATCGAAATGAGTACTTTATACAAAAAAATTAAGAAAAATAAATAAATGAGTGTATTTTTACTTCCTCCAAGCGTAAATAATCAAAGAGAACCAACTCTTGCTCCCAAAGCTCCTCTCATCTTCTTCTCTATAACTCGACCACTCCACTACAGAGGACATACGAGAAGACCAATGACCATATGAACTCGCCCAAAACGACGGCGTTCGAGAGTTCTCCTTCCGCAAAACGACGTCATCTCTTACACGCTTGTTCATCATTAACAAGTCGTTTCCCTCCACTTCTTGATTCTCAAACCGGAGTAAGAACACAGCAGAGACCGGTTTAACCTTATCCTTGTCACCAAACAGCCAGTTGTAAACATCCCACGACATATGTATCGTCACATCATCAATCACAATCTTTGTGTTTCCTCTAAAGTTCCATTGAAGTTGTTTAATCTTCAGAACACTCTTATCATCTACACTAAACCGGAGACTAGCGTCGTCTTCGTCAAAAACTTTAACATCTATACTAATCTCTCGAAGGTTTCCCTTAATCTTGATTTTTGTATTGTAAACTCTGTTTCCAAACAGATTCACTCTTCTTGACACCAAGATTTGCCGCGTTGGCTTCTGTTTCAAGTTCCCTTCACCAACGAGAAGACACATTTCACCGGATACGAATACAGCAACGTAAAACCCGGATACCGGTTCGGGTCCTGATCCAAATCTTGCTTGTGTCAAGTCCCATACGACTCGAATATCAGGCTTTCTTGATATCTTCTTGGATCCATGTTTTCTCCAAAAGGTCAAGGGTTTGATTTCTAACCGGAAAGTGAAGGGAACAGAGCGACGATAGCAATATGGAGAGTGGAGATAACAGTTTGAGGAGTCACAAGAGTAGAAATGAAGGTGGAGAGAGCGACGGAGGAAGGCTTGAGACCAAGAAAGGAAGAAAACACCTAAGTTAGTATGATAGTGACATGTAGTCATGGGATTTGGAAGTTCACCAGATAAATAAGATGGATTTGACGGCGATGGAAGAGGTAGATCGTCGTTGATAGCGGTGGCTGAAGGGTGGAAACATGAGGATAAAGGAGAGGAGCCACCGCGAGAGATTTTCATTTTTATGTATTGTTTTTTCAAATCTGACTATTTCGTTTGGCTGACTTATTATGTACAGACACATAAGTTAGTATATATCTAAACTTGAGTTGTTGTTTTTTTACTTATGTGTCGGAAAATGAGTTGTCATGTTTGTGAAATTCAAAAGAGTGGGTCAAGTCGAGAAATTGAGGGCAACTTTTTTGGATAAATTTATGTGACCGAAGCAGACGTTTATTGATAATTTATGCCGGTTTTCACAATACGGTTATGTAGATTATCTTTAGTTTAATTCTATGCATGTCATTGGACTTTGTGTCCTTTTTACTCAATCTGTTTTCCTTATACGCGTTTTTAGTCACAATGAAAGCTACCAAATTAAAAAGAAAATGGTAAAGACAAATAGAATAGATCTTGTTTAAAGCTTGGTTCTGATGTGCTTTACATTACCTGTGTTGAGTTGATAGAATCAAATGATGAATTAGTATGGATAATTATATAAAATGTTTTAAGATTTTGTTGGTAAATAAGACATTTGCTTGCTGGTTTAAAAGTCCGCTTGCATCCATGATCTTACAGTTAATACATTTAACTGGTTAATTAAAAGGACTATAAATGATGGGAAGTAAATGCTCAAACAACCTTTATTAACTCAAGATTTTTTAGATGTAGTTTCTCTAAATCATTCATATAAAATAAATCATTAATATATATAAGTTAGAGGTTATCTATTGATAAAATGCTAGAGAACGATTAAAATGATATATAGATAAAAGTTATTTTTTCTGTAAAAATAAATGGGATAGACAATTGAGCATCTTTCATCACCGAACTCAACTTATGTCCGGTGTGACTCTAAATGAAACTCGTATTTAAATGCTTCCCGATTGAAATGTCTTATAATGTATGATACGAAAAACTTTGGGAGCAAAAGATGTCAAGCCAAATTGCTAAACAATATGTTAAATCTATTGGCAGATGACAAACGGAGATGTCAACATGGGATTCGGCTTGTTTCATTTTGGTTAGTAAACTCAGAGCTGTTTTTATCAATTGCAAATGGAACGTTGAACATGCCTTGGGCTCAAGAAAAATATCTTTAAAATGTTTTATATCACAATCAATTATTTTACTGATAATAATAGTTGCACAAAGTTTTTGACAGTTAAATTATAACATACAATTATGAATTGAATTCCACAAACCATCGACATGACATAATATTTTCTGTTAAATGACTTAATTGTTCTTCAATAAAAAAAAATTATTTAATTATTTGGAACTAAATTTAGTTAATTTGTCTGTTAGTTGATAAAAAACTGGATACTTTGTCTTTGGTAATCACCAAAATATATTGTTGTAAATTGGTTGGAAATAAGAAGTTTTTGATCCAAGTTATAAAAATTTGATTGTTCAACTAATTGGATGAATAATATAGAGAGGTTAAGATGGTTGAATCTGCTGTAAAATAGATATAAAGTATGTAGATATCTTTTCCACCCACTTATTTTTGTTTATATGTTATTCTTTTTTAGTTTATTAAGTCACATGCTCAATTAGATTTCAGAGAAATATATCAACCAACCCAATAGTATTGAAAGAGCATATATATATATATATTAATTAGAGACATGCAGATATTTAGTTTATAATAAATAAAACAAAGAGGTTCATGATAGTTCATGAATAAACTCTTAATGTGAATTGATATTAGTTTTTTTCCCCATTGGTGACATTAAATAGTTCATAATAGTCATGTGCATACATTGTTCAACAGTCCAATAATAAAGTAATTTGGTTATAGTTTCTACCTATTACTTATGTAGGTTTATATCACTTCCCATAATAAAATGTACTAAAACTCTCAATGATGTATTGATAGGTCTCTAGATATTGCTAAGTCACTTATATATGTTTCAGTGTTTCTATGTTTATATATGCATATTTTTGTTTAAGTCTGATTATCACAATATATGAATAAAACACAAAAAACCAATCAGGTTCTAAAGAATCAGTAATTTCTGTCTAGAGAGATTAAAGATTAGAATATTGTTGTATTGCTCTAATCAGTTTAACATGGTTTCCGGATTCACTCCAAAATTTTTAATGTAATGATCAAACTTCTTATTTTTATTATTATTTAAAGTTATAATAAAATATCAGCAAATCATTATTAGTTTACTAGATAAATCAAATTCATATGTAACCAAAAATATACAATTATCTGTCTAGATAAAAAATAATACAACCAAAATACTAATTGTGATGTCTGTTTCCATCTTTCATCTTCAACCAAATCCGTGTGATACTTGCAAAATCTATAAGTTTTGCTTTTACACTCTCATGTTGTGCTAGAAGCATGCTAGTTAATGTCATTATCATCACCAGGTCCTTCTCCACATGACATTTTCCTCCATAGATAGTTACAGTTGTAGAATTTAAAAATCTTTCATTTGTTTTCACTATTAACCAAGTTTTCTACTATAATATAAATACAAATATAAATAAATATTCATATATATCTTGAGAATCTTCTCGATCATTGTATAACAATTAGTTTTGAGTGATGAAATATGATTATGGCATCTCATCATTTTTGGTAAAAAACTCAATCAATTATTTATCTTTCATCTTCAACCAAATCCGTGTGATACTTGCAAAATCTATAAGTTTTGCTTTTACACTCTCATGTTGTGCTAGAAGCATGCTAGTTAATGTCATTATCATCACCAGGTCCTTCTCCACGTGTCATTTTCCTCCATAGATAGTTACAGTTGTAGAATTTAAAAATCTTTCATTTGTTTTCACTATTAACCAAGTTTTCTACTATAATATAAATACAAATATAAATAAATATTCATATATATCTTGAGAATCTTCTCGATCATTGTATAACAATTAGTTTTGAGTGATGAAATATGATTATGGCATCTCATCATTTTTGGTAAAAAACTCAATCAGTTATTTATCTAATAAACATACAAATATGAATTCGATAAACCAACATCATGATATATATACTTTCTGTTAAAAGGTTTCCATCATCATGATTGAGATGTCAATTATAATTGAAAACTCGCAAGTTAACCTAAACTCGCACCGTTATAGGGTATATTAAGGTTCATGTTCTAATTACAACTTATGAGTTGACCCATCATCACGATATATATATTGTTAAAAGGTTTCCAACCTATTATAATGTCAGTTAATTAATTTAATTTATTGGAGCTATATTTAGTTAATAGCTAGACGTCCTAATCAAAGTTGCCACACAATAGTTTTTTTAGTTCGTACCATCCGGAACATGGTGCTCGGTTTGCTCGTACATCTAAATGAGTATACTTTTTTAACTATTTACCACAAAAAAATATTACCTATTTTTTTGAATAAAACCAACAAATAGTGGGTGATGGTCCTGGTAAAACTTCAACTAAACTCTAAGCAAATTTTTGTTTTGTTAACTCAATATGATTTGATCTATTGGGTTGGTTTGGTTAAAATCTCTGATGGAGGCCGGAATAAACGTATATTCTTAAGAAAACGGTGATTTTGATCAAAATGTACCAACATAATTTCGACTGTACCAAGTAAAGTCATGTTTCATAAGTTTGTGGATTGATAAGAATCCACATTCGTTAGAAATCAAATAGGTTGAAACTTTTTTTTTCATGCTTCTCCTTGATTGGTTTGAATTTTAGAAGAAGAAATTTATTATTGGTTTCTTTTGGGGTTCCAGCTAATAAAAAGGTTTGAAAATATCCAACTGTAAATTAAATATGGTACCATACACTAATTCATTGCGAGATTGGTGCATTACTCGCTCTGCTTTTTGTTTTGTACCAAACAATCCAAAACATGTGATTGTTGTCTGAACTTTCATTCTCCAATCATTCAGAAGAATAACTACAAAAAATTAATCTTCACCAAATTGTTCCCCGGTCATTGATATTTAAATAAAGAGTAATTATAAAAAAAACCTTTCAAAAGTTAAAAATTGTTTTATCTTGTTGCTCTTGTGTTCTGTCAATAGTTTTTTTTTTTAATTTATTAGTTTGTGCAAGTAGAATATATTTTAACCGTAAAAATATAGATTGCATAAGAAAAATTTAATGGAAAACTAACGTAAATATCTGTTTGGATCTAAATGAGAGTTTGGTAATAAATAACAATTAAAAACCTGTTTTTTAGTTTTTTTTTGTGTGTGTCAGTAATAATGGTTTAGTTAAAAACAGTGATTTAAAGAAAAATCAAGACAGAGGCCCAAAAGCTTCACGAAAAAAAAAATTCTAGATAATTTTTAAATATACGAGAAAACAAATAACTTTAGATACTCAAGTTATTTATACATGATTCAATAATCCAACATTTTACCCGAAAACACACAGTCGTACATGGACCGAAGCCCAAACACTAGGCCTGAAAATAAGTTATAACGAATTATAAAATCTTACTTAAAAATATAATGGGCCTTAAGGCCCAAACTGGAAAAACTGTAACCCTAAAAACGTATCGTCATATAAAAAGCACCGCCACCACTTACGTCAAGCTTCTTCTTCAGATTTAGGAATTCTCCTCGGTTCGGCTCTGTCGCAGCAGCAAGATCACAAGGCTTCAAGATGGTAAATCCTCTCTTCTCTCATAAAATTTTAATCTTCATTATCTTCTACGCTGAATTTTATCTTAATGACATTGAAAGTTCGAAACTTTTGAATCATTTTGATGATCAGCCGTCGCACAAATCATTCATGATCAAGAAGAAACTAGCGAAGAAGATGAGACAGAACAGGCCTATTCCTCACTGGATTCGTCTTCGTACTGACAATACAATCAGGTTCGTTGATTTATTAAACTGATGTATAGTTTTTGTTGTTGATTGATTAGGGCAAAGTTAGTGATTCTTGTTTGGTTTTGTTTTTAGGTACAATGCTAAGCGTAGACATTGGCGTAGAACCAAGCTTGGATTCTAAGAAATTACTTTTGGGTATTGTGAAAGATTTGTTCTTTCTACAAGACTTGTTTTTATTCTTGGCTTAGTGTTTCCTAAGTTTTGATTTTGTTCAAATTTGTGTTAAGACAGTCTTTAATCATTTATGTTTTCACATTTGATGTTGAAGACTACTTATTGTAGTGACATTGAGTTTTTCATTAGTTCAATGACTTGGAAATGATTTTTTTGGTTGTCTTGTTTTGGGTTACACTACTTTGAATAGCTTCTCATTTTGGTTTGTATGATTTTAGTTTGTGTAGCTTGAGGTTGGATTTACTTAGCTTATAGCTATATAGGTTTCCAGAAGATATCAATGTGTCACGCTTTTTTTTTATCTGCATGTATACATAGAATGATCAATATAGGTAGAAGAATCTGATTGTATAAAATGAATCATTTTAGATGTTGTTTGGTTAATTATCTATCTACGAAAGTGAATTGTTTAGGAATATAATAGGTTTGTGCAACACAATGTATTTTATTTAGTCATTTCAGATTCTTCTATATTTTGGATTGTGTCATCTAACTTGGTTTAATAACCTGTTTTGGTGATTAAAATTTTGTGAACTGTATATTCTTAATATTTTTCAAAGTTTATTAATATTTTTTAAGTTTTCAAATAACTTTCAGGATTATATGTAATTACAAAAGTCTGAGGTTCACTCTATAGGCTAGTTACTTAAAATCGTACAAATGAATAAGTTTAAAACGGTTAAAATTGTGCGTTATAATATAATATAAAAAGTGAAATGTTAGAGTTTAACAAATGTTCTAATCGTAATGTACACATTTTTGGTTTTAGCCGACCTATGGGGTTTTTATAATTTTTGTGATGGAAAATAAATAAAAATATGTAATATTGCTAAGAAGCTAACTTGGCAGGACCAAAGGCTTTTAAAGTTTATACATAGTGGTGGTATAGGGTTCGAGTCTATTGCGATTTATTAAGTATTGTAAATTTATTAATAAATTTGCTTCCATTAAACTTAATGGAAGCAAGTTTACAAGAGATCTTTAACGATGTATAATTAGCGCCGTTCACCGTGATTTTACGTAGAGCAGTAATTGTTGTCTGTCAAATATTATCTGTAATAAAAATTAATAAATTTAGACGAAAAAAAAAAATGGGAACCTCCCGAGTTTATAAGAACCGATGATGTGTCCAATTTTTATTGGATGAAGGATTTTATGAGAGAAAAATATTGTAATTCACAAAATCCTTTTCCTTTAAAAAAATTCACAAAAATCCTCATCAATAAACATTTATGATCGTCTTCCTCGTAATCCTTGTAATACTCAAATCAGAAACCGATTTGGGGATCAAATTGTAATTGAAGTTGAAGATGGCAGAGACGATGATAAGGAAGAAGCCGGGAATGGCGAGTGTGAAGGATATGCTCACGCCGGTCCGATATGCTCGCCGGATCTCCAATACGGGTCCAAGCGTCATGGCTATTTTCCTCACTGTTTCCGGTGCTTTTGCTTGGGGGATGTACAAAGTCGGCCATGGCAACAAAATTCGCAGGTAAATCAGTCATGGGATATGTTAATAGCTCCTCTCATATTTCACATTTTCTTCTATCGGAATATTTTCGTGAAATGAAATTATAGGTTTACTTGGGTTGTTATTAGTGGTGACGAACTTATGAGTATTTGAGAATTGAAATTTGTAATTTTCTGGGTACAAATAACCTCTAGATTGATTATAAAATGGAACTTTTGTTGGTTTTAAGCCATTTTATAGCTAAATTAACGATCACTTGAGTTGTGGTGAAGAAAGCAATAAACTTGCTAGATGATGATTTTTGATACATAGATTGTAAGTTATTTAGCTTGATTAATGTCGTTTTGGGACTAATAAGACACCACAGTGTTATCTCTCTTGGTGTGTAAAATCCTATAAGCGTCTCTTTCTATGTGATGATAGAGCATTGAAGAGAAATATGCTGAGCGTAGAGCAATTCTACCAATTCTTTTAAGCTCAAGAAGATGAAAGGTAGAAAAAAACAGAAATAAGTTCCATTTTTGTTTCTAGGAACTCATCTATATTTTCATTGAGTCTCATGTGTTTATTGTAAATAGGTTTGTGTATGAGTAGAAGAAGTATCTGAGTATGAGGCGGATGTTATGAAGGATGTTCCTCGATGAAAAGTTGGTGAAATCTGTATACTTCTGGTCGTTGGATGCCTCCATCAACTGGAGAATTTCGTCCTGATGTCTGGTAATATCAGTGGCTCCTTTTGATGATGATGACTATTTTTTTAAGCATTAGAACATTGATGTTTGTTACCTCTCTTGTACGTGTCTTTCTTTACAATGTTTTGGCAGATATGTTTCCATCTTTGGTTTAAAGCTAATGTAAGGAGAAAACCAAACTATTTGATTTCGTGATAAATGCATGCAGATAATAGTTTTTCATTGATAAATGGATGTTGATACAGCTTTCATATATAATAGATTCCTAATTCCATCGTTTTGCATTGGTAACAACTTTGCATTTGATAAAAGGTAGAGAGGAGGTGATTCTTGTTAAATCAATTTTATTGTCTCTTTAGCTGATAAATACATATTATTAAAACTCTAGTTTTATGTTTGGTTTATGTATAAGATTCACAATTAGTGCTAACCAGAAGTTTGCTTTACTAACTAATAACTTATAAAATGTTTATAAATTTTAATAAAATCAAATTTAATTAAATTAAATTTTTATAATTCAAAATAACCAAAAAAATTAAGAACCCCATTTGAGGTTCTACCATTGGAAGAGAAGATTTATAAGAACTCATCAACAAGTTCTTAAATTTTACTTTTTGAAAATCTATAATTAAATAATCCCTAAGAACCCATTAGAGGGTTTGCTAGTTGTTTTCGTTTCCCACCTTTGCTAATTTGCTATCGCCTGTTACCATTGCGACTCTGATGCTTACAAGTTCCAACATTCTTCGTATAAAATGGGATAACGTTTTCTTTAATGGTTTCTTCTATCGGTTGGTTTTATATAATAATTGAATAAATGACCAACCAATAAACCACCCAATTTTGATAACAAGGGTGAAAATACGTTTCTTGAAATTATCACAGAAGTTGAACACAAGTCATTAGACTGAGAAATGTATAACGAAGAACAAGTCAACATTATAAAAGTATCATTTTAAGTTGACAAAAGATACCAATTTTTGCATCATTCAAATTCACTTGGTTTGACAATTGACAAAAGTACAAATTTAGCATCATTCAAATATTGCCGGCTAAGTAAAACCCCACTAGACTCCCCCTCTATATATATGTTACACACAGATGGTAAACATACATAGATTTCCCTTTTGTTTTTCTTTTTTTGAATTCAATGAACTTTTTATTCTTTTATTTTCATAATTTTTCGTCTTAATTAGACATCCATTAGTTATAGATTAATTCCATAATTAACCACTAATCTTTATTAAACTAAAGAATGTGGAGATTCATTATGGTGATGTATCTTTTAGCTTTGGTCGGAAGAGGAAGCTCGGGGAGACCTGTGTTATGGAGGAAGGATTTAGGACGTTTGTACAGCTTACAGAACCAGCTTCAGAGAGGTCCAGTTCCTCCATCAGAACCCTCTCTATGCCATAACAGACATAACCCTCTTTCTCATCCAGAGGTTTATTCTTCTCAAACTTACGTTCTTTGCCCATGAACAATCCCATTTTTTTATTTTCTTTCTCGTTCCTCAACATATTTCATAGTTGTATTTGTAACATTTTGATCCGAATCCACGATCGGGGTTCGATATTCATATGATATATGTATTTTTTGGTGGGCCATAAGATTTATGTTTTGGAATGAACTACCAAGTTTTATGTATTAAGAATAAGTAAAATATAACTTCATTATTGACTAGTTAATTAATAAAGATGCAACTTAAATAGTTCTCTTTTGACCTTAGAACTGAAATTAAGAGTATGAACAATGAAATATTATGTTATATCCGGTGTCGAAAACTAAACTGGTGTATTTAGTTGGCCGCCCATAAAGAGTTTGAATACCGATAACGAAAGAGAGACTAATTTTACCATTTTAGAGTTCAAGAAAGTAGTTTGAAAAATTAAATCTTAAGCACAAAATAGCTTGATTTTTGAGAAATCACTTGTTTGAAAGATTAGAGAAGATCAAGAGAAACAATAGTCCACTTGAGTTTCCTAGACAGATGGATCACGACCACCTCTACCTCGGCCTTGACGGCTAGGTTTTCGTGTCCTCCTACATTAGTACAATGCATTTCTTGAACCTTTTGAGATGGTTTGAAAATACAATGAAAATTACTTAACATGCAATAATCTTATGTCCGAATAGATGATGAGCTTAAAGTTATTGGATACCAAAAAAAAATATTATTAGGAAAACTATTTTGTAGTTGACCATATAACTCAATAATAGTTGTATTTTTCTGTTGAACAACGAATTGTATTGCAATGAGATGTGAACAAATAGTTACTTTTGCAACGCGAAAGTGAGAATAAAATAGTGGCGGTGTAACAAAGAAGCGGGCACAAGTCAACAAGATAGTGGATGACTTAGATAACATTAGTCAAAGTAAATCATAACCAAAACTTCGCTTCTTAATTACATCAATAACATTTTAAATTGGGAAAACCACGTCTACATTTTTATTATTTTTGTTTACTTGGACTATGAAGCCAAAATATTGATAATAGTATATGTGAGTAGAGAAATAAAATTGAGTTGAAATCTTGCTCTCCAAAGTGTTTACATTTTTTCAAAATTTCTGGATTGAACCATTAGATAAACCCTAAGTTGGTAATTTAGTTTTTTTCTCTTTCTATTGATACCAAAAAAATTGTTTTTCTTTTCTTTCTTTTGTTCATATGGTTGTGAAAAATATATGCATATAAAAGAAGTTTTATGAAAAACCAAGAGAACTTTCAAGAATACAATACTTTATATAGGGTCTATTGCTGATATACATTTGATGGGAAGCAAAAAATCTCAATACATCTATTTAATCCCACATACACTCCTTGATGTTAAATTCCTAAACTAACCTTAATGAATCTAAGCAAAAAAAAAAAAAAAACAACAGAAATTAAAATATGGGTGCACTCCAAATCTAACGGCTGAAAAAGAAAAGATCAGTTATTTTTATTGGTGAAAAAATTAAATGTGGAGCAATCAAAATAGGACATTTGTCCCAACTACTTTTCATATTCATTTTTTCTTCTTCTTCTTTAACGAGAAACGCTATTAAAGAAGAGCTTAAAGCTTCGAATTTGGTAATTTTTTTGATGCAATTTTTGTTTTAATTAGTAATTATTCTTTGTTTTCTGGGTATATGAACAATGTAACCTTCTTATTAATGGAAATTTGTGTTTGATTTAAAATTTTGTAAAATTAAAAATAAAATTGTTTTATTTTCTATGTACAGTGGTCGATTAAACTTGTAACCTTGATATTTCATATTATTATATTGTTAATCTTTCGTAATTTATGTATTATAGCGGCATAATCGTGGTGATTTATACATTTACAGAAATTAAATTTTTTTGATAAACGAAAATTGTAGAGAATGGTACGAATGGTACAACTAAAAGACATTGGTAATACTGGTACGATTAGGTACTAATAACAATAACGGAAAACTAAAAAACATTATTTTATTTTATTATTTTCAGGGGAAAATGGAAAATACTCCATGTACAATCATACATTTTGATTATAGAGGATATTATTTTAATGAAGGAGTTGACACGATATAGATTGCAAGGGAAAAAATTATATCCTTTAGTGATGAAGACATATATTGAGGAGGTAACGTATCATGGTTTGGTTGATAGCATATACAAGAAAATGATGGTACATGAAACCACTACGAAACTGATACTTAGTTATATTCAATTGCATCTTGATCCAAAGACACAATCATATATCTCGAATGATGAAGAAGTTTATGCATATTTCATGACAATGAATTATGAGAAGTGTAGAAGTTTTTTGCATGTGGAGGTCATGATAGATGGAGAGGAAACTCAGGGGCGTGAGAAAGTTTTAAGAGAGGATCGAGAAAGTGTTGTTGGTGTAAGTGCAGAGGTATTAGTTTCTAGTGGTAGAGTGGCATCTAGGGTTAATGATGGTGATGATGGTTTAATTACTCTTTACGGAAATGAACCATGGCAACACGAAGATATGAGTAACAATAATGAACCACACATTGTTGAAGACAATCTGGTTATTTTAGGAGGAGGAGATGATGTGATTGTGAATGATGGTGTAAATGTTGGATGGGAAGATGGTATTAATATAACTTTGCATCAAGATTTTGGAACTAAGAAAGAAGTGATGGATATAGTTGAAAGAGCTGCACATCTGAACTGTTTTGAGTTTGATATCATCAACTCGGATAGGAAGTTATATGTGGTAAAATGTTATGAAGCAAAGAATGGTTGTAAGTGGTCTTTACGAGCTGCAAAACTGAAGAATTCGATAAGAACACACAAGAAGATGCATACATGTTCTCGGACTACGACAATTAGTCGTCAAAGTCGGAGGAAAGGCACACCACGTTTAGTTGCATCTGTTTTGCATTATGACTATCCAGCTCAGTTTGATACTCCAACTCCAAAAAATCTCATTGGTCTGACCAAGAGAAGACTTGGTGTAACGGTGTCATATGCAACTGCATTAAGAGGGAAACACCAAGCTGCAAACGATGTGCGAGGCAGCCCAGAGGAGAGTTATAAGATAATTTGTTCGTATTTGTACATGTTAGAGAGGGAGAATCCTGGAACAATTACTCGTGTTGAAGTAGACGAGCATCAAAGGTTTAAATACATGTTTTTTGCTTTAGGAGCTTCCATTGAAGGGTTCAAAGCCATGAGAAAAGTGATAGTTGTGGATGGAACTCACCTTAAGACTGTATATGGTGGAGTTCTAATTATTGCTACGGCTCAAGATCCCAATCATCACCATTATCCTATTGCTTTTGGTGTTGTTGATGGTGAGAAAGATGCTAGTTGGAGTTGGTTTCTGGAAATGTTAAAATTAGTTGTGCTTGATTCTCCTGACATTGTGTTTCTTTCAGATAGAAATCAAAGTATCATTAAGTGTATAGGTAAAGTGTACCCATTATCTCAACATGGATATTGCATATATCATTTGGCTCAGAATGTAAAAGCAAGTGTTTATGGTGTCAACAAGGAGCTAGTTGGTATAAAGTTCAGGGAATGTGCAAAAGCTTATACTGAGACTGAGTTCGAGAAATTGTATGTTTCATTTAGGATGAGGTATCCAGCAGCAGCAGAATATCTTGATAGAAGTGTTGATGTGAAAAAATGGGCAAGATGTTATTTTCCAGGAGAAAGATACAATATATTGACAACTAATTCTGTAGAATCTATGAATACTATTTTAGTTCATGCTAGGAAGTACGCCCTATTGCCAATGTTAGATGTGATTATAGGAAAAGTGGCTGAATGGTTTAACAAGCATCGGAAGGAGGCCGCTGAAATTTCTCCCACACAGAAATTGGTTCCTAACGTGGAAGCAGAAATACATGAGCGATGTACGGAAGCAAAACGGTTGACGGTTCATGAACTTAACTCATTTCTTCTTGAGTACGCTGTCATTGGACAAGATGGAAATACTTATTTGGTTGATTTGGAAAGGAAAATTTGCAGCTGTAAGTGTTTTGATATTGATCAATATCCTTGTGTTCATGCATTAGCAGCAAATTTTGTAAACGTGAAGGGTGAGATTGAGGTTGCTGAATTATGTTCTAAATATTATTGGGTTGAGCAATGGGCCTTGGCATATTACAGAACTGTTTATCCAGTTCCCCATAAAAATCAATGGATTGTGCCTGAAGATATACAAGCGAAGGTATCTTTACCTCCATTTTATGAAAAGAAAAAAGGAAGAACACAAGAAACTAGGTTTCCATCAGTTGGAGAACATCGCGGACGAAATAGGGGTGCAAGATCTTGTAGGAGAGGGTCATCTGAAAGTGCTAGAGAAACAAGTCAAACAGGGGGAGAATCGAGTCAAAGCGGACGAGGATCGTCTCATAGTAGGGGAGGTATATATAATTAGTTTCGGTGTAGCACAGGTGAAAACTAAATTATCTTGTATTTTTGTTTTTTGTCATAGTACTACTAGGTATAATTTGATTGTTTTTGTCATGGTACAACTAGGTAAACTAATTGGTACTACTATGTATAATTTGATTTTAAATTTATAAATATTTTATCATGTGTTCATTACTGTGATCAATATTTACGCTCTTCATGTTCTTATGCATCATCTTCATATCAGCTTCAAGAACTTTCACCCTCGCATCAATACTACTAATTTTTTCTTCTATGATTCCTAACATTGTTGCATTAGTACTTAAACCAACCTCGAACATATCTTTAAGCTCCCTCCACATATATGTTGTTGGTTCACCTGTAGCTTCACCCGTAGCTTCACCCGTAGCTTCACCCGTAGCTTCTTTACTCGCTGGTTCTTCCTCAACAACTCTAAATCTAGAAGCAATATCCGCTGCGTAGAGGTTTTCCCAAAAGATATTATTTCCGTCATTGAGATGGGTAATTATTGCTTCGGCAACATCATCAACAACATCGACCGGAAAATCACTGAAAATATCAGCCATCAATAGTTATTTTTCATCAGATGTAGCTTCCAAAATAATACAAATATCCTACAACATAAAGAAAAATCATCATTAGTCTTTAAAACATAAAATTATATACATCAAACATAATAAAAACATCATCATTACCTTGCTTTCACCAATCGTATCATTGATTTCACTTCACGGTACCTTGTACTTAGAGCTGGTACAACCTCAAATGCCAAAAGCTATATCAAATTACCAATATATTACTATTAGTATTAATATTAAAGAAACCAAACACATATAAATCAAAAATATTATCATATTATTACCTCTAAGGGAATCACAAAAGCAGGGAAGTAACAACTGTCTTTTACAACACCATTGAAAGTGTTGAGAAGCAAATATCTCAGCTGCTCACAACAATGCTCAAACGAATATCGTCCCCAAGGATACTCCTTGCATTGATCCAGATCATCAATAATCTTTAACAAAAAAGATTCAATAGGTGAGGGTACCTTAGCTTTAGTTGTGAAGACAGAACTGAGGAAATAAAATACTCCCATCTTCAACCGATCTTCAGATTCTGTCATCATTTTAAGCTTATTTTCTACATCTTTCCGGACTATTGCTTTCTTTCCCTTAAAATGCTTTGACACAAAATTCATGATTCCAATTCTACCATTGTTTGCAGGATAATTTTTGCAATTCAAGCCCGATATCAAACCATGCTCCCTCAGTGAATATCGAACTGGAACACCATTAATAACAAACCACCACTCTTTCTTCTTCTTCAGGACTATAGTCCGTAATATAAGCATCCACATGCCTTGAAGCTTCCGGTTCTTCTCCCTCGGCATGTGGAAAAAATGATTGAATTGGTTATCCACCTTAAACCAATTTATCTCTCGGACAGAAAGGTGCTCCTCTAATATCGTCAATGTGGAAGAGATACCATCCCTAGTAATGATTTTGGATGTCTTCAAGTAGTCTTCTGGCTTGTGGTATAACCTAGGTTGGTTTGGCTGCTGGTCATTACTCTCAACAACCTATAAGAATAACATACAATAAAAATTCAATTAGTAGTTGTACCAATATTACCCAAGATTACCTAGTTGTACCATATGTACCTAGTTGTACAAAACGTTTCCAGTTGTACCTAATATAATTGTACCATGTTTACCAAAATTCATGTATAACTTAATTTAAATCCGTATAAAATGCGGGAAATCAATCAAAAACAAAAAAAGTAAGAAGATTAGTTCAGAATACCCGATTCAATGGTGGTTCTGAAGGAATCCGCTCAGAAGTTTCTCCAGTCGATGTCTCAAATGCATGTTCATTCAAAGGATTAACCATATCTACAAACAATAATTTATTCATAATCGATTTCAATCCAAAATTTCATACCAAATAACCGAACAATAACCAACAGAGACAAGATTTTTAACTCCCAAAACTTAGACCCGAACCCAGTTTAACATTAGTAATCCAAAAATCTAGAACGAATTACTATAATGAACAAGAATTTCAACTTATTTTACACAATAAGTAAATCGAATCTAACTTCATAAAACTAGATTTTAGAAATAAACCTTAATGGCGGAAGACCACCAGTATAAATGGCTGAACAAATGAAGAAAAAGACGAATCTGGGAAAATCAGTTAAAGGGATAAATGGCGGATGAGAAACGAGAAAGAACCAAAAAATTTGGTTGTGCGGGAAGAAGGAAGAGAGAAAAACAAAAAGATAGAATTTTGATTTCCTAGATCTGTTTTTTTTTTGTTTTTGTTATATGTTTTATGTTTTTTGGTTGGGTTTCAAATTTTGTTGGTTATTTTAAAGTAATTGTGCTGAGCCTACTAAGGTTGTGGTTTTTATGTGTAATATTGTTAAAATGATAAGGTTTTATTATAATTGTATCATATTTGTAATTTAAAAAAATGTAAAATAAATGATTTAATAGAAGAGATGTATATAAGCATAACTTATTAAGAAGAGATGTATTTGAGCAATAGACCCCTATTTTCTTTTCTTTTTTGTGATTTGGGAATTAATATAATCTTTTTTTTTACAAACTCGGCAAACTTTTGAGATGAGCGGATCATAACCCTATACAAAAAAAGGCAAATGGATTCGGATCTTGGCAATATCATGATTATTATATCAATTATCGTGTTAACCGGAGAGTCCCTCCTAGCTCAACCGGAACCAGAGGAACAAGTGAATGAAGAACATCGGTTATAAGCGGCCGGTAACTCGGTTCTGGTTGCACGCACAGCATAGCCATGGCTGCTACCTGCAAAAAAGAATTAACAGTCTTGATTCAAGAATGTGCAAAGTATCTGTAATCTCACCGGTTTAAACCAATTTGATCAAAAACCATCACAAACAAGATGGACTTAAACCGGTTCTATCTTGAAACCAAACCTGGTATAAGTGCTTAAGATCCATTGTATCTTTTATAACTTGATGCACAATGTTTGGAAGCTTCGATCTATCGGTAAGTTGTGGCATTGCCTGCACCATCAACTCATCTATAAATCATAAACCGGTTAAAAACCAACACATTTTGTAAACCAAAAAAAAAATACATACCCAAGTTACAAGAGACTGGCATTGAGCCGGTGCCAATTTTTCAACCGGTCGTCTACCTAATAAGAGTTCAAGCAAAACCACCCCAAATGCATAAACATCACTCTTATCCGTTAATTTTCCTGCAAAATATAACACACATTATCTTCATCGAAACATACCGATGATTTAAGATGAAATATGAATAATGAATCCATGAGAAAATGAGACTATTATGTATACTACACAGCCTAAGAAATGAGAACGAGTCAGGGCAAAAGTGAAAATATAAATACCGTCTAGGAGATATTCTGGAGCAACATAACCAAGTGTCCCAGAGAGTTTAATGTTGTTTTTGCCATGAACATCAAGTAATACAGCAAGACCAAAATCTGAAATCTACATTGTTGTAATCAAAGAGATGTAAACAAAAGAGCATCAGAATATAAGAACAAAATTCTGGATTCTTTCTTTTACATTTTACATAGAAACAAGAACCAAGATCAAGAACTCAGAACCAAGAACCGGTTCTAAACATCAATATTTTTTTTAAGTAGTAGTATTAACCTTGGCATTGAAGGAAGAATCAAGAAGAATATTCGACGATTTCAAATCCCTGTGAATAACTGGTGGACGACAATGCTCATGTAAATACTCTAGTCCTCTACAATCAAACAGAGCAAAAAACCGGTTTACTGGTTTATTATGAAGACAAAAACCAATGATAAAACCGGTCTAGGAGTTTAAAATGTCGGCTATTTATTTATACCTAGCTGTATCAAGAGCAATCTTCATACGCACATGCCATGTTAGAGCTGATCCACGAGAAGGCCCTAATACATTTATTATAAAATATCATACCAAGAAATTATCACTACTTAATTCATATCCTTTTAATCATATATATTTTTAATTACAATATAAATCTTGGTGTTAAACAAGAAGATATGTTACCATGTAATTGTTCATCTAATGATCCTTTCTCCATGAGCTCATAAACAATGAAACTCGAGTTGATTTCACTTGCAGAGCCTAACAATGAGATAATATTCGGATGCTGGAACTTGCTCAACAAGTCAACTTCATTCTGACAATCTCCAAGAATCAATAAAATCCCAAGAATCATAAACTAAAACATAGAATTTGGTTTACCTGAAATTCTTTTTTTGCTTCTTGACTAACGTTTTCGATCTTCTTGATCGCTGCTTTTGTATTGTTGTCTAAAGAAGCCTTGTAAACGCATCCGAAACCGCCTTTTCCGATTACATTACTGTCTTTAAAACTGCCTGTTGCTTTCTCAAGAGTCTTGAAATCGAAACATTGTACATAACTCTTGTTGATTGATGTTCTCCTCTGAGTTTTGATTGAGCTTAGTCTTCTCATAAACAATGTAAATGAGTTTCCACTCTCAATATCTTCATTTCAAAACATTGCACAGAGATCAATACACATAATCTCACACATACTTCAGATTGATAAAAATCAATAAACTTCCATTGGAATTACAGGATAATGAAATTTGTTACATATAAATATTCTTTTTGGAAGTGTAAACTTTATTGCTCAACAAAAAAGGTTTATATACAAGTTTTTTTTCCTTAACCAAAAAAGTTGCTCAACATATATATTCATTACAAGTTAGTGATGATGAAATTACCTGAACTATTGAAGGATTTGGAAGATTGGTTACGCTTATAAACCCAAAAGCCAAAACAAAACAAGATTATAAGACCAAGAGAAGAAAAACTGATTATAAGACCAATGAGAAGTTTCTTATGAGCATTGAAACTGTGTTCTTCACCACTTCCCATTTGGATTCCTGACACTAAAAAAACAGAACAGTTCTTGAATTTTTTGTATGGTTCTTGAGATTCTGAATCAAACACAAGTTTCAAAACTTCAGAATGAAATGTGATAAAGAAATGAATTTTAATTTATTTTCAATTAAAATAATAAGCCAAGGAGTGAGACTGTGAGAGTAGCTCATAAATAGCATTTAATTTGGTAATAAAGAAAACAAATTTGGTTTTTGATTTCGAAATTCGAGGACACACAGATCAAATCCAAGAACACAGAAAAATAAATATAAAATGAAGTCAACGACCAATGATATTTACCAGGAGAAAAAGTAGTTATGGAAGTGTAAACTGGAGCTATAGAAGGAGAAGAAGAATAAGAAGAAGCAGAAACAGTGAAGAATTTAGTAAAAACAAAGATCTTCACAAGAAACAGAAGTTGAAGATGAAGAAGAACCTCTTTCATTATTATAACTTTTTAAAACTAAAAATAGAAAAGTTTGAAAAAGATTTAACTCTAAAATCTTTTATGGGTTTTTGAGATTCTTAAGAAAGCAAAGAGTGAACGAACAATCGCTTTCTCTATCGCTGTCTTCTTGAAATCTCTTTTTATGGGACATGAACGGAGGGAAAGAGAGAGTGGTGTTTTTAAAGGAAATGTTGAATTCTTTTATTTATCAACCATTAATCTTTTTTTTTTTATAAACAAAGTAAGTTTCCAACTAACGAGGAAAGATTCGAGACAAACCACACACACTTCTTTACTACTGAATAATTAAACTCGATTATTAATTTATTTTTGAGAAAATAGAATTTGTAAGTTGTAACCATTATTATGTTTATAATTCACAAGCTAACCATCTATTTGTTTTTGACATCATTGTACAATACAGATGATAAATCATTTTCTATTATTTATTAAGGACAACTAGCAAACTTGACTTATTTGATAAAAAAATTACATTCATGTCTATTGACAAAGAAAATACATATATATATATATATATTTATATGTCCAAAACTTAAATTGTTGGCGAAGTAGTTTATCTTGTAAAGAAGTTAATTACGAATTTACAATTCAATTCTTCAAAATAGACTTATTTTCTTACCGTTCTGGTGTCTCCTTACCATAGCTACATTTTGCAACTTCTATAAAGGTTATTATAGTTTTGAGTTTTTTTTTATGTTTTGTATTTTTATTTTTATTTTATAAATTTTTTAGATATAATATATATAATTTAAATGATTTAAGTTTTTTTTTTAATTATATACTTTTAGCGGGTCTGGTGAGTAACCCGCTAATTGATACGGGATGGGTGCGGATTACTATTTTACTATTCCCGGGTCATACGGGTAAGAAAATTTTGTATAAATTTTTTGATAACCTGCAGCGGAGTAGGTCAGCAGGTTGCAGGTTGAACTGTTTGACATGTCTACCTAAAGGTCTATTTGAGTTGTTTAACTTCTCTGATGGTTGATGTACTTGTTCTGTTGCTCTCTTTTTGCCTTGATATATTTTTACATAGTGGAAGCTAAACTTTGTTATTGAAATTAATGGGGGTTTATTGATTTTATAACTTTTAAAGAGTTAAAATTCTTTAACATTTACTGTTATTTAATATTGACTTTCCAAAACACTATTAAAATATTGTGTTATTGGTTTTGATAGTCTTGGTAAAATTAGGTTTAACCAAAAAACACACACACATTTGGTGTACCTGCTGGAAAATATCAAAAAAGAAATTCAAACTCATGGTGTATGACTATAATTAATTAAGTATCTAGACAAATCCCATGTTCTAAAAATATGCGCTTAGCTCCGATTACATCCCGCCTAATCGCTAGACCCACTTTCGCCGCCTCGATTAATGACTAATCCTTCGATGAAGTCATTCAACCGATTACTCTCCGCCTAATCCGATTAATCCCCGTCTAATCCATTATTTTTCACCTAATCATGCATAATCGGATTATTTTTAAATTGCAAATATAAAAGAAATTTTTGTTTTTGTTATTCATATATTTATATCGAGAATTTGTGATGTTTTATAATAAACTATGTTAAAAATTTAAATAAAAATCATAAAAATTTTCTTAATACTACGTTTTTCATGTATTTACTATAATTTTGAAAACAATATTATTTAAAAGTTTAATATAATAGATAAATATATTTTTAAAACATTAAAATAACGTAAAACTAATCTCTGATTAATTCCCGTTTACTTCTCGATTAATTGTCTGGTAGGCCCACCCCGACTAGTGGCTAGCGAGTTTTAAAACATGGAAAAAATCTAAGAAATTAATTTATTAACTGAAATTTGTAATTGTGTCAAGGAACTAATTTCTACAAGAACAAAGAACAGTATCATAAGGTATTGTGAGATTAATGGAAAAGGAAATATTGAGAGATTTATTAGCAACATAATCTCATTCTCAAATTAATTAAGTAAATTGTGCAGTTGTGGGTTTATATACAGTTACTAATCTACAGAAACATCTTCCTCTCTCACCGTCCCTCTACTTCAAACCTCTCTCTCTCAATCATTCTTCAGATCTAGAGCTTGTGCAGTCATCTTGGGTAACTTTGGAATAAGTGTCAAGATAAATTTACTGTTTCGTTTTACTCGTCGTTATGGTAAAAATGTTTCCTGCGAATTGAAAGAATGGGGTATACGACTCTTAGAGGACTATTCATCAACGGAGAACCAACTAGGTGATCCAAACACTCGTTCACATGTTTCCAAAGTCGATGAATACAATATGGTTAATGAGATTAAACACAGTGAAGAGTAAGGAACTCGGGACTGCACTCCATCTCCGAACAATTCAAGTATCTTTGCAGATGTTGGTGATGAAGTCAATGAAAGGAACAAGGACAGTGAGAATGAAGAAGATCATGGAAGAACAAGTAAAAGAATCAAGGTAACTAAACTAAAAATTGGTCATCAGTTATTTTTTCAAGATTAGTTGGAAACGTATATTTGCATAAAAAGATCATGTTGGTGGATGGTTTTGTTGCTGCATATAGTATGAAGGACCAATTCAGATATAATGACTTCCTCTGGAGTCTTGAGCTAAACCGCATGGATCAATGGAAGATCGACTGTAATAACTCTTGAGTCTAAAAGATCAATGTTCTACATTGTCTCAATAACTTTCTTGATTCATACCAACATTGTGTTGTACATGGACCATGAAAATTTCTAAATTCTATATGTGTATTTATGTAATTTGTTTCTTGTAGGTTCAATCCACAAAAAAAACGAGACGAAATGAGTTTTCGAAAACTATACAATACTTGTAGACTTGTAGTGTATGTAACAATAGTCCAACTCGTATCTCTAAACCTATGAATTGAATTGGGCCCAAAACATACGAATAGAACCCACATACGCCAAAAACATAATGGGCCGTTATTGGGCTTACAGTGATCAAAAACCGTAAAAAATTCGTTACCATCTATGCGTAGTAGGTAGGTCCCACATCAACCCGATCTAAAACATTTTCTCCTCGTCGACAAAACAGGAAAAAAAAAAAAAGATTCGCAATTGACATATAAAATGGAAAAAAACGATTTTCATAAATGAGGAAATAAATGAAAGAAAAATACAAGAAAAAAAAGAGAATGAAAAAGGAATATAATAATTATAACTAAAGGCTCTCAATATATTATTATGAGTCCCTTCACAATCTCTCATCTCTTCTCTTTTCCAATTTTTTTACAGCTTCCTTCTTCTCTCTATCTCTATCGCCGCTTCTACAATCTGAAAGCCCTAAACGAATCTCAATTCCAATTCGATGAAAACAACAACATCTCACCATTATCCAATAGACGAGTGGGTAGCTACAGCTTTAACAGACGATGAAATAGTCGTAGAGCTTCTTCTACGGCTTAAACACGTCGGAGCTGTTAAATCCGAGAATCAAACGGCGAATCTACCTCTGTTTCGTTGGGGTTTCCGTCAACGGAGGTCACGTCCGTCGAGATTAAGCGTTGGTGTTAACGTCGGAGGTTATTTGGTGAAGAAGGAAACTGATTGTGCTAGAGCTAGTCCGATGACTCCTTTATGTTGGAGTGGTGGATCTGGTAGTGGTGGTGGCTCTACATCTCCTTCCGCTGTTACTGCTGATGGTTTTGAAGATACTAGTCGTCAAGCTAGTTGTTCTACATCTACTGGATCTGGATCTAAGGTATTGTTGTTTACTTCTTCTTCTTCTTCTTCGTCATCTTCTTCTCCTAATCTCTCTTCATCTTCTTCTCCTAATTCTTCGTTCTCTATGGATTTTTATTTTTATTCCGATCACGTAATTGCGGCGAGTTTCGTTTTTTTGGAAATTCCCTAACTACCCTTTCACCGTAGACGTGAATCAGTCTATGGCTGACGTCATCTTTCGTACTCTTACGTAAGGTCGTCTTCGGCTAAAACGCTTTTTTTTTTACTAGATCGTGTTTTTATCAGTTACAGTCTTTTTTCTCTTCGAGCGTCGTAAACGTGTTATCGTTCCCGGTGGAATTTTTTTTTTACCGTTTTACCCATATCGGTTAGGGTAAATTACGGATCCATTCACTCTCTCAGAGTCAAAGCTTTTTTTATTTTCAGTTAATTTTTTTTTGTTTCAAAATGTTTTTTTTTGGTATTTGGACTATTCTTCGATAGTCTTGAATTTAGATTTAAAAAGGTTAATTTTAGTTTTTACTGTAAAACTTTGAAACCATTTCAATCTGGATTAAGCTTAAATGCACGGTACGCAACAAGAATATAATTTTGTAAACCGGTAAAAGATTATTTTATTAATTCTGTAAACCATATTAAATAATGAAAATTTGGTTCACTTTTGTTATTTTTATCCTTTTTGGTAATTTATAAACCGGTAAAAGATTAAATTTATAGTTTTGTAATCCATTTTAATTAAATGAATTTTTGGTTCAGATTTGTTGTTTCTTATCCTTTTTGGTAATTTGCACGATTCTTGGACTTGACTTTGATTATCGCTACTTTAGAAGGGGATAATTTTGTAAACCGGTGAGAATTGGCCGGTTTGGAGACCGGTTGGGTTTTGTTTGTATTTGGTCCATAAATTATGGGGGACTAAATGATGTGTCATAAAATACAGGTCAAAACTAAACTAAAGTTGTGCGTCTTCAATACGATTCGAGTTTTTAAAGAAAACGCTGTCGTTTTAGTGAGGTGGGAAAACGAGTAAATCTTGTCGGATAAATTGTCGTCACGTGATTTTTAAGTGTTATGATGAATGGTGTCATATGATGTTGCCACGCCACGGAATTATCATGATATTAAAAAATGAAATATTATTAATAATCTCTTTATCTTATGTTTTTTTTAAAAAGGACTTTTTGAATTTGGTTAGCTTTTACTTTTCTCCTTTGTTTTTTGGTTTATAAAGATAAAATCTTTTTCATTTGAATTAAAGAATTTATTTTTAGCATCTAATACCCTTTTAATTTATTTTAATCAATGCGTGTTGATTTTTGCAGGCATTAAATGAATTCACTAGCTCTTTGTCTAGGAGATCAAAGAAAAAGAAGGTTAATAAAGATTTTGAATATTCAAATTGTGACTCTCTTGATGCTGTGAGATGTCTAATATATTTTTTTGAATATTTTACAGACATTTTTGGAACTTAAAGACGCAGAACACTTGCAGTTGAAGGAAAGATTTAACCTTGAAAAGGTATTATTATTATCTATTAAATAAGCTTTGTTTTTTGTCCTAATTCGTATTTTAATAATTCTGTTGTTTTCTTCAGAAGATTGCAAATGTGCAAGCAACATACGATGAACGAAGTGCAAAGAACCAAAGCTTAAAGAGAATTAAGGTGATCTTTTAGTCATTTCTCATTCCCTCTATACAATACCTTTTGATCTAATCTTGAACTCTGAATCAGATTCTATTGTTTTTATTATAGCTTGAGTACTCAAATCGTAGCAAGAACACTCTGATTAGTAAATTTGAGTCACGTAAAAAGAAACGCATACCAATCCTCCCTGATCTGAATATGACACCAAGTGAAGAAGACGAGATGTTGTACGGTACAAGCTAAAGAAGCTGAAACTAGACCAGATAATTAATAGACATTAATGGTGTTAGCTTTTTTCCGTATAAGTGGTCGGAGATCGGAGTAAAGGAGATCACCGACAGTGAACGAATCCACTACTCAAGATGGGCACTAGAAGATTTTATAAAGAAAAAAAGGAAGAAGTATGAATGTAATAAGAAGATTACAGCTATTACTCTCAAATTTTTTCTCTTTTTATTAAAAGAATTTCTTGGGTAAAATTATCATTTTTTGCTTGGTTTTTTTCCATGTTTTAAAAATCGCTAGTCGGGCGGCGAAGGTGGACCTATCGTCTAGGGGATTAATCGGGGAATAAACGGGAATTATATTTTGATTATTTCTAAATTTTTACTTCATAAAAATAACATTCATTATTTAAAATATATAATTAAAGTTTCAAAGACATATGAAAATAATTTTGTTCATATTATTAAAGTAATTAAACTAGTAATTTTAACTAAAAAATCAATTTTTGGTTGATTTTTTTTATTTTATTTTTTTCAATAAAAAAAAAATTGGAAAAATCGGCGATAAATGGAATTTTGATCGATTAATCGGCCGATCGTGAAAACGACCCGATTTTAGAAAAATCGCAGCGATCGAACTTCGTGGATTAATCGGCTAGGCGGACCATTTTTAGAACCATAGTTTTTTAATAGTACATACGGAAATTAGGCTTTTTCTCTAGTTCGTTGTCTTGTAGTTAGTAACTTAGTACGCAAGTGGAAAAAAAAAAATTAGGCGACTTAATTGACTTATGGTTTTGGGTAAATAGTTTCTTTGTTTCTTTTTCAAGAATGTCATCATTTGCCCAACAACAAAAAAAAATGTCATCATCTGCCACATATTTTTGCTCATGCGACAAGAGAGAAAGAAATTAAGTTCGGCGGTTATGTATGAACTCATTGTGTGGCGGCTTTGTGAGTTTAATCTAGAGCCATGGCTAGGAGTGAGAAGTTCAACTAGGATATTAATTTTGTGATTATTTTGAATTTCAATGAGGTTTACAAAACAGTTTTAAGTTTAAGATTTGAATTGATTTTAAAACTACCATTAAAATTACAATGGTATTTGGAGGCACTTCAATGTAGCACATTAAGCTTCCAACCTCAGAGAAAACTATTGCACTTTGTGGTAAATAGCATCTAGATGTGTACCATCTTGTCAACGCTTGATGGAGACACACATCGGCAAGGAAAGCACATCTTAATATCATAAGTCTTTCCTTTTTTTCAAGGAGATTTTGATTCTCTTATATGGGTTTAGAGAAGTTTAAGAAGATTATCATACAAAGAAATGGTCTTTAATATGGATTGCAAAAGATCTTATCACCATAATCGAAGTTCCGGAAGAGTGGCCATCAGTTGCTTCAGAATTTGACAATTTTTAAGCTCTTAAAATCTTTTCTCTTCGTTCTTCTCATTTTCTATCCCTCGTTCTTTGAATGCTCGTGCCTATCATTTCTATAAGAGAACTCGAGCACAAGGAGTTATGTTTTCCCATGTAATCTCTCACTCTCCAGATTTGTTTTCTTCTCAGGAAATGTGTATCTTGAAAGCTTAATGGAAGTTTGATTTTGCCGTAAAGAAAGAAAGAGTTCAGAGTTGTCAGTTTATAAGTGTATATCACAATTATGTATGTAAGTATGTTTTGCTTTTAAATAATTTACAGTAACTTAATTTCAAAATATTTTATTTTAAAATTATGATTTAGTTTTTCTTTTATCAAGAGTTTATGTGTTTACTTGTTTAGATGTCTTACTCCGTCTATCTAAAAAAGAATGATGTTTTAGAGATTTTTTTCTCTAAAATGTTGATTTCCTAGATATTTAAATATATTTTTAATAATTAATATTAATAAATTATAAATTTCAATAAATATTAATTAATATTGTTTAAAATATTGAATTGTTATTGGTTTATATATATTGAAAACTGTTAAAAATATAAAGATAATGCATTTATTATTAAGTATTAATTATTTTTTAATATGTGTGAATTAGTTGAAACATCAAAATTTGTTAGACAGAGTGAGTATATGGAAGGTTTACTCTAGTCATTGACTAGGGTTTAGTATTTTTTTCCACAATGTTGTTATCTCCTAATGTATGTTAACACAGCTTTTGGGTTATTCATTTACAATTTAGGGATTGGTTTTCCTTTATTTTATCTCGTTTATGGTTGACCAATAGCACTTTAATCGATTTGGATTCACTAGTCTATGACTAGAGTTTAGCGTTATTTTGTTTAAACTATTGTCATCTCATAAGGCTGTTAAAACATTGTGGTTCTCTTCTCCATTTACAATATATCAGAGTTTTGAATGGTTTTGGAAAAAAAATTAATTTTCTGTGTGTTTAATCATTCTTTTGAGTTTAGGATTTTGGAGTTAGGTTTTCTAAATTATAATCCATAATTTAAGGGATTTAGATTTATGAATATTTTACTTAAATCAGTATTTATATTTAAAAATTATAGGTTTTTTATGCACAGGTATAGTAGTTGTTGTATTAAGAAAATAAATTTTAAATGTGTTTTAGGTTTAATTAAAAAAATAAAACAACCATCTATTTTTCCAGTTATGCAGCTAATTTTCTTTAAACAACAAAAAGTTGTAAAATGTGATAATTAATCCATTTCATTATCTTACTAAATAATGAGATGTTAGTTTGTAACTGAGTTTCTAAATTATGTTAAGTGTGTTTAATTAAGAGTCATGACGGTTACATAAGTTGTGTCATTTTGTTTAAGAGCCAGAAATAGAACATACACAACTCTTCCCATGTTGTGTCTATCAGATAGTTCAGATATGAACAAATTACATGATCACTTTTGTTTGCTGTAGTTCAGATATAATCTCGAAATTTCATATGTATGTATCACTAATGAGATTGTTTTCGCCTCCTCAGATAGATCTTGTTCTGTTTTTTCAACTTCTTCTGAAATGACCATTGTTAAATCAAATATCATTGTAGGATATTACTTGATGCAACTAAATCATAAATGGTTCTTGAAATTGTAACATCAGGTTGGGTTTCAACATTATTCTCATTTCTAAAAAAAATAGGAATCCATAGCTACAGTTTTCTATTCTTTCTTCCATTCCAATCCATAAATCATGGAGTTAGAATCGAATATATGAATAATAAACACTATTGAACAGAGTTAAAGGAATATAAATCTGGCTTACAAAAAAATCATTTAAGATCCCCAATTGGGGATATTGGCCGTAGCTTCGTTCACCATTGTCACCAATGTCACCTGCATTGAGTTATATGACCATCTTAAAGATCAAGACTGTGCTAGAAAATACCAAAACAAAACAAATGAAAGAAGAATTTGTTGAAGCTATATATATACCACGCTCTCGGGGGCACCTCTGGGTGGCAATGTGAGATTTCTTGGGGGCGGTTTATCCCCATAAGACCGCTTATCGAATCTCCATTCTCCAATCTTACCGATCATCATATTTCCCTGTAAATCATATAACCCATAAAACAAAGTATAAAACTAAGCTTATCTAGTAACTTCATTAACTTATTTTTTATAGAGTTTTGTTTCATGATTTATGTTACCTTCATGTCAAAATCGCAGCCGTAAGTGTAATGTATTATGTAAGTCTTCTTTGTCTCAGTGTCCCAAGGAGGCTATACCAACAGAACAGAAACACATAACTTGTTATGTTCGAAAAGTCTGAAACACTTGTGTAGAGAGTTATTTGACTTGAAACCTGAATCATGAAGTCTTTGTGAAGAGAGTTACTGACGCCGTGTAACGCCGAAGAAACAGCATATGCATACCTTATAATGTAAATCAAACATATAAAATATTGTTCAAACATTGATGTATCTAAACCTGAAGGGGGCAAATTAATGTAGAGAGAAAAAAATTTACATTTCAAGGACCCAACCAAAAGCTTTATCTGTTTTTGGATCATTTTTCATAGCCAAAGAAACGTTCATCCATGTTGGAGCAATTTTCATCAATGCATTCTAACAAACCAAGAAAATTGTTAGTCATATATATGCGGTCATGCATAAAGACATTGATTAGCAATGGGATTACTATACCTTAGATACAATCACAGGAGAGTTCCCAATAGGATCGATTCTTGATATTGGGCCATTTTCCTTTGGGAAGAACTTGCGGAGAACTGATTCATATTTCTTCGGTTCAATGTAGAAAAAGGGAAATGCAGCTCCCCGGTAGCCTCTGGCTAGGTTTGGTATCGGTTTAACTATGATATGATCAGGTTCAGCCATGAGAATATAACTGACATGATGATCAAGAACATAGGAAAAATATATGAGCATCAAAAGTGGCATTCCCCAATCTAAATATTTGGGTTGGAAATCAACAAACTCTAACTATGGGGTACTACTCAAAATAAAATTAAAAAGAAGGGATTGGCAATGTAAATGATACATACTCTTCCTCTATATGTGCTTGTCGAAGCCATTGCACAAAGGCCCAAGGCCGATTTAGAACTATATACCCCTGCACATCATATCAACATAAGCTTTTTTTGTGTATTGTTTATAATTTTTTTTTAAATGACCATTTGTTCAAATCCTATAAATCAACAAAGACGGCTAATTATGTACAAGAAAACAAAGGTGGCTATGTTTATTGGAATAAAGTGTTGAATACAACATGAACATTACTTACATTGTTTGATCAGTCAAACATATATCATCTATATTATACAAGTTTTAAGATAGATTTTGTTTTTGAGACTACTTCCAACTATAAAACTCATCAAAAAAAATATATAACATCATGATCATTCTAAAATACAGCTAGTAAACAATAGCTTTGAGCTATATAAATTTATGTAAGTATATTGTATTCATCAGCGATAACATAAACACTAGACATAATGAAATATATTAATGTGATAACGAACCTGATCAATACCAGAGGGAAGAGGCTCAGCAACAAAGGTAGGAATCTCATCCATAAGCCCATCAGGTTGACCCGAATGCAAGATCCGAGTAAACCCACCCATCTCCGAACCGGGTCCATCTCTGAACCTGTTGTACCAATAGTACATGATCCTACACTGCCACGTGCTATAAACTGAGTCCGTGGCCGTCACCGCCGTGTGAAACAGTCTCTTTGTCTTCTTTGACGGTGTCTTGACTATATATCTGACGACTTCTTCTGAAGAAGATGATCGGCGACCAGGAAGATCTTGCCGGAGAGGAGAGTCATCGGAGATTATGTAGTTATATCTGATTATAAGAAATAGAGATAGAGTCATGAGAATTGGGAAGAAAAACTTCCTACGGAAACCCATATTTTTTTTTTTTGACTATATCAAAAATTTATTCATGTGCACATGCATTTGCTCATTTATATGTATGGACATTTCTGAGAGTAAGAAGACATAATAAGATAGTTTCCATATTAACAAAAAAAAAATAGTTTCCAATTGTATAAAAAGTCGTCGCTCATCGTGTTAATTGAAAGATGAAGAGTAGTTGTCAGAAAGTGGCTGGTCCCACAACGTTCTGGTCTTCGTTTTCTTACTATGAATTATTATGATTTGTAACTTTATAATAGTATTTTTTTTTATTTGTTCAATATGATTTTACTAATCATTTCTTTTTCACTTTGTCCTTGTCGAGGAATATTTAGTCACTACAAAAGATGGCTATTACCAAATCTTGCGAGATAGGACCGAGCAAATTACCCAAAATCAAAATCCTAGATCCGATCCGAAGCTAAAAAAAAATATTCGAGGTGGTTGGATCCAGAATGGAAGGAAACACTTACCCGTTTATATAATCGATCTTATGTGATTAAAGTTGTCTAAGTTATGTGCGTCAGGATCCAATCCGAATCCGTGTTTATATATAATTTTTATTTAAAATATATGTATAATACTTAAATATATATTATTTTATATACAGAAAATTACTGAAAATATAATAAAAATAAATTTTATATCAAAATTTTAGATATTTTTAAAAATTTACAAAGTAAAAATGTTTTAAAATATTTTTAAATTATTTTAATGTTATTTTCAATTTTTTATATTTACTTATAATAATAATTTTATGTTATTATTTTATAAATTTTATTTATTTTTCACGGATTCGGATCCGGATCGAATCCATAATTTTTCGGATCCGACGGATGTAGATTTGGGTTTGGAAACCCTGAAAATTTTGGATATCCAAACCGTATACACCCTATTGGAGATAATAGGGTTAATTTATTTTGTTTACTTTACATTTTTTTTTTAACATAGGTTATCTTCTTGTTTTTGTTTTTTTTTTCTTTCCGTAAGAACTCCCAAAAGAGAAAAAGACCATGGTTTGGATATGGATCAATCTCTTACAGTAAATATGACGAAGATGAGATGTAAAGAACCAAATCGTTATGGATCAACGAATTGGAATCAGAGTTGACATACAAAACAAAAAGAGCAGTTGGCAGCTCAAAGAGCGGAGAGGGCAACAAGGAAAAAGTCAACGATACTAAACAGTTCTTTTCATATAGCAACGATTAAGAAGCCACAATAGGAGTTTAAAATTCATGTAAACAATGGTAATATATACCTTTGAAACATGTTTTGTGGGAAAAGAGTGAGGATAATTTCCATTTTGTTCATCAATTGGTTAGTGTCTAAAATTTTGTCTCAATATAAATGTCTGAATAACAAAAACAAAATTTTGTTATATTTAAAAATTTAAAAATAATTGGATTATAAATGATTATGCGAAAAATAATCGGATTAAGCGAGAATTAATCGGATTAGGCGGGGAGTAATCGGTTGATTGACTTTTTCGAGGGATTAGTCATTAATCGAGGCGGCGAAAATGTGTCTATCGACTAGACGGAGTGTAATCAGAGTTAGACGAGAATTTTTAAAACATGGGTTATAACATTAAATCAAACAAAAAAATCAAAATTTCTAATACATATAATTTAATATTAATTATTTCTCCTTTTTACAATAATATTACACATTAAAAGTTTACGTGTCCTAAACCTAAAAAGTAAAGTACATTGTTTCTTTTTTTTTGAGAAAGCATGTTTATTTATGTTTTCTTTAAAAAAAGAAAAAAAAAACTGATTGTCTTTCTTGTTTCTGGTTTATATAAAAAAATAATATTCAAATATCTAAAATTCCTAGATTTTAAAGATAAATAATAGATGTTAAAATAGATAATGAAATGCACTAGAATTTAATATATCTTGATTAAAAATAATTAAAATTTCTTCATCATCCTTTTTAAAAAACTGTTAGACATAATTTTACTTTTACCAAAACATATATAATACGTGGTACAAGACTACAAGGTTAAATCTACTAAATTCAATTATCCAATAATTCACCTAAAAAACTTCTGTAAAACCTTGGGTTTGTGTATTATAAATAAACTCAATACAGAAAAACTGCAAAAAGTCTTATGTGTGTCATAGACATTCGAAAAGCTCTTTTCTTTTTCCTTTTTTTTTCTTTTTTCAAAAATCTGTATATTATTGTCTTGATTCTCTCTATTTGCTCTGGTCTGCTTCTCCACTGTGACTCTTTCTTTCTCTCTTTCAAGATTGCGTCACAGTAGTAGTAATGTCTCTTCTTCACTTCCTCTGTTGTTTCTTTACTTCTCTTTCTCTTTCTCATGGAGCTTCTACTACTCACATTTCTCCTACTCAGCCTCCCACAGGTTTGTGTGTTTCCCTCTTTTATTTTCTTGCACTTTCTCAGGAAAGCATTCAATTTCCCTGGAAAGTTAAAGAGGAATATTTACAGTTTTCAATTTTTTTCTGCTTGTTAACATTCTCTGTTTATTTTCTCCATTAAAATGCTCAAAAGTTTAAATCTTTTCCTACCCCTTTATAGATTTTCAACTAATTCACAATGGGTTTTTCTATAATCTGAAGAAAAAGATCAGTCTTGACCATTAACATCATTTATGCAGTTTTTAGGGTTGGCAACAATAATAATAAAGTTTCAACCTTTACAACAATATTTTTGTTTGTTTTGAATTCTTAAATTTCAATCTATTTGTCTCTTTCAGCTTCAGAAAAAAGCAGGTTGGAAAACTCTTCAATGAAATTCATAGTGGCAGAAGCTCCATTATTAGGACCTGGTTACAGTGACCCTCAAGTAATTGAAGATACTTCATCAGTGGCTATGGCTGCTCAAATAACATTTAGAAAAGATCCTCTCAATGGTTTTGAGAAATACACTGGAGGTTGGAATATTAGCAATCAGCATTACTGGGCTGTAAGATCTTTCCACTTCAATTCACTTCTATGTTCTTTTTGTAGATGTTTCTTCAATGTGTTTGTGTTTTGAAATTGCAGTCTGTGAGCTATACAGCTGTTCCACTCTTTGTTCTTGCTGCTGTCTGGTTTCTTGGATTTGGTATCTGTTTATTAGTCATCTGCATGTGTCACATTTGCCATAGAAGCAATTCAATTGGATACTCAAAAGTTGCTTATGTTGTCTCACTCATCTTCCTTCTCTTCTTCACTCTTATTGCAATGTGAGTTAAGAGAAGATAACATTTGGATTTGGCTTTGGTTTTTTTCTTCCTTGAAGGTTTTAGTTGCTTAGTATTTGAGTTCTTTATATCGCAGAATGGGATGTGTTCTGCTATATTCGGGTCAGGTTAAGTATAACAAAAGCACAACAGAGACATTAGCATATGTCATGAGCCAAGCCGATAGCACGATTTCACAGCTTAGAGCTATTTCTGATTATCTTGCTTCAGCTAAGCAGGCTGGAGTTCTTCAGGTTTCTTTACCTGCAAATGTTCAAACTGAAATCGATCAGATTGGAGCTAAACTGAATTCTTCTGTAGCCACCATTACTGAGAAAACCACTCATAGCTCCAATGAAATAAGACATTTCCTCGATTCTGTGTAACAACGACAACTCCTAAATTTTATGTCACAGAAAACAAAGTTTTGGTTTTTTGGATTATAATGTGTAATGGTCATTTTTGTTCTTGCAGGAAGGCTGCACTTATTGTAGTTTCAATTGTCATGCTTGTCTTGATATTTATTGGTCTCGGTAAGTCACAAATCCGAATCTTTACTAAGGTTTTCAACTTTTAAGAGACAAGAAAACTCTTGGAAACAAACTTCTCTACAAAAATTTCAAGTGTTTCATTTCTTCTCTTGCAGTTTCTTCGATTTTCGGGATGCAGGTCATCGTTTACACGTGAGTAACACCCTCGAATTTTCTCTGTGCGGCTTTCATTAGTCAAAACTATCTGAAACCTTTCCCATTTGTGCAGCCTTGTGATCTTGGGGTGGATTCTAGTGACGGGTACATTCATCTTGAGTGGAACATTCCTTGTGCTACACAAGTATGTTACATGATTCCTAGTCTTTGTTAGTTAACTGAATAAACTCAAAAACCTTAAAATGTGTTTTTTTTTCACCATTAGTGCAACTGCAGACACATGTGTGGCAATGGGTGAATGGGTTGAGAGACCTGCAAGCAACACGGCTCTGGACGAGATCTTGCCTTGTACAGACAATGCCACAGCTCAGGAAACTTTGATGCGTAGTAGAGAAGTGACGTGCCAGCTCGTGGATCTCATCAACACAGTCATCACTAATGTATCCAACATCAACTTCTCTCCAGTCTTTGTACCAATGTATTACAACCAATCTGGTCCGTTGCTTCCATTGCTCTGCAATCCCTTTAACCATGATCTCACTGATCGCTTTTGCTCGCCTGGTGAGCTCGATTTGAACAATGCTACTCAAGTAAGTCCCTTTGTCCAACTTCTTTAGCATTCCTCTACTGTTGAAACTGTCTTGAGTAAAGGGGCATGTCGTCGTAAAGACAAAAACATCTTACTGACGTCACACCACTCACAGGGATGGAGCAGTTTTGTATGCCAAGTGAGCCCGAACGGGACTTGTGCCACGACAGGGAGACTCACACCAGCGCTGTACGGTCAGATGGCATCAGCAGTGAACATTAGTACAGGGTTGATCAGAGACGCGCCATTCTTGGTACAGCTTCAGGATTGTTCATACGCAAAACAGACATTTAGAGACATAACCACTGACTATTGTCCTGGACTCAGACGTTACGGCTATTTGGTCTATGTGGGTCTGGCCATATTAGCAACAGCTGTGATGCTCTCACTTCTGTTCTGGATTATCTATGGCAGAGAGAGAAGGCATCGGAAAGAAGCTCTTCCAGAATATTCAGAAAGTAAGGAGATTGTAAGAGTTAACTTCTAATGTATGTCTCTGTAGATTTGTGGTTCCATGTATGAAAATGCAAATTTAGATATCAGTCAAAAGGATTTTTTTTTTGTTATTTTTGTTATTACAGATGATTGTAAACTTTGGTTTTCTAAGGTTCTTTGTTTAGATGATACTTTTTCAACCCTGAAAGACCTTGAAACCGAAATGTAAAAACCGAATGAGAATTTCCGCACACCAAGTTTCGACTTTCTTCGTTCAACTTTCTAACTTGGCTGCAGCAGATGCATAGCTGACACTGCTGTCTCGCGTATCCTTGCACTGGCTTGACTGCTTGTATTGAAGGAAGTTGATCTTCACCTTGCTTGAGGAATATTTCAGCATCTGAAAGTAATCACAGACATAAAACAGAAGCAATAAGTTTTGAGAAATATCGACAAATCCGATATGGGCTACATAAGGCTAATTGAGTACCAGGTTCACTATTATATTGGTTCCATGTACAAGAAAAGTACCTACATAAGTAGAAAGACAACAACAACGCTATTTTTATAAAGAAATCAATCCCTGCAAAGAATCGGGATGGCACTACTTACATGGAGAAAAACACTGATCGGGTGGCGCCCACAAATGGTGTTCTCAAATTTCTTAAGATACTTCTTGAATGCATCAGGATCTCCTGTCTCTATAATATCCATTCCCATCCTGTCTAGTACTTCAATGGATTCGTGTATTTCACCATGATCTGGGTTATATTGCATGTAATTGAACCTACAAGTACAAACATACGATTGCGATAGAAAAAAAAAGAAGCAAAAATATACGTACAGAATCATGTCATAACAGTGACAATTAGCTCCTGAATGCAGCTACACAAGGGCCTCAGATAAATTGTTTTAGTTGAAGCAAATTTCAGAAATAGTTAAAGCCAAAAATAGAACATTTCTCAAGCAGATGAAGTGAGCTAAAGACAAACCTTGAGCCCCAGTGGCAAAAGTCAGAGGACACTGAGAAAAAATTCTTGGGATCATCTACATATTTGGCAAGTAATTGACCGTACATGGCTTCATTTTCTTCACTTACTGCTCCAACCAAGATGGGTACAACTTTCACATCGTGCCTGATCAAAAATATCAGAATAAGCTGGTCTAAGCAAACTCCAACATGTTATTTAAAACCTTAACATTTACTACCCCTGTGATAATTACCCTTCAAATACTTTAGCCAAATACGGCAAGTGCATTTCCATGCTGTGCTCAGCCTCATCTACTTGTAGATCCATCATTCCAAATTTTCCCAAAGCTCTTATCTCCTTAATCACTGTTGAATTTGTAAGAAAACCAAAATCTTTCTCTGTTAAGATAAACTAAGCTAGCCAAACTTACTATCCATATCAACAGGTAGATCTCCAATGGGAGTTTTGTAAACCGTTGCAGACGAAAGAGCACATTTTGGAGTGTAATAATGGTGAGATGGACCAAGAAGAAATATCCGAGAACTGAAACAAGTCTCAAAAAACAAAAACACAACACTAGTGAGATAGAATAATAGTGACTGAGCCCATGAACTCTACTCTAACTCACACAAATCATAGAGAAGTCAAGATGGATTGAAAGAACAAAAAAATATCCAATCTTTACATACATGCTTGTGGGATCAATGTTAGCAAATGCATAAGCAGCTGTAGGACCGGAATACGAATAACCTGCGTGTCTGTATTCAATTCAAACATTAGTGAAAATGTAATCAATGAGTGAATCACATTTTGGAGTAAATGACAGAAGCAAAAATACAACAACTTACGGCGCAATCACGCCTCTTACATCAGGAGATTTAGTTAAACCAGTTTCTCTTAGCCATTTTTCAATATCAGATGACAACTTTGTAGCTGATTAAAGAACACAAGAGTAAGTGGATCAATTCAACAAAGATTTAAAGTAAAAAAAAAAAAAAAAATCAGAGCTGATTGATTAATACATTTGATTCCAAGAACAGTTTTCACTAATTTTCAACAAAAATCACAGATTACGCGAACAATTCGAGAAATATGAATAAAAATATTAATGCATTTGATTACTAAACCCAGTTAGATCAGACTATAGTAACTAAAATATTAAAAATCGGTGATTAACACATAAAGAACACAGATGAATCCGAAATTAAGAAATCTTAAAACCTAATTCAGTAATCCCAGAATAGGATGATTAAGAGAGAGAGCATGAAAGTGAGAAAGTTGTAAGTAAGTAAGTAAGAGAGAGAGAGAAGTGAGAACTTACGATTATCGGTATACCAAGAGCCTGCATGCGATGGTTGTCTCACTTTCTCCATTTTCGTTTAAGTAATTGAACGATCCTGATCGCAAAGAGAAACGCCTAATAATTTCAGAGCTTTCTTGTGAGAGATGACTACTCTGAGAATATTCTTTTTTTACTTCTCTCGCTTTCTTCGCTGTTCTTTTTTCAAGTACTAAACTTGGGGAAGAAACTCAGACGAAAACTGTGTGCCGTTGTTTTTGTTTCCTGGGAGAATTCGTGCTGTTTGTGGAATACGGTCTTACCAGTGTATTATATAGTTCGTAACTTCGTACGCCAAACCCTGTATATAAAAACTAATATAAGTGTTAATTATTTTTTCCTAAAATATATTAAAAATGTATGGCATTATATAGGAAAAAATATCAGGTATCAAAGATGTCAGTGTACGAGCATTTCCATCGGTAAAATAAATGAATATTTTTCTAAAATAAAAAATAAATATATTTTATTTTATATATTTTTAAGTTTTCTTTAATAGATGAGTCACTAGTCTGCAGCAATATGTGTCAATTTATTTTGAGAAATATTTCTCAATTAAGACGTTTCTTTCCTTCTTTCTTTTTTATTTTATTTTTTATAATTAATATTTTGATAAGAGATATCTACTTAAATTGAAAGGTACTCGAAGAAATTGGCAAAGAAAAGAAAAAAAATTGTGACAAAAAAATTCAATCCAAAATATCAGACAACTAAAACACAACAAAAATAGATCTTCTCGATTACATCTATAAGCCCATAGATAAAAAAAAATAAAAAATTAGCAAGAGTATTGTTGCCAAAGGCCCTTCACTTCTAGAACTGTCTAAGAAGCCGCTGATTCTTTCCTTCGATCTTGAAAAAATATTGTCCAGAAAACCTAAAAACAAAATAGGTTAGCAATTTTATTTGATGTTGTATTGCCGTATATACATACAGTAATTTCTGTTGATAAAAAATAAAGAAAAAGATATTTTTCTTTTTAAAATGTTCAAAAGGAAATGTTACTAATATTTTCATTTATAAAAGACTAAACCTGTTGTTTCCGGTTTTTGAAAAAAAATGAGGGTTGAATTTCTTTTGTTTTCTATTTTAGTTATTTTAATAATTTTAGACACTAATTTTACTCTATTATTTCAATATTTCTAGACACTTTAATTTCTTGGTATTAATTCATTAGTTTTATGAAAAATCAATATCTACTATATAAATTTTTCGTTATACTAGAACTAGTAATGAATATTAATTTTAGAGAAAATTATTTGTACATATTAGTGATTTTTTTGGGGGGTCAAAGTGTAGATCAGTGATGATTAAATGTATATGCATTAATACATATTTATGGTTAATTGAATATCCAGTGTACACGCTTTGATGCTTTACCAGAAGGTCCAGAACGCATCACACTACAAATTGCATTCTACTTCTAAGAATGGAAACAGCGTGTCGTTTACAAAGTGTATGTTGCTAACAGAATTAAACTTTCAAGTGCTACAAACCAATACCATTCAGTGCATTCACTATCTCATATAAAAATGAAACAATCACAGCTGTAAATACAAACTAATCCAAACAATTCAATAAACAAAAAAAAATTACAAAATTATGATATCAGATAATTTACAAACCAACCAAATGAAAGAATAATAAATACTTTGAAGTTTGAACCAATCTGCACACAAAAAATCATCACGCCTCATCTTCTTCACGGCCATACTCGCCAAGAGATAGAAAAAAATATTGCTTCCATAAGCTGAGATAACCAAATCAAAAATAGAAGAAGAAATGTATAAATCCCAATAAATACAATACCTGCAATAACAATACATTGTTGAAACAAATCAAAAGATTAGCTTTCATCAAACACCAACCCTCAAAAGCTCAAACTTTTCAGATACCAATAACTAATACTTTCCAAAAGTTCATGGCGTATATAATAAGAAAGATTACCAGAAAATTCACATCTTTTTACGGGTTCAGTAAAGCGAAAATGAGTTATTTACCTAGTGATACTCAAGAATTGATGCCATAGCCGATATGATCGGTTTGTTGAAATGATGAATGTTTCATCACTGAGGACCTGAAAACACATTCTCTAAAATATCATGTAGTTTTGGTGATCGTCTTCGGAACAAAGGTTCTAGCCTGAAAGATGGGACACCAATCTGCCATCTTTTAGCATCATACATCTCATTCCATGCTTGTACTATCTCATCGATCTTGAATCCCATACCTACATTAGTTTTTTTTATTGTTATGTATTCACTCCTCATATTTGCTAGAGTTAAGTATTCATAGATGAACTTAAGTACCTTCAAGTGCATTCTCGCTTGAGCAATGGTTCTTTACCATAACAGCTATATCAGTTGCAGAAGCTCCAGCTAATTCAAATTTCTCAACTGCAACTTCCAAGCATTCATCCCAAGTCGGTAAGCCTAGCTTATACTCCACGATAGACCGTTCATATAGTAAAGAACCCCACAAAAGATTAATCTGCGAACTCATATTAGCTATTTGTTCAGCGCTTTCTTCTTCAGAGGCTTCGCTAAACACTCCATCCAAACCCAACTTCTGCAACAGTTCTTTATGTTTATCAAAATTGGAGATTCCATTTAGACGACGTTCTTCCATCTCTTCCCATATTTGCATACCCTTCTCCATGCTCTCCTCAGCTTTGTTATAGAGCTTTAGAACATCCTGGGAAGCCTCACTTTCTACATTTATGTTGCCACTCAGTGCATGATACCAGCAAAGCTTAGCTTGCTCAAACTGTTGTTGCCCAAGTGCTAGAAGAGCTTCATAGAAATCGGTTTTAACTTTAACCGCTTCTTCGTATTTTTCTGCTGCTTTGTTATACTCGTTCTTTGCCCATTCAAATCCAGCCTCAACTTTCTCTAGTATGGTTTCTCTTGAACCCTCCTCGGGAAAATATATCTGCCTTCTTGCCTTGGACATATGAACATTCCCCCAGTTAAACAAAGCAAGTGCAGCCATTTCTTGGAACTTATCAGCAGCAATATCAAAGAGTTCTTGCGCATCTTCGCCAGTGACAATATCTTCCATTGCTTCTGTATACAGTTTCATCCCAAGGTTATGAATATCCAAGTAAGAATCAGAATCAAACCCGACATGATTCTTAAACAATTGCGCAAACTGGAAAATCCAGTGCTCAAGACCAGTAGATGCTTTCTCAGGTTCCACATAGTCTCCAAAACTTCCATTATCAGCAACACTACTCGATCCCTTTGCAAACTTATCAGTTGATTCATCATTGTTCAAAGCATCATAAGTTGGTTCTTGACTGGGGATAACTTCAGTTACATACAGTCTAAGGGAACCAAGCTTTTCCCTAGTAGATGAGGCTAGCTTCAACTCATCCGTCGTGGTAATGGTAACCAAATCACCTTCTGAATCTCTATATTTAATCAAGACACCTTTCAGAGCAGGAAACCGATCCCTGATTATGTCTCTTACAAGTCTAACATCAGAATCCAATGGCAATTGTGCCCACCTTATATCATCTCCATGAACCAACTTCACCGTCCTAGTCACTGTAGCGTCTTCCTTAACGCTACTTCCTCGTTCAACAATCTCTGAAGCAGCAATCACCTCTTTATCCATAACAAGACTCACTTTCTTCTCTTCAACAACAACCTTATCCTCTAACTTCTTCTCTTCTCTTGCAATATAACCACTCTTCTCTTTCTCTCCCGACTTCTCATCTCTCTTCCCGCTATCCGCTTCATCTCCAATCTCGACCTTCGTATCCAGAACAATAGCTTCATTACTCTTCCTTTCACCATCATTTTCAACATTCATTATCGTCATTGACTTCTTCTTCTTCTTCTTCTTCCTCAACCTCTCTTTAACAATCTTCCTTAACCGAGCTGAGCCAACAGGTTGAACATTAACCAAATTGTTCTCCATTTCAACAACATCAATCCCTCTATCAACCAAAACTTTCTTCACCCTCTGAAAAATCTCATTACCAGAAACATTCTCAGGCTCCATATTCAAAACAATACGCGAATCTCTAAACGCAAAATCCAATTTATTCAAAGCTTCATAACACCTAGCTCGTTTCAACAAAGCTTTACTATGTCTAGGAGAAGCTTCCAAAGCCAAATTACATTCGTTAATCGCATTAGGATATTCACCTAATCCCATTTGCATATAACAAGAAGCCATACTTGTTCTTAAATAAACTATATCTCCATGATCTCTAGGTAATAGCTTTATAGCTTTATCATATCTTAACATCGCACCTTCGTTATCACGTTTCTGGAATAATTTGTTTCCTTCTTCTTTAAGCTCTGTTGCTCGATTTATAAAGATCGTCATATCTTCATCGAAGGCTTTTGAGGTAGATCGATCGAAGCTTTTTCCGGTTTTACCTCCTCCGCCGCCGCCACCGCTGGAGGAATCCGTCGGCGTTTCTGGATTCTTCTTTTTCCCCGTTGGTTTTCCCATTGATGATCAAATTTGAAAATTTGAAATTACATCAAAACAGAGAATTTGAATTTTTTTTTTTAAGAGATGTAACAAATTTGATTGAGAAGAGAGGAATGAGATTGAGGGGCATGTGTTTTTTTTTTTTTTTTTTGGATGGAGTGATCTCTAATCCACTAATAAATTAGAAAGGAAGAAAGAAGCGTGTATAACAATTTACCGACAATTTTTATTCATAAAACTCAATTTATATATATTTACAACATATTAATGATAAAATTGTTGTACGAAAATTATAGGTGATACGGTCTGGGTAGTTTTGGTATGAATTGGTTCGTTTGGTTTGGAATTTTTTTCGATCAATAGTTTCAAAATGTGTAAGTGTAACTTGTTGATGGTTATGCAAGCCGATATCATTTGCTTGAATAGATTCTTCATTGGGCATGATGGCTTGGTTTTGGTACGTTCCGAATAGGCTTTAATGGTGATCGAGCGGATTGGTTTGAGCATTTATTTTTTCCACATAAGACCATCTACAATGGGATTGTTGAATCTCTCTAGTTAAAATTTGATGTGGAGTTTTAAAGGTTGAATTTTCAATTTGTTGAAGAATGAATAAGGAGAGGAGATTTAGATACAGAGGGTCTATTTGTTTTTCCATCTAACATTTCAATTCAAATGCTTCATCCAAATAAACTATCTAAATGAACCATTTGAATGTTGTTGTTTGTTTCTATTTTACCTAAATAAATCAGATTATCCATCTCAAATTGTTTGTTTAGTTTTTGTAAGTTTTCATTTCCATCAACATGATTTTAATAAGATAATAACTAAAATTCTCATATTTTAATCTAATTATATTTAACCAATATTAACCATATTAATTGTAAAGTTTTAGTGTAAAATATATTTACAACTAAATAATTTCAAATTCTTATTTTTGACATTTATAAAATTATTTTGGTCATTTAAATTAAATTTTGGCAGGAAAACTACGTAATTACATTTTTCCCATAAAAACAAGTAAGTGGCAGAACACGTCATTTTATCATTTCCATGAAAATTTTGGTTTTACGGTTTTGACAAGAAAACATCGTTTCCGATTTTTTGTCAAAATTTTAATTTTATGGTTTTGGCAGAAAATATCATTTTATTATTTTCATCAAAATTGCAGTTTTACGGTTTTAGGGAGAAAACATTTTCCAATTTTCTGTCAAGATTTGAATTTTACGGTTTTGGCAGGAAAATAATATTTTACTATTTTCTATCAAAATTGCAGTTTTACGGTTTTAACAGAAAAACATCTTTTCCGATTTTTGTTAAAAATGTGATTTCAAGGTTTTGGCGAAAAATATTATTTTTTAATTTTCTGTCAAAATTTTCTTGTTTACAATTTTTTTGTGGAACATTATTTCCCATTTTTCCAAAATCGAGATTTTCCGGTTTTTACAATTTTTTGCGGAAAATGTTATTTTCTAATTTTTTTCTAGATTGTGATTTTACTCATTTTATAGTTTTTGTTAAAATTGCGGGTTTATAATTTTGGCGAGAAAATATTATTTTCCAATTTTCTATCGAATTGTGATTTTACTGATTTGACGATAAATATGGGTATATTTGTCATTTGTCATTTTTGGATAAACCATCTCCATTCAAATGATCATTGAGATGAACCTAAATTGTAAAACTCATTCAAATGGTTCATTCGGATGAACCATCAGGATGAATAATTTTTGACACTAAACAAACATCAATTATCATCTCTATTAACTATTTGAATGAGCAACCAAAACATGCACATAGACCAATGAAAAATAAGAGAGGTATACCATTTTTTATTTAGGATGAAAAAATAGAGATATTGTTTCTGGCCATGTTTCATTTTTATTCGTCACTATGGTTTTTAAAAAAAAATTCTCATCCTCAATCTTGAAAATCAATTATTTTATAGTGTGTATTTAGAAAATATTTATACCAAAATTCATCATCTTTGTTTTTTTACAAATATAAACTTGTTTCATTTAATTTGGACAGAGGAAAAAATTCATATTTTCTTATAATTTTCTTATTATCCTTCCATAAATCTTCATGTAAAAGTTTCAAACATATTTTAAGAAAATCAATCCCAACAATAATCATTTCAATTTTTACGTCCTCAAAATATACAAAGTCTTCCAACCAATCACACCCTAACTCTTCCAAATTATGGGGTTCCAACAAATTAATTTGTGTGTTTTATTAGTTATTATGTTGTGTGCTTATCAGTATTTTGTACAGAATTTATTTTTTTGTAATTTTGTGAGTGTTTAATAATGATGATTTTTTTATTTCACATATTTATTGCATACTACTTTTTAACTAAAAATTTGTAAAGTAAAAGTTATTTTAAAATTCAGTCTTCCAACCATTCACATACTATTCTATTAGGAAATATATACTAATTATATTCTATATAATTATTATGTTTCCATTATATAGATATATTCTATGTCACTCTACATACATTTTATTTCTATTCTATGTTAGTATAGTAAGTAGATATTTTGAATTAAAAAAGTGGAGTGGGGTGTTAAATTTTAATTAACAAACTATTGTATGGTGTTAAAATTGATTCGGGATTAAATTATTAGGTGCAAAAGAGAGGAGATGATCTGTAATGTTAAGAAGTGGAAATATGGGCTTGAATAAAAACCCCAATGTAGACTTGCTATTTATAACAATATGAGAAAAAATTGGGTTCTATGTGGTGTGGGGTGAAAATATGTCTCTCAGATTTTTGTTTTGGATTGAAGATAGAGCTGTGACATGTGGAAGGGAGAGATTTAATATTTAGATTTTTAATATATATTTTTAGTTATATATATAATTTGTTTTCATCAAAATTCATTATTTTCTAATATATAAATAGATACTTGTTTAATTATTTTGCATATAGAAAAAATCCATCTTTTCACTAATTTTATTCAATTAACCTTAAAAACTCTTGTTTTATGCTTTAAACACCATTTTAGTTAAATGGATCCAACCAATAACCCTTTCAACACCCACAGTTTTCTTAATTATCCTTTTAACTACTCAAATCCCAACAATTATCAGTTCAAAATCAATCTCCTAACTAAACCCAGCATATACAAAATTATGGTTATTCACTAAAGTTATTCATGTCATCAGATATTCTGAAATATCGTCTATATTATTAAATTTTATTTTATTTTAATTGTATTTGATATTAACAGTGATTAATAATATGTAATCATAAAAACATAAACATAAAGAAAATATAAAATATAAAATGGTGGGGTAAGGTTTGTAACAAAACTTCTCTTTGTGTGGAGTATTGGTGACTACATAAAAAACCTCATAAATATTTAATAACATAAAATATAAAAGTTTTATAAACCCTTATAAATATTTGTGTAACAAGCCTCTATAAATTTTTGTAAATCCATATTTTGTGGCACTTTTAAAAAATAGACAAAAAGTGATTTATCATAAAAGTGGTATTTTTGAAATTCCTCATTTTTTGTTAACTTAATTCCAAACATTAAATAAACCAAAATACTTTCCATCTCATTATAATACTTGCCCGTTGTTATATTAAAAATCCCAAGAAATTGAAGAAATTTAACCATTTTAAAGTTGTATCTTAACTTGTACGCCGTCTTTGTAAGGTGTCAAACGACCCTAACATTTGAATGATGTGTCATTGATCCTATCGTTTTAACTCATGTTATGATCAAATGGAAAGTGTTTTACATTCGGAGAAGAAAGTGTTACGATATTTTGTTCGTTCTTTATAACGTAAAATTGTATAACTTCGTATGGTTTTCTTAAGTGGCTCTCGGATACTCATTCATAGTTTGGCTTGCGGTTTACGAACACGAGTATGAGGCCATTGCGAATCATGCATTTTCTGCGGTGAGCCTGACGAGTCTCGTGATCACTTTTTTTGCTTGCTTGTACATTGATACGATTTGCTCAAAATTAACTTCCCGGCTAATAGGTCGTTGTTTAAGTCCTAACTGGTCTGAGGTAATGAGTTCTATTTGATATCATCCTTTCACTCAACTACGAACCAGCCTCGTGGAGGGTTGCTAGCTCGGTGGTCTAATTTGGGAAACTGAAGCTGCATGGGTCAATTCTCACTCTGTTTTATTCTCTAAATATGAGGAACAATGTGCACTTATCTGTATAATTTACAGTCTTAATTTCAAATAAATATAACATTTAAACCAAATCTATAACTTCAGAACGTTTTATTCTTAGTTCATTTATGTAGGAACCTGTTAAAATACATATGCTTTGTTGAGTCCTTTACTTTTCCTTTTTAAAACTATTAAATAGACTAATATCTGAAAATTGGTCCATTTAACAACCACGACCACATAGACGGCATCTCTCATCTCAAGTCTTCTTCTTTTCCCGGTTGCTAACGATATTGTGGTGAGGGTCTTGAACTACTAGGCGGTGTTTTTCTGTTTACTATTATTAGATAATCGAAGTTATAGTCCAATAAAAAAAAAGAAATATTATAGTGAAAATCGAATGATAATTATTCGGACTACTTACAAAGTTTCCAGATTTCATATGGCCGAGTTAAAGCTGCAAAATATGACATCGTCAAAGAGAGAAACAACAACAAAACAATCAACCACAAGTTGATTCTCTTCATTTTCTTCTGTCTTAATTTGTATTGTCAGTGTAGGTTGAAAAGTTCTAGCCATGTACATGTGTATTTATATAAATTCAAAAATTAAAAATATTGTTTAACAATTTAAAATTTATTAACGAGGTTTAGAATGAAACAGCATGCGAAAACCAGAGTCTGACCGAGTAGAACTGTGAAAAGTCTTCGATGTAGACACACGTGGGAAACCATCTTTGTTAATCATTTCTATCAATACCTTTTCGTGTATATACAAAAAGAAATTAGAGGACACTTTGAATTTGAGTTATCTCAGAAAAACAATATAATAAAGAAGATCAGGTCGTAGTTTATATTAGTAGTTTTAAAGTGTGCCTATATATATTTTAAGGGGTGACGATATATTTTCACACGGAAAATAACATATACGAATACTTAAAAATTAAACTAATGCGTAGTTGTATATATTTATGCTAAAATTATGAAAAATCTAAATATTCACGAATTGAAAGTTTCGTACATATATTTCCATCATTTATAAAATTCGAAACCAAAATCCCCATTGGCAATGTTGACTTCGTTTTATTTTTGGTTTACAAAATCGAAATTATGTTTAACCAATCAAACATATTTGTAAACCAAATTAAATTAGAGACCAAACAATCCAATACTCTACTTTTAACGTAACTAGAGTAATAATTTTACTGTTTTTTAAAATCAGCTAATTGGTTGTTATTCTAGCAAAAGTGAGAGTAATTAGGTGGTTAGATTTTGTAAAAATTTCTGATGTATTCTTACAATAAGTGAATTATGCAGTTATTAAATGGATTAAATAGTTCACTATATGGATTAGACAATCATAAGGTGTGTTAGATAGATTTAATAAATAATTAAACATTTTTTATAAAAATAAACTGTAAAACTGAGTGTTATTTTTGAGAAATAAAACTTACAATCACAAAATAATGTTATTCTTCAGTTTTATAAAATTTTAAAGTTTAAATTATTATATTTTATAATTTCATTATGTAATATTATATTTTGTTCATTTATATATGTAAATTTATACTTTTATTTTAAAATCGGTTAAATCATCTAAAACATATAGATTTTGACTAAGATTTTTAGACGTTAGCCGGAGGGTCACTGCGCGCTTCGCCTAAAGTTTTCTTGAGCTTGGACGTCAGCAAAAAAATAATTCATATTTAATAAAAATTTAAAATACTAAAATTTGAAATGGTAATGCTCAAATGAATTAATAATATATCATATCAACTAACCAAACATTATTGGTTATTTTCATTATTATTAGTTTTATTTTCTTCAAGTGAAATATTTTTAAAAAAATCTAAAATTCGTTAATAACATAATTTACCTAATACACTATATAAAATACAAGAAAAAGTCAATATCAGTTTGCTTATTTTACTGAATTTTTTGGAGTTTAGTGGAATTTTCCAGATTTATAATTCGTGGATTTTGGTAATAAATCTGAATCGGTAAAGTGACTAAATCACCGAATTTATCAATTTAACCGCGGGTCCGAGGTTATAAAAATATATGTTTGAATCAAACAACAGAAATATTTTATCACTGCATAAAATCATTGTTCTAAAAATCGGCCGCCTAGCCGATAAATCGGCCGTCTACGCGCTAGGCGAAGGTTGACCATCGCGATTTTTTTTAAAATCGGGTCGGTTCCGCGGTCGGCCAATTAATCGGTCAAAATCCGATTAATCGCCGATTTTTTCCGTTTTTTTGGTTTTGAATTTTTTTTAAAAAAAATCAATCCAAAATTGATTTTTTTTTAAAAAAATACTAGTTTAATTACTTTAATACTATAAACAAAATTATTTTCATGTATAGTTTGAACTTTAATTGTATATTTTAAATATATTTATGATGAATATTATTTTTGTGAAGTAAAAAATTTAGAAATCATCTAAATATTTGAAATATTTTTATAGTGACAAGTTTATAAAACTTTAAATATTATATTATATTAAAGTTATAAATTTAGTAAGAATTTATAAATTAAAATAAGTTAAAAATACTGTTAAAAAACTCTAAAACTAATCCTTGATTAATCCTCGTTTACTCTCCGATTAATTCCCTAGGCGCTAGGCCCACCGTACCGCCCGACTAGCGCCTAACGAATTTTAAAACATGGCATAAAACCACTACAATTATAAGCTGAAACCACATTAAATATATTATAAAGTGTAAGTAAATAAAAATAAACATATATATTTAACGAACAAAATAGAATATTTATAAAAAAATAAAAACAAAAAATCCAAGTTAAATTTAAAAAAATTATTTATAAACAATAATATATATAATATATTAATATTAGTGTCCTAAGATACACATACTCCGAAACTAATTACCTACAGGTTATCAGATAATGAATATTGAACCGTGACTCAATTGGATCATATATGGAATAATGTAAAGGTAACTCTGAATCTGATTGGTAATTGGTAGTATTTTAGGATCACATTTAATGTTTTTTACATCTCAGAAATATATTGATTTTTTTAAATAAATCACACAGATTAAGAAATAATCAATAAATACTCATAAATATATTTTTGAACGATTTCCCATATCTATAAACCAATCATAATTCAACAAATAATACATTTTCAATTAATAAATATTAAAAATTATTGTAAAAGATAGAAAACACAAAATAAAATCTCTAGAAAATTCTTGGAGGGAGGAAGTATATATTTTTATATAACATCTGCCTTATTAATGAGACCTTAGAGTAAAAATCATTTTGTAACAACTAAGAAGCAATTGAAGGAATTAAAAAAGTAATAATGAAAACCAGAGTATAGTGGTATACATATATTATTCTTTGCCAAAACATTTGCAGGTTGATTACTCTCCCTTGAAATCCATTTAAAGCTACAATCCTCACATCTTTCTTTCCAAGTTCGAACTTCTCCTATCCAGTTGAAAGATCCAAATCAATTTCTTCCCATTAAGAAGATCACTTAGTTTCTTATTATCACCTTCGAAACAAACATTTCTGTAACCTTTGATCCAACAATTCTGAGTTGCAAATATGAGTGCTTGAAACTCACTTTGTAATGCTGATCCCATTTATTTTATTTCCTTGTCCAGCACCAATATACACACCATTTTGCATCTCTAATGACCCAGCCTGCTTTAGAAGGTGTAATATCATTGATAAAAGAATTTAAATTATAATTATGAGGTTTAGAATGAAATAGCATGTGAAAACCATATACAAGTCTGACTGACTAGAACTATGAAAGAGTCATCGACGTAGACACACCCAACTTTATTAATCATTTCTATCAGACCTTTTATGTATGCATACAAAAAATTGGAGGTGACTTTGACTTTGAGTTAACTTAAGAAAAAAAAACTAAAGAAGACCAGGTCATAGTTCTTATGAATTTATTCTTTCAAATAATTGAGCTCATCCACACATTTAACATACACAATACATAAAAGTAACTTAAGATTAGATCTTCGAAGTTCCTTTTAGATATGATTCAAAATAAGTCCAAAAACCTAAATCTGATAGTTATGCGATCGATCATAATTAAGATACACATGAAGAAAATAATGAAACTAGAATCTTAACATAAAATATAAGCAAATCAAATATCCTCAAGCCTACGTATTAGACTAGAAGCTAAGATTACAAAGAAAATGAGATAAAACTTTGGGAAGTGAATCACATAAATCATTACTTCTCTGCGTACAAAACTAACTAAACGCTTGAATATTTCACTTGTATATTTATACGTTATAGTAATCATAGTGGCTAGTATGGTAGAAAGATATCATGTATATCTATAATTTCATATTTTAATATTTATATATATATATTTGAATTAAATCAAATATTTGATTTTTCTAAAAATGATATATGTGATTTTTTTTTACGAATATAATATTTTGTTATTTGGTTTGCTTTAAAATTTACGAATATTCAAAGTTTTTGGTTCGAATCGAAACAAACCTAACAACTAATTTGGCTAGGACTACTTGACATTGCTCCTCTACACACTGGTCCTTGAAACACGTTATCAATCTTTCACTACTAGATCATGATCACTAAACTGGATAACTCATGGAAAGAAAAAGGGACAAAAAGATCGTACACATTTAAAGACTATAATGACTAAATCTTCGGACTCTTAAGTCTTAATTATTGATATGTATGTCTGGGAAAATGACCATCAAACTTCTCAACTTTTTGTTTCCTTTTTAACAAAAAATACTTCTCCGTTTTTATTACCTCACAATTTTATCCTCCTATTTTCTTGCTTGCAAGTTACTTCTTTAAATTCGTGTTGACTATGCAAAATCTAACTTGTAAGTTGGAAATAATCAACTTTAGTAAAAACATAAAACATATGTAGCATAGAAACAGAAATGAGTAAGCGGAAGTGAAACGTGTAGAAACGTGGAAACAATTTTTTTGAAAAGGTTAGGAAATGGGTACGTGGGAAACATGACAATATAATATTATATAAACATATAACTAAAGTAAATCCAATAAAATTTGAAACAATATAAATTTAATAAATAATACTAAAATTAATTAAAGATAAAATATCATAACGATATATATATATATATCGGAAACTTAACAAAAAATTTATCGTTTTTCAGATAGGGGTTTTAAGAAACGGGTGGAAACGTGTTTCCGTCGCATGGAAACGCTTTTCAATCGTCTTTCCAAATTAGGGTTTTTAACAAACGTGTGGAAATACGTTTTCATCGAATTTCCATCAAGTTTCGTTTCCAAAATGTTTCGGAAACGGAAACGGACCCCGAGAGAGTTTCTGTGCTTCCTAGCATAAAACGATAAACCGTGGATTGTCAAACTGTGGATTGAGTCCACCAACTGCAGCGTGTGAACTTCAAGAAAACAATTGCCAAAGAAATTCAATGATAAAATATCACAAGGTACCAAGTGTATTTATCTCAACTTGTAAGGATTTTAGGCGAAGCATAGAGGTTATCGATTCGAGTGACGTTTGAGGCGAAACTAATATTACATGTTGTAGTTTCATGCTTGAGGTATTACGAGTTTTGGCCCAAAACCTCCTGATATTCCAAAAAAAAAGAATATATCACAAGTTTGATGTATGTTGTAGCAAAAGTGCCTCAAGCAAAGATAACGAAACATTCCAAACCAATATAGTAACTGAAACAAACATGCAAAACAGATTCTGAAAAACATAGGGCCCCAAACAATTTTTTTTGTGGATCTATTAACTTTTTTCTTTGTATAAAACATTAAAATGGAGAAGAATTTAATCCCTGATGATACAATCACTAACTCAGCTAACAAAACCTTTAGATAAAACTTCGCCAAAAAGTATTTATAATACTAAAGGTTCCAAGAATGGTGTTAACTCACTTGTCTTCAAAGTTGGCTAAAGTCAACATAGTAGAGGATAACCCAAAGAAATAATGATGACACATCACCATGACATTTTTGTAAATCACATTTCAAGCAAAAGTTATTCGTTGAACATGTTTCTCAATTAACATATAAGTATAATCCTCTTTGCTTAGTTTTCACATTAAGTTGAAGCAGCGTCCATCAATCTATGATGAAAATTTTCCGATCTAACGCGATATATCATACTGTCGAGAAGCTCATTTTTGAGAAAGTCCATGATCTCAAACTAGAACTTCAACTTCTTTTCAGCAGTTCAGCTCAAATTAAATTTGGGTTCCTATGTTTATAAAAAGTTTTCACTAAACGAACATGACATATTAGGCCCTTTAACAAGTATAGGTGTCTCTCTCCATTGCATAGTAAAATAGAAACTTTCAAATCGACCATTACTAGTATAATTGCACAACATATAAAATAAATGTAGCATTTCAACATACTCATATAAGAGAAATAAAAAAAATATGAAACACTGAAGAACCGTGTATACCTAGAACCATATTCTAAAAATCATCGCCTAGTTCCGATTACATTTCGTTAGGTCCACATTCGTCACCTCGATTAATGATTAATCTCTCGAAAAAGTCAGTCAATCGATTACTCTCCGCCTAATCTGATTAATCTCTATCTAATCTGATTATTTTCCGCATAATCATCTATAATCCAATTATTTTTAGATTTTGAAGTATAAAAAAATTTTGTTTTGTTATTCAGACAGTTATATTGAGAGTTTGTGATATTGTATAATAAATTATGTTAAAATTATAAATAAAAATCATAAAATAAATTATTAATACTATATTTTTATGTATTTACTATAATTTTAAAAACAACATTATATAAAAGTTTAATATAATGAATAAGTATATTTTTTAAATATTAAAATAATTTAAAACTAATTCCCGATTAATCTTTTTTTATTCTCTGATTAATCCCCTATGTGGTAGATCCACATTCGCCGTCCGACTAACGCATAACGAGTTTTAAAACATGGCCTAAAACCGTGATTTAATTGAAGAAAATATTATTTTATTATTAATTAATTTTAAAAACTTTTAACGAGATTTATTAACGAGGAAGGTATAAGTTGGTGAAAATGGTGGATGTTGTCTATACTGGCAAATTGACTTATTTTCTCAACACATCCGGAAGATCCTGTGAGAATCTAAAACTTATTCTCATTTTTCTCTTTTTCATGTAATCGAAAATGAATGTATGGATTAGCATGGAGATCGAGACTTTATTTTTAATTTATTATTCATGTAAAATGTTTATTGCCGGTTAGAATTTCTTTAAGAATTTTCAAGAACTTATAATTATTGATAAAAAAAAAAGTAATTTATATATATATATACACGGACAAATGGACTTCGAACCATATATATATATGTACATAAGTTTAAAAAAAATAAAAAAAATAAAATTTCTTTTTGTTTATCCATATATGCTTTTTTACTTAATACTTAATTTACATCTTAAGTATTACATGCATAGCCTATATATAACTTCAGAACATTTTTATTCGTCGCTCATTTACGTAGGAACCTTTAAAGTATAAATGTTCTTTTGTTAAAACTGTTTTTAGAAAGAATATAAATATATTATAGAATAAGCTATCATTCTTTTATTTCCGCAGCAGCCCGCCCGCGGGTGGTGATCTACTACCCGGTGTTTGTATCATGAGTTTACGATGTGTTCTTGTCATGGTCTCTGGTCTTGACTGACTAGAAGGTGTTCGTATCCTCATTGCTGTTATTTAAGTTTACGTAAGTCATATGAAAATAAAAATATGGTGAAATTCGGATGACAAATATTAGGACAACTTACAACTTTTGTGGATTTCGTTTGGCTGATTTGAAGCTGCATAAGACCAAATAGCCAAAGAGAGAACTAAAAACAAAACAATCAACAACAAGTTTCTCTTCATTTTCTTCTATCTTAATTTGTGCTGTAGGTTAAAAAGTCTTACGCATGCATGTATGTTCGTGTATTTATATCAACTCAAATTTTAAATGTAAGGTTTAGAATGAAGCAGCGTAAACCATAAAGTCTGACTGAATATAAGAAGAAGAAGAGTCTTTGAAGTAGACAAACATGGGAAGTCTTCTTCTATCAAGAATTTTTTTATATATATGTTAGGAATCCAACGTCAAAATTTGAGATGAGATGATACTTTGTAATTAAAAAAAAACAAATACTAAAGAAGACTAGGTCGTAATTCTTATGAATTTACTTACTATTTCTGTACAACTAACTGAGCTTAACCACCCATATTTATGAATTAAATTTGATAAATCTTTGAATTATTTTTTTTTTGTTTTGGGTTAAAATTTTGAAAACATTTTGTTTCCGGGAAGAACCCAGGTATGAAAGCCATATATCCTAAGAGCTAGCTGGATGATAACATATTTTTGAATTAAAAAATCGTATTACGTAGTTAAGAAATATATATGTATTCTAATGCAACCTTTTTCTTGTATCACCAATATTGTTTTTCATCGAAACCCTACTCTTCAACACGTGCTTGACATTGCTCCTCTCACATTAGTCATTTCGAGATGCTACACATTATCATTCTTTGAATATTGGATCGTGACTGAACTGGATCACACATGGAAAGATTAGCAAAAAAAAACTCGTACGCATTTAAAGACTAAGTTTCTGAATCTGATTGGTAATATTTTTGAGTCATCACAGTTCTTTTCTTTTCATGAGATAGCGACATATATAAAAACATAAATCTATTTCAAATTAAACAATGTAAAAGCTTTATATTCTAAATATATTAATTGAGAGGACATTGATGAGGAAAACACATATAATATAAATCGTATGTGGGTATATAAAGAGATTTAAGAAATATGAATATTTATACATATTCTAATTTATTTTGTTATTATATATCATCTTTCTATGCAAAAAAATTTAAGCAAATTTGATATTTGTCATGTGTAAGTTAATTTTTAAAATTATAATATATTAATATTAATTCTGATTTGATAATTATCTAAAATAGCATATTTCACTATCTTATACTAAACCCTTTATGTGAACAGTGAAATCATTATAGATCCATCATCCATGATTAACATGGAGTATATCATTAAGCCCACTGTTTCCGAGTCATAAAGAAGGCAAGATGGAGGGACCAAGAGACCCCAGCTGATAAGGCGATCCCTAGTTAGTAGGTGATTTCTTAGGAGGTTCCAGACAATAAATGCTTGCTTGGGGACTCTTTGAGGAAATCAAACAACTTTGTGCCAATCATTACAAGGAGGTGGCGGATTGAGTTTCTTCCAAAGCGTTGAAACTAGATGGTGAAGCATCAGCTGAATTCCTCCAAAGGAAGAAGTCATTATCTGAAGCATCTTCACAAAGATAGCCTAACGAATCCGGAAGGCAAGACCTAAGCAAACCAAAAAGTGGGTGCATACCTCTTTGAAGAGTCCAAGCACCATTTGAGTGAGCATTTGAGCAGCCGTTTCTAACGTTGAAACGACCATAAGCAATGTTTCAAAAAAAGTTTACTTTATAAATTTTTTTCTTAAACAATTATTATTATCCAAATAAAAAATATATATTTAATAGTAGAAAACCAAAATAAAATAATAAAATTATATTTTTTTTGTTTATCTGATTCACACAATTCATTTTTCATGTTTTTGGAGTCATTGTGCTGAAATTTTTTTAAAATAGTTAAAGTTACATAATTTGTAAAATAAATTATATATCATCAAAAATAGAATATAAACTAAACTTATTTGATTATTGATTGTAAACACTCAGAAAAGACATAAATTAATGGTGTGAATGAAGATTTTAGAGTTTGAAAAAAAACGTGAGAAGAAAAGTTAGTTGACTTATTTTTTGTAGTTTTACTTTCTAAATTAATTTAAAATATTTTAATTTTTGTTTTTAAAACAATCAAAAATTTAAAGGGACTAAAAATAAGTATAATATACTACTATTATTTTACAAAAATTAAAAACCCTAAATTTGTTTTATAAATTTTGTGCCCTAACCCGAAGTTTCTAATTTTTGGCCCTAACATTTGAGATTGAAGCTAAGAGACCAAATTGAGTAGCTAGATTCTTCTCTTTATTTCTTTTTTCTCCTTCTCCTTCTCATCTCTTCTTTTCTATGCAGTATTTGTATTAGTTATCAGCTACATGATTAAATTATCGCTCCTCTCCTATCCTAAATTACTTCATCAGTAATGAAGAAGACGATATTACGCACTATGGTTTACAATAAGAAAGGCCGGTTGATTCAGAAGATTGACTATAACTATGATATATGAAGAGCATACATGGGAAACATGCTTTGTTCATCATTTCTATCATTGACCATATACTCGAGAAGCCCTAGGCTCCTTCTTTTAGCTTATCTATTATTGTTTTCTAAAAACTCACTTTGTACTGATTCAATATTTTTTGAAGTAAATTTCTAAAAAAATAGGAAAACTAATTTATGGAGATTCCACCAACTTTTAATGAAAAAAATCTATAAACTGTTTTTAATTGGTCATTCGCTTTACAAAGGAGACTTTTTTTTTCATTTTACTTGAATAATTACGATGACTTTTAGTTTTGTTTATAACGTAAAAGTCTATAACTTCAGAAAGTTTTATTCGTAGCTCTTTCATATAACCTTTAAAATACAAATTATTTCATGTAACAGTGGTCTGTTATTTCGTTTTAAAAAACTACAGAATAAAGTAAATTTAAAACTCGGTCCATCTAGCCACCACAACGCATAGACGGCAGCTCTCATTCTTTTCTTACCCGCTTACTAACAACATTGACTCGCTTGTCCTGACCTACTACGCGGTGTGCTTCTACTCGGTCCCACAGGCACTACTTGTACTGTTTGATAAATCGACATTAGTCATATAAAAGAAAAATATGGTGAAAATCGGATGACAAATATTGGGACTACTTACAAAGTTTGCGGTTTTGGTATGACTGAGTTGAAGTTGCATAAGATGAAATTGCCAAAGAGAGAACCAAAACCAAAACAATCAACCACAAGTTTCCCTTCATTTTCTTATAGCTTGATTTGTGTTGTAGTTGTAGGTTGAAAAGTTCTATGTATGTACATTTATATTTATAGCAATTGAATCTTTAAAAGTCAGGGTTTATAAATGCAGTAGCGTAGACTAAATACAATAGAGTTTGACGTAATCACAAACGGGAAACTAGAACTGGGTATTTTTGGATTTAGATCGGTTTTGGATCGAATTGAATCGGATTCGGATTATTCGGATATGAGATTTTATAATTCGAACACTATCCGATTGTATTTTTGGTTCAGATCGGATTTTATCAGATTCGGATTGGATCACAAATTATATAGATAAACCGATAAAAACCTAAATTTTTTCGGATTCGGTTAATAAATCAGAATAACCGAAAAAATCTGAAAAAACTCCAAAAAACCGAAAATCGAAAATCCAAAAAAAAACTGAAAAATTTGAAAATCCGAAGAAAAAAAATCCAAAAATAAATCCAATTTTTTATTAATAAATAAGAAATTTAATCGAAAAAGAGAATTTTAATCAAAAAGTATAAAGAAATTTTTTGAATATGTAATATAATTATGAATATTGATATGTAATATATATTTTGTATATTTTTAAAATATATATATATAATTATATATATATATATATATATATTATATATCTTATATATTTCGCATATCCGATCGGATATCAGATCGAATTCGGAATATAACCGAAACCAAATTTTTTTAAAATAAATACCGATCAGATTTTATAAGGTGTTCAGTTCGGATTCGGTTCAGATATTTTCGAATCGTATTTTCGGATTTTATTTCCAAACCTACTGGAAACCTTATTTGTTAATCATTTCAATCAAAAAATTTTGAAGACATATAAAATAAATAAAAATAATATATATATATATATACAATTTATTAGGAATCCTATATCAAAAAAATATAGATGACTTTCACTTTGAACTGATTTTGAGTTACTTCAATGATGATAATTATATAATAAAACCGAAGACTAGGTCGTAATTTTTATGATTTACTCTCTTTTTATGTTTAAATAATTGATCAGCTTAACCACACACATTCATCCACACCATATGCCTTGTGTGTGGACTCACTTCAGAATTTGACTTTCAACTTTTCAAATCTCATAGCCTTTTGAAAGATAATTTTTAAAGGTTATTCAGCATGGATAAAACTTTTCTCAGAAGCAAGATATATCATATGTTTCTCACTTCAATTTTCAAGATCCGGTATTTTCTCGATATCTTTTTATAGTATATGTTGTGATTATCAGCACTAATGCATCATAGTAAATCAAGACTCAATAGTTGAATTTGTTCTGGCCAAAGTAGTACAACTGGTAATGTGTATTTTGATTTATCATGTAAGTGTTATTGGCTGATTTGGTACATGATAAATCCATTGACCCCTCCATAGCTCCATACAATGTTCCACACGAAATAAGTATTCAATATACAATTATATATCTAAAATATTAATTATATTTAAATTTGATTTAATTTAATTATCCATATTTTATAATTATAATCCAAAAATACCATTAATTTTTAGATATAAATGAACAATTTTAAATATTTTAGCTATAATTATAAAAATAACCAAATTTTATTCAATTTTAAATAATGTTTTATTTTATTTTATATATTTCGGATGCCCAATTTTATATGGAACCAAATCTGTTGAAACTAAAAAAATAATTTAATGGGACGTAGATTCATGAATCAAAAAATCAAAAACCCAAAATAACCAATACCAAATCTTAACTGGGTACATGAATGTCCATGACCAGTTCCTGCATTGATTACTTATATTTCTTATTCTTTTTTTGCCAAATATTGTTTCTACTTAAAAAAAAAATACTTTTGCATTTAATTTTCTTAATAATAATTTTATAATCAATTCAAAATCATTTTGTAAAGTATATCTCCAAAACTAGTTTTGGAGATTCTCACTAAATTTTATTGAAAATCTTAAAACAACTTTACTTGGTTTTCCAATTTTCAGACTAGAAATGTTTCCTTTTATATATTTTTGTAAGACCAAAATTTAAAATCCAAAAACTACTTTAAAATCTACAAACATTAATGGGAAAATGCTTATTTTATTCTTCAACTATTTGAATTTGTCAGAATTATTCCTTATTTATTATGTGTGCAAAATAAATCTCCAAGCCTAGTTTGACTTTGATTCTCAATGTTAAAAATAACCAGATATCGTTAATTCGCTTTATCTCTGTTTCATACAAGTCTTTTAAGTGAACTCTTCTTATCACGTCTCTTCCGCAAGTCTATTCCAGGTTTCTCCATCGTGATTCTTCTCCAGTTTTTTTTTTTCCGAATTAAAATCCCTTACGTTTTTCTTCTCCAAGCAACAAACCCTAACGATGGCTGAAGACTTTTGATAATGATATGGATTGTGTAAAAATTATGTTATATTTATATTAAAAATTTCTTCGTATGTACATTAGTTCAAATTTTACACGGAATGTTTACAATAAAGTTACACATGAATATAGTTTGATTGACTACACAATTAAAAATAGTCTTTGACGTAAACACACATTAGAAACCTTCTTTGTTGATCATTTCAATCAAGAATTTGACAAGATTTTCATAAAATTAACAAAAAGATAATACATAATTAGGAATCCTACATCAAAACTTTAGTTGACTTTGACTTTGAACTGATTTTGAGTCATCTCCATAATAATAACAATATTAATATTAGTAGTAACAGAAGACTAGGTTGTAGTTTTTAACTTTTTATGATTTACTCACTCTTTGTAAGGGGAATTGTTCATAAGCATTTCTTAGCAACAAATCAATCTCAAATGTTCTTTCTCATAAAATGACAATTTTTTCTTTAATGAATTTTGAAAATCAATTAAATAAGTGTATATATATAATTGTATAAGATATCAAGAAAAATATGGTATGTCAGTGGTTCAGGATTTTTCTATGCGTACGCGCGATCTGGGTTTGAATCTGAGATTCGAGGTACAACTGGTACTATTAGAGATATATTGCAGATTTAATAGTCAGTTGTACCATGTATCCGGTACGACTAGGTTATACTGCATATATACTGGATACGACTGGTAGTCAATTGTACCTAGTTATACTCGACGAGTTTAAAACAATTTTAAATAAAAATAAACAGTATTTTTGTTATTTCACATCGAATGACATAAAAATTAAAAAAGGATACAAAAATTAAATCATATGTTCTTAAAGACATATGGGAAATTCGCCCCTCTTTGTATTCAAATAATTAGTAACAGCATTTCACCATCTGCTGGTACTAAATCCAGAATTGACATTCAAGTTTTCAAGTCTCATAGCATTTTCCTAATACTTTAAGATAATTTTTAAAAATTATTCAAAATAGAGGAAGTTTTCAATGATTCTATGATTTTAAGGGTATCTTTTCTTAATATATGAGTTTGATGATTACCGTGGATTTTATGAAAACTCTACAGTTAAGTGTGTTTTGTCGAGAATGCGTAGTATTAAAAAAAAAAAAATTGCTACAGCACAATTCATAGTGTGTTTTGAGCATTTGAAGTATCACACCCTAATCCCTCAACTTAAAAATAATAATAATAATAATAATAGATAATAATATTGAAATATGAGAGATTCTCATAACTAAATACTATTATTTTATTTTTATTTTATTTTTAAAGTTGAAAACTCATGTGATGGACTTCAATTGCACATGCTGTAAATATAAATGTTAAATAGTAAATCCATTCTCCATTTGACACACTCTTGCCCTTATTACAATAGAACAAAATATATAGCAAAAACTTCACAAATCTTTCAAACTATCATATTCCGTATAAATGTGTCAGTAACGTCAACACGTAGCTTGTTAGAACTACTCCATTTATAGTTTTACATATTAAAAACTAAAAAATAATAAAAATAGAAAAAAAAATAAATAAGAGAAGCAACGGTTCTATAATATCTCTTTTAAGATACAAGTTTTACAACTTTTACAACACATGTTTTAATCCTATTGGTTAAATTTAATTTTGATTTTTTTAAATTAAATTATTAGATATATTAATATTATATTATGATAATATACCCAATTAAGAGTATATCCTATGAAAATGCCCTTACATTAATGGTTATTTTGAATCCATCATTAGAAAAAAATATCTAGATATTTTGCACAACAAATTTTTGAGTTCATGCATCTACATAAAGAGTTAACTTTCCCTGGGACCCATTAATCTGCCCTCGCATTAATCAAACAGATATGACAGATTATCTGCACTTACTGGGCATTAATCAAGCGTATATGGTCAGTTAATCGCTAAAAAAAAATTAAATCATTTAAAAATATAAATTATCTTTAAAAATAACAAAAAATTCAAAATTAGAAGTAAATTATTATAAAAGATTTAAAATATCATATTTTTAAAAAACTCATAAAATATCATATCTGCATCCGTCTAGCTAAATATTTAATCTGAATCCACTAAATTTAAAACTTAAATTTTATCAATCCACATCCTCCAATAGATTCAAATTATTAGAGCTACGTACAGTCACTTATAGTTACTTTTTCTCTAAAAAAAACTCATAGTTTCTTTTAAACTCATAGGCGGCTATGAATCCAACATTTACGAATAATTAAATTCCCCATTGGTCTATGCATCAACAGTAAATAAAGTGTGAGCATCCAGATAGGCTTATCCTCCTTGAATTACTTCTCAAGCTTGAACGTGCATGGTTTGAAAGAAGAATATCGATTCTGCTGCCACGTTTTGACATCGAACTTTTCTGGCATCAGTTATCTATATGTTAAGAGCCATAAGCATGCCCTTACGGGACATTACTATAGGCATCAGCAGGCAAAAGCATAAGTAGATGAAATTTTTTGTTTACGTAATTAAGAAAGTGAGTTCATAGGTAGAAATTAATTAGATAAAAAATGAATTGCATCCTTAAAAGTTTTATATTTTGTATGCAATTAAAACTTGAGTTTAAGTGAATTAGTTGCATCTTAAACTACTAAAAGCCTAATATATCATCTAAACCACTGTGGAGTTTGTGAGCTTGAAATACTCTTTAAGTCTTCTTTTTTTTAGAAACAGGCACGGACATTGTCACAACAAAATATATAAAGAGAGAAAAAGACATAAATACTACTTAAAAGCCAATGTTTTAAAAATTGCTAGGCGCTAGTAGGGCAGCGAGGATGGGCCTACCGCATAGAGGATTAATCGGAGAGTAAACGGAGATTAATCGGGGATTAGTTTTAGGTTATTTTAATATTTTTTAAATATATTTATCCATTATATTAAACTTTTAAATAATATTTTTTTAAAAATTATAGTAAATATATGAAAATGTAGTATTAATAATTTATTTTATGATTTTTATTTATAATTTTAACATAATTTATTATGAAATATCAGAAACTATCAATATAAATGTCTGAATAACAAAAAAAAAAAAATTATACTTGAAAATTTAAAAATAATTGGATTATAGATGATTATGCCGAAAATAATCGGATTAGGCGGAAATTAATCGGATTAGGCGCGGAGTAATCGGTTGACTGACTTTCTCGAGGGATTAATCATTAATCGAGGCGGCGAGGCTAGGTTTACCGAATAGACGGGGTGTAATCGGAGCTACGCGGGGATTTTTAAAACAAGGCTTAAAGCAAAGAAAACAAAACATGTAAGCCTGATGTGATAAGATGGTTAAAAAGATTTGATTTAACTAAATATATCACCAAATTGGATTTATTTTTTCTATCACTTAGTCCAATTAGAACTCCGAAATTAAGCTTGTATTGGAGTAGCAATAGGATATATGATTTATTAGGAAGTAATTGTCGTGTATAAAAAATCAGGTGTGATTTATAAAAAATAGTAACAAGTTTTTAAAATCTTTTAAGATAACGTACGACCAATGAGAGTGAACTCAATGGACCTGAAGAAAATATATGACCCATGGGTATAGAAAAAAGGTATAAGCCTATATGCATACAAAAAACATAGGGCTCACGGACACTGTGAGTACCGGATGTTACGAAAACCTTCCTTGAATCCGTCACAGAGAGAAATGTCCTTGGATTCGGTTTTGAAAGCCACTGCGTATCTCACGCAAACATTTCATTACCCAGAGAAGCGGTTCATTTTCTTAGTTCTTAGTTTGTGCTGTGGCTGTATGTTAACAAGTTCTACGCATGCACATATTTGTATTTATATCAGTTAAAATTTTAAGCGTGAAGTTTAGGAAGAAGTAGCGTAGGGAAACCATAAAGTCTGACTATAAGAAGAGTCTTAATAATTTGACTAAGACAAGAATGAAAAACATTTTTTGTTAATCATTTCCTAACAAGACTTTATATTTAGTCTTTGACTTAGACAAACACGGGAAACTTTAACATATTTTGAGCTGATGTTGAGTCATCTTAGAAGAAAAAACGACCATGTCGTAGTTCTGAATATTTGTAATTTTCTGTTCAAATAATTGAGCTCATTCACACAAATTTATCACAACTTTACCATTTATATTAAGGTGACTGATGTGGCCTACACGACACCAAGTCAGCAACGTCGTTTTTTCATCCAAACCCGACACTAAAACACATTGGTCCGTACAACAGCCAACACGTTTATCAAGTCTTTAAATATTGGATCATGATTGAACTAGATAACACATGCAAATTCAATGAACTGGATAATTTCAGCCATTTTATTCGTAGATTATTTATCTAGGAACCTCTAAAATACAAAGGTCTTATGTTGTTTATTTTCTTAAAATTCATTAGAATCAAATACCACATAAATATCGGTCCATTAACCACCACGAGCCATATACGTACGGCAGCTCTCATACTTTTCTTTCCCGCTTGTTAACAACATTGGGGCGCACTGATTGGGTCGCTTGGCGATGCGTCTATTTCGACTGTTAGATAAATCGAAGTTAGTTATTCAAAAAGAAAAACAATTTGGTAAGAATCGGATGATAAATATTGGGACTACTTACAAAGTCTGCGGATTTGGTATGGCCGAGTTGAAGCTGCGTAAGCATAAGATGAAATCACCAAAAGGAGAACCAACAACAAAGCTATCGACCACAAGTTTCGCTTCATTTTCTTAGATTTTGATTTGTATTGTAGGTGTAGTTTAAAAAGTTCTATGCATGCACATGTTTATTTATATCAACTCAAAGTTTAAATGTGAGGTTCAAAAAGCAGTAGCGTTGACTATGAAAATAATCTTTGACGTAGACAAACATGTGTAACCCTTGGTGATGGACTTCAATTGCACATGCTAAATGTAAATGTTAAATAGTAATTCCATTGACCCCTCCATTTGACACATACTCTTGCCCTTGTTACATTAATGGTAATTTTGAATCATTACTAGAAATAAAAATATCTAGATATTTTGTACAACTGACAGTGATTTGTACATATTTGGATATGTATCTCAACGAATATTTTGTGATATTTGATTTAAAATAATTTTAAAATATTTTTTAGAATTTAGGATTATTGAATTAATGATTTTAAAATATTTATTTAAATCCATTGTTATTGAAAATATTATTAGAATTTGATTTAATAATTTATGTTGAGATTTTAAGGGATTTCTATACTTAAAAATACAAATAGTCAAATTTAATAGTTTTAAATAAAATTTCAAAAAATAATAATAAAACTTTTAAATCACCAAAATTAAAATTATCTCAAAGTTCATTAAAATTTAAATCAATTCAAAAATTCACTCTAATACACTAGCGTATGAAACCCATAGTTTCTTTTAAACTCATAGGCTGCTATGAATCCAACATTTGCTCATAATTAAATTCCCCATTGGTCTATGCATCAACAGTCATTAAAGTGTAAGCATTCAGATACGCTTATCCTCCTTGAATTACTTCTCAAGCTTTAACGTGCATGGTTTGAAAGAAGAATATCAATTCTGCAGCAACGTTTTGACATCGAACTTTTCTGGCATCAGTTATATATCTGTTAAGAGACATAAGCATGCAGTTACGGGACATTCCTATAGGTATCAGCAGGCAAAATCATAAGTAGATGAAATTGTTTGTTTTATCTAATTAAGAAAGTGAGTTCATTCGTACAAATTAATTAGATAGAAAAAGAATTGCATCCTTAAAAGTTTTATATTTTGTATGCAATTAAAACTTGAGTTTAAGTGAATTAGTTGCATCTTATGTATCCTTTGATCCTTATGTATCCAATAGTTGAATGATTCATTTTGAGTGTCCATATTTGTCGAGTTTGAGCATTCCTACTACAAGCCCATTCATCTTTAACTGTCTATAAATGTTTTTAGTGGTAAGAAAATCCAAAACTTTTAATAGATTTAAGGTGATTTACTTTTGTTTTAACTTTATCTCTCCCTATTATCACAAAAGAAAAGAAAGTCTTCCAACGGCTCTAATTTTCTTTATTAATAAAATTATATTACAGAAGACCATTTTATTCGTAGCTCGTTTTTGTCGATTCCTATTCTTTCTTTTTTATACTATAAATAAAATTATATTTAATTAAAAGGGTCCATCTAACAATCACGACCCTATGACATCAACTCTAGTTTTGAACCACTAGGCTGTTTTTTATATATTCACTGATGGATAAATCGAAGTTAGTCAAGGAAACAGAAAAATTACGGTGAAAATAGATATTGGGACTAGTTAGAAAGTTTTCGTATGGCCGAGTTGAAGTTGCATATGATGAAATCGCTAAAGAAAGAACCAAAAACAAAAAAAAAATCAACCACAAATTTCCCTTCATTTTCTTCGATCTTAGTTTGTGCTGTAGGTGTATGTTAAAAAGTTCTACGCATGCACATATTTGTATTTATATCACTTAAAATTTTAAACGTGAAGTTTAGAAAGAAGTAGCGTAGGGAACCCATATAGTCTGACTATAAGAAGAGTCTTAATTTGACTTAGACAAACATGAAAAACATTTTTTGTTAATCATTTCCTAACAAGACTTTATATTTAGTCTTTGACTTAGACAAACACGGGAAACTTAAACATATTTTGAGCTGTTTTTGAGTCATCTTAGAAGAAAAAACGACCATGTCGTAGTTCTGAATACTTATTTTTTTCTGTTCAAATAATTGAGCTCAGTCACACACACATTTCTCACAAGTTTCCAATTTATATTAGGTGAATGATGTAGCCTACACGACACCAAGTCAGCAACGTCGTTTTTTCATCCAAACCCGACCCTAAAACACATTGGTCCGTACAACAGCCAACACGTTTATCAAGTCTTTGAATATTGGATCATGACTGAACTAGATAACACATGCAAATTCAATGAACTGGGTAATTTCAGGCATTTTATTCGTAGATTATTTATCTAGAAACCTTTAAAATACAAAGTTCTTATGCTGAATATTTTCTTAAAATTTATTAGAATAAAAATACCACATAAATATCGGTCCATTAGCTACCACGAGCCATATACGTACGGCAGCTCTCATACTTTTCTTTCCCGCTTGTTAACAACATTGGGGCGCACTGATTGGGTCACTTGGCGATACGTCTATTTCCACTGTTAGATAAATCGAAGTTAGTTATTTAAAAAGAAAAAAACATGGCAAGAATCGGATGATAATATTGGGACTACTTACAAAGTTTGCGGATTTGGTATGGCCGAGTTGAAGCTGCGTAAGCATAAGATGAAACCACCAAAAAGAGTACCAACAATAAAGCAATCGACCACAAGTTTCGCTTCATTTTCTTCAATGTATTGTATGTGTAGGCTAAAAAGTTTTATGTAAGGACATGTTTATTTATATAAACTCAAAGTTTAAATGTGAGGTTCAAAAAGCAGTAGCGTAGGCAAAATATATAGTTTTGCTGACTCTGAAAATAATCTTTGACGTAGACAAACATGTGTAACCTTCTTGGTAATTTCTATCAAGACTTAACCCGAACAGAATTGAAATTTTACCAATCAGATATGATGGAACACCGAATAAGTTTTGGTTTTAATTTGAACCTATTTTCTATAAATTTGTTCATATCCAAAAGACCGAAAACAAACCGAATAAAAAAAATGCGAAGATCCATTTCATAAGCAGATCTTGTGAGCACATTGGAGTTCTCTATAAGGGAAAAATTGTTGATGAAAAATGAAAAAAATTCCAATCAACTTCAAACAGTAACCATAGTAGAATTGTTGATACAAATACCAAAAGAAGTCACAAAAAGAAATACAGACAGCCATTGTGATTTCAAATAATGCAACAGACAAAGAGAGATAAGAGTTAGAGAGTGTTTCCCTTTGAAATAAACCCAAATGACATCATTAATTTCAAACTTGCTACCTTAGAAGAGCCCTGGTATGCAGAGAGTAGCTTTAAATGAAAATCCTCTTTCTACAAGGCTTGCCTTTTGATGGTTAGAAAGAGTGACAAGAAGAATGAGGTGAAGGAGATGTATGGTAGAAAAAGGATGAAGGTATTTTATTACATAAAGGATATTTGGTGTCATTGTTCCATGTAGAACCACACACCACTTTTTGCCTCCTCCGCATTCTATGCAGGGCGGGTCCAATGTTTTTCTATGCCACAGCCCAAACAAATTTTTATACAAAACTGTAAATACTAATATATGAAAATAATATTATTATTTAGTAAACTATTTCTAATTTCATAAATCTTTCTCCTATTAAAAAAGAAGTACTTTAAACTTTGTATCCAAACACTAAGAGCACCTCCATCAGTAGGATGGAGGTGGGTATCTTAAGAAAAAAAAAATAATAAAAAGTAAAAAAATGAAGTTTTTATGAGATACTTTAGATAACCATTTCAAAGGGTTTCTAAAATATGTCAGTTTTTCATTGGTTTACATTCAAATATGTAATAAAATTAAATTGAAAAAATAATAATTTTTTCTTGAGAACTCCATTTCATTATCTAACTGATGGAGTTGCTCTAAATAGAAGCATTCTTAAATGAGATAATATTAACCTAGAAACCAAACACTATAGTATATATATATATCCAAACACTATAACTCATTTAAATATCTTTAATCATTAATTATTAATTATATAAAATATTCAAAAATAATATTTCTATATTCGCTTATCATTTAAATAATTATTCATAATTAAACTAATATACTTCTAAACTCATATGAAAATCATTTTAATATTTACCTAAAATTTATGCTAATTATATTAATAATTTCTAAAATTTGGAAAATATTTTTATTATAGCTTAAATTATAATATATGATAACATTCTAAAATATGAACTTTAGAAAATATAAAAAGCAAAATGATATATTAAATAATTTTCAGTAGTATAGAGTTTCTTATTTTATGTATAGAGTATTTAAATAAAATTATAAATTATAGAAAAAACTTCGTGATTTAAATTTAAAAACGAAATCTTTAATTAATTCTTACTAATTCTTATTAAATCATACTCTAATTAGTATTTTCAATTAAGTTTTAGTTTGTTATTTCAATTGATTGATTTGGTTATTAATTATTATTTTTCATCTTAAATATGAGCTTATATATTATATAAATTCTATTAATTTTCGTAATATATCCCTGAATATTCTATTTATTATGGTTACACAATTTTAACTATTCAATCAAATTTTATTAGTTAATAGTCCATAGATATCTATGCATGTTGTTGCTATTAAAATGATTCTGAGATATATGTTTTATTGTTTTATATGTAGAGTATAAGTTTTGATAGAATGTGGAAATTATATTATTAATGTGACCAGAAAAATATTTAGACTTGTGATATTTTGAGGCTTGATTTAATAGTCTACCCTATTAAATTGAGCATGATATAACATGGTTTTCAAAAAGGTTTTTCAGAAAATAATATTAGAGCTGAGAGAGCCTACAATTTAAAAAAAATCATTTTCCATTTTTCCAAAACATTTTAAAATAATTTTATGAAATGCATACTTATTTGATCTTTTAGTTTTATGCAACAGGTGATCGCAAAAATCATAATAAATAAGTTGCATTCATTTCATTATTTTCCAATTTTCTTATTTGATTACTAAGATATTTCATTTTGGTTTTATTTTATTTTTCGATTTCATTTCTTAGTTCTTTCCTATTCATTGAATACCTTGAGGGCTATTTTCTATTTATAGAAAATATAAATTTCCATATGTATATTATATTATGTCAAAATATAGTATATTTACATCTTCTCTCTCTCTAAACTAACTATCCGTTTTTACATTCTAACTAACCTTACCATAGTTTTTCATTTTTAATTATGCATATAGGGGTGTTACGTGTTAGAACCAAAAAAAGGTGAAAAAAATATTTAGAAATTTCTACATCATTCTTATATCGTTTTCAAGATTAAAAACTTTGCAATTCAATACTAAACCACATTAAATATATTATAAATTATATAGAAACATCATTTGCAATTTAAAAACAATAACAAATCTATAATTACAAATTCAACTAATTATTAACCACTTTAACATATCATAAATAATATATAAAAATATAAGTTTATATAGAAATACTTGGTGCATTGTTAAAAACGGAAAAGAGAAGGAAAAATATATTGTTGAAATATACCAATTTTATATTTTTGTTATTTCCGTAAAATCATCCAACTAATCCAAGCAATTATTTTTCAACCATAGTTATCTTAATTGATAGCAAAACTAACATATTAAATAGATGTTATAACATAGTAGATCACATCTAATTATTTATCAACTTCAAATTCAATAGATCTTGCAATATAGTAGATCGCATATTGTTCATACTTATTGTAGGAACTGATACCAGAATAATAATCATTAACTAATTTTGCTTTCTTTATATCAACCAAAATTTGAAAAAATGTTTGTTTGTAATTGTTCAAACTTTGAATCTAGAGAAACCAGAGGTTGTAGAACAATAAATTTGTGTGATTAGATTTTTTATTTCCTAACTTTAAATTTAACCAAAATCATTAATAACAGATATTTAATTTAAGTTTTTGTTAATAAATACTTGTTAACTAATTGTATAATCAATAAAACCCCGATAAAAGTAATTTTATATAAAATTTTAATTAATTTCTGATATTTCTTTACATAAAAGATGCTCCTAAAATTATGATTACTAAGCGACCACTTCACTTGTCTGGTCTCGACCTGCTTCTATGCAGCATCTGTATACCTTTGAATTTGAAATGGATGTGACATCTGACGAGTTTTTCTTTGAATTTCAAGTAGACGTTAATGAAGATTTCATAAAAGAATGTGGGAATACTCCAACTTTAAGACCCTTCATGTTTTTAGAAATCGTGATGGAGACTGGAAATAAATTCGATGAGACTAATACTGGCCCTGAAGTCGATGGGGAGACATATAATACCATTGTTACTGCTGCTAGCTATAGGCTTCTTCATTCTTTTAAGAGAGCTAATCAAACATGGTGAGAATTTGAGAGTTTTGCCATGGAGGATGTAGAAAGGAAAACCCATTTTTCATAAGTTATTAAAAGGAATAATTTTAAGTTGAGGTTTTGCTTTATAACTTTTTATGTTGTATCCTTGTATATGAATTTTTTCTAAATTTGCTTATTAAGTACTCCATTTGTTTAAAAATATAAAATGTTTTGGCTAAAACAAAAAATTAAGAAATTATTTTTTTTGTTTTAGTTTTTATATGATAAAACAATAATTTAATATCTAATTATATATAATTTGACCAATGTTAAAATATAAAGCTGAATATAAATAGTCATTAAAGTTATATAGATTTAATTCTTTACATAGAAACTTGAAAAGTCTTTAAAACATCTTATCTAGTGAAACAAAAAAAAAATCTCTAAAACATCATATAATATGAAATGAAGGGAGTATATGATTTTGCCGTTCCACAAATTTATCTAAATGTTTACATAATTTTATTCGGTAACTTTTCAAACAAGACATTTTTTTCTTTTCCATATATATATATATATATATATTCGTTTTATTTTGAAAAAATCTAAAAACCTAAGTCCATAATTCAGTGAGACCAAATCGAATCAGAGTTTTGCTACGATTTCATCATTCGACATCGAAACCAGAAGATTTCTCTTTTGCTTCAACGTCACTAGAGTTTTGTTCTTTATAATCTTAGTCTTATTTCTTATTACCTAGCTAAAAAGAACAAACATCTCTTTGCTTTCATGTATTCTCCGAACTTCCGGTCTGGTTTTCAAGGAAAGTCTTTCTTCTAAGCTTTTATGACTAAACTTCTTTGGCCGTCATAAAAAAAAGAAAGAAAACCTAAAATTCAAATTCCGAAAGCTTACTCTTTAAAATCTTTAAACATTCAAGACTTATAACTTCAGAACATTTTATTCGTAGTTTATTTATTTAGGAACCTTTAAAATACAAAGTACTTTTGATGATTATTAATTTCTTAAAAAAATTTAGAATAAAATACCATATAAATATCGATCCCCTAGTCACCACGACCCATAGATGGCAGCTCTCATGCTTTTCTTTCTCGCTTGCTAACAACATTGGGGTGCGGGTTTTGAAAAACTAGGCGGTGTTCCTATAACCACTGTTGGATAAATCCAAATTACTCATATAAAAAGAAAATAATGGTGAAATTTGGATGACAAATATTGGGACTACTTACAAAGTTTCCGGATTTGGTATGACTGAGTTGAAGCTGCATAAGCATAAGATGAAATCACCAAAAATAGAATAAAAAACAAAGCAATCGACCACAAGTTTCCCTTCATTTTCTTCGGTTTTGAATTGTATTGTAGTTGTAGGTTAAAAAGTTCTATGCATGCACATGTTTATTTATATCAACTCAAAAGTAAAATATGAGGTTAGAAAAGCAGTAGCGTAGGGAACTCATATAGTTTGACTGACTATAAGAAGAGTCTTTGACGTAGACAAACATGTTAAACCTTTTTGTTGATAATTTCTATCAAGACTTTACTCGAACCAAATTGAATTTTTCAACAATCTGATGGAACATAGACGAATTAGTTTCGGTTTTAATTTGAACCTATTTTTCTACAAATTTGAAATCCAAAAAGACCGAAAACGAACCGAATAAAAAAAAAGCGACTGTCCATTTCTTAAGCAGAGATGTGGTTTGTGAGCACATTGGAGTTCTCTATAAGGACAACTTTTTGATGACAAAGTGAAAATGTTTTCAAATTTGGACACTTCTATACAACGATTTGCTCAAGACACGGAAAGAGTAGAGGACTCAACGATTTCTCTTTGTTTATTATATCTTTTTTATGCGTTTTGTATTGACACCATAAAGAATTGACGTAGCAGATCTTATTTAGTATAAGAATGATTTAGATCAATGTTTTTATGAATTCGTTGAAATATCTCTAAATCTACAGAAAAAAATATTGTTGAGAAAACTCATTTAATTTTATTAATCAAATCAACAACTGGATAATACATTAGAGCTTAGAAAACTATTTATAACAAAACCATAAAAACCCTAAAACTCCTATAAATCTAATAATAATTATAACTAGACAAATAAAAAATAATTATGAATATATAATATCACGCACGCTGCATCAAGAGTTCTATGATTTGGAGTGAAAAATCAGAAATGTCAATTCCCTCAGTCCTACACAATTTCATATACTCACTTGGAAGAGGTTCATGAAGCTCCCTGTCGTCTTTATCTCGGAGATAGTGGAGTCAAAAATGTTGAAATCACTAAGCTTGTCCACAGGTATTGGAAGTGATATTACATATGATTCCAGATTGATCTTCGAGATATTTGGAAATCGTGTACAACTTATCAATTTTAGCACCAAAACCACGAATCTCATTTGTGTTTCACAAAACATATATCTCATTTTTCTTGTAAACCAACAAAAGCCATGTTTCATTAGTTTTTTTTTTTTTGGTGAAACTGTCTCGAGTCAAACAAGAACCCAATATATATGAAATTTAAAATTACTTATCAATAATTAGAATCGACAAAACAAGAGATTAAGAAATATTAAAGTATTTTTTTCATTTAGAAATTCCAAGTAAAACTCTGGTGGGATATTTGGGCTACTATATGAATGTCAAAGATGTAAATCCTTTTCCAATTGTTTAGATGAGCATAAAGAGAGAGCGCGATGGAAATTAATTGGATATAAAATTAGTGCTACGGGCCAGGCCCAAGCCCATAACAACCAGACGACACACACAAATTACGGAATATAATCTACACACGTTAATTGTCTCCGTAAGAGGCCACGTGTTTTTCACGCGTGTGAAAATGTGAATACGCGTGCTTCAGATAAGAGTTTCCATATTTCAGTTTAGGAAATATACTCGATGAGCCTCTCTCCTCTATATATTCAAAATCACTACTCATCAGAGCACACGTACAACAATTCTCTCTAGGGCATCCATCCATAAACTCTCTCAGAGATATCTGATCAGATAATAAAACAAATAAACATGTCTGTGATGCAAAATCTTTCATTAGAACCTGAATCCAAACGGAGAAAGATCGATTCAAATATCAGTTCTTCATCTTCTTCTACTAGGTGTGGTCACTTCTATGTTCGTTACGGTATTTGTTGCAACTGTAGATCAACGGTGGCAAGACATGAAGGCCGATCATTCAACTATCTAGCGACGGACTACAGTTAAGCCACATAGCAGTCGCGGTTTCAAAGAAACTCATTTCGCAAGTCACTTGTTTCAACGACAAGAAGCTTCACTTGGTACTTGACTTGGACCACACGCTTCTCCATACCGTTTTAGTTTCGAAACTTTCTGAAGAAGAAAAGTATCTTATTGGAGAAGTAGATTCGAGGGCAGATCTATGGAGGTTTAGCGGAGGATACTCAACTGATTTCTTGATAAAGCTTAGACCCTTTGTTCATGAGTTTCTTAAAGAAGCCAACGAGATGTTCTCTATGTATGTTTACACGATGGGTGGTCGTAATTACGCAAAGACTGTGTTGAATCTGATTGATCCGGAGAAAATATATTTTGGTGATCGTGTGATAACAAGAAACGAGAGTCCTTATGTAAAGACTCTTGATCTTGTCTTGGCTGATGAGTGTGGAGTTGTGATTGTGGATGATACTCCTCAAGTTTGGCCTGATCACAAGAGGAATTTGCTTGAGATCATTAAATACAACTATTTCTTAGACAAGACAAGACGCGATGTGAAGTACTCGAAATCTTATGCAGAGGAGAAGAGAGACGAGAGTTACCAGGAAGGATCGTTGGCGAATGTTTTGAAAGTTCTCAAAGAAGTTTATGAAGGATTCTTCAGCGGTGGCCAAGTTGAGAATATTTTAGATATTGATTCAAAGGATGTGAGGCTGTTGCTTCATAATCCATGTAGACCTAACTCTTCTTGCTAATTTCAATTCAGAATGTAAGAATGAACGGGTTCACTTTGACCCTTGAGAGTTTCAATACTGGGTAATTGATTTAATTTTTTTTTCACCAATTTAAGATTTTTTTCTACTTGGTTAATTTGGATATATTGAATAATATGTAAAAAAAAACTCTTTAAATGGCAATGTGGCAATGGTTTTTGAAGTGGTTTTTGTATTAATTTATCCTAAAAATTAATTTATTGCCATTCATGATTTTTTAAGAAATTAGATTCCCTAAAATATAGGGAATCTGGATTTTGCTGGTTTTTACATATTTGTGAAGATAATCCATAACTATGTTTTATGATTTTTTTAATCAAAATCTAAAATCCAAAAACCAAAAAGTATAATCAAAAAACCACTTAAAACTTGTAAACATTATGTATATTCGGAATGTTAATAGATATTTAAATTTTAGTTGATAATAGTAAAGGTTATAGATTTGATTACAACGACATGTATTTTTTTTTAGTTTGACTTGAATGTGATTTGAGGAAAAATAAGAAGAGAAATAAAATTAGAATATATGTTCGTTTATCTGTCGCGTTAGCGATAAGCGACTATTTGTTTCGTTGTCATTGTGTCCAGCGACTGGTCGTAGCGACTAGAATTTCTAATCATTAAAAAATTGAGCGATTGCTGTTGAATCGCAGCGATCAATCGCTAGTCGCTAACAACTACTAAACGAACAATAATATATGTTGATAATCGCTATCACCAGCGAGTAAACGAACATGGCTATGTATACTAAATGTTATTTATAATCTGATTTGGTGTGTAATTCCTAAATCATGTAACCAATTGTTTCATGGAACTTCTTATTTATAAACACTGAGATTATATAGCTTTTATATTACAAAATTTTCTCTTAAACTTTTAAGAAAAGTCAAATATGACTACCAGAATTTCATCGTATTCTCTTTTTCGTGTGTATAAGTAAATTAATAAATATAAATTCACACATATTAGGAAGAAATTTAAAAAGAGATTGATCATATATTACCGTCTCAAGAATTAGATGATATTGTAAATCTATAATTAACGAAAACCTTGCTACTGATTTATTGGTTTACAATTCACTTAAATGAACATCTAACTAAAATCTGAACTCGAATCTGAACCGAATGGATGCCTAAAATATCCCAAATATAATTATATAACTTAAAATATTAATTATCTATATACTTATATTAATTATATGTATATTATATAATTTAATTATTCAAAATTATCAATTATTTTAGATTATAATAATCAAAATAGCAAAATAACCAATATAACTTAAAGTTTTTAATTATATTTATAAAATTTTAATTTTTTCATCTAATATTCCGGATACCCAAACCTGAATCGAACTCGCATGGACCGAATACGAACCGAAAACTATTAATATCCGGTAAATACAAAAACTTCTAAATCCAAAAAACCCTAAACCAAAAAAAATCAGACTCGAACCCGACCACATATCCAAATGCCCAAGGCTAGTCTCTGAAATTCAAAACTACTTGTCAATCATAAGAATCGACCAAAGAAGAGATTAAGAAAAAACAAAGTATTTTTTTTTTTTTTTCATTTAGAAATTGCAAGTAAATTTCTTCACCACTCAAACTTATATTCGAAGCCGGGATTGAGACTACAAATTTTTGGTCATGGTCAGTTATAACTTATAATGTATTTTTTTCCCTTAATTCACACCTAAGCTCACTAAAATTCCTGAGCATGCTCTATCTTATAAGAACAGGTAACATTCCAAGAACCTGCCTCAGAAAGAATCAGTACCGCAATCGAATACACCAGAGGTTTTGTTGGAAGAGTCAGTTGATTCAAGCCACAGAACACACCTTGTCTGTAGAAGTAAACAGTGATACTTAGATTAAGACAGATACATATATAGTTAGTCAAATCATATAAATGATATTAAACCTTGTCTGATGCTGCTGCAGCAAAGGCGATTATCGTCTATATAAGTTGCCTGAACACCAATCATCCAAGATCCTATAGAGGTATCGTCAAATGCATATGTCTTCAATGATCCACTGCATTTACATGAATATCAGAGAAGAGAACATTAACTTTTGCAGGACTTCAACGACATACTCATCAAGGGAGTTTAATATTAACTTGTGAAGATTAGTAAAATTGTGAGTCCAACCTGTTTATGTATATATACTGAGCCAGATCCTTGGATAGTATTAACAGTGAACCAGCTGCATGACGAAAGTACCTAAAATGTAATGGAGGAAGAATATGAGTTACAACATAAGTGGCTCAGTAATGGTATGGTAAAGTTAAACAGAAGACTTTGAGGTATAAAACATTTTCATTCACTTACGATTTTTCATCACCAAATTTCCACCATTCTGGCTCATACCATTGGTTTCCCCTGAAGACATAGACCCATGTAGATGGAAATTTATTAGTATGAATATATTATCAAAAACACGCGTGTTTAAGAGAGTTGAGTATATGATACGAACTCTTCAGCAACAACATCTCCAGACTTCATGCACCCAATGTAAGCAGCATCTTGACCACGACGAGTTTCAAGAAGGCTTATCAATTCCTCTATCAGACGGAAAAACATTTATCACACAAATTGAATTGATGTAGAATTGCTTATGCAGGATAAGACCAAAGATAACTTAGCAACATAGGAGATAAAAGAGGAAGTATTTACCAAGATCTAGGTCAATGTTGTCATCAACTTTGATGTAAAACTCAGCATCCCAATTTTGAACAGCAGCACTGAAGAAGAACTTCATTTTCTTGGGTAGCTCTTCTTGTGCCTCCTCATGATTCTCCTGATAAACCAGTAGCGCCAGAAGAAAATCAGAAGCCACATCAGTTAGTAAAAACTAACATAATTCGATCAAGCAGGCAACACAAAAAAAAAAAATGTTCAAAAGCATTTGATATTGTTTACTTACAAGAATCAAAAAATCTTTTCTTGCTTGATTTTCCTCATCAATTTTTCGATCTAAGCTATCACCTCTATTTGGACTGGAATACTTAAAACATTAACATCAGTATTATAGTCCATATAGCGCGATAAAATGAAAACTTGATACATCAAAATAGAAAACAAAGATTTAGATAGTTTGAAAAAACCTTCGACCAATCACAAAACGAATGATAATTCCTCTGTCCTCAAGTTTTCTCAAAGCATCATCTATAGATCAAAATGTTAGTAATCATACCAAACAGTAAAAAATGAGTAAACAAAAACAGTTTCTAATTGTGATTGATCAATCAATCACAGCTTAATATACCTTGTGGCATCCAAGATCCTCGAAACGTATTACGCCTAAGATGACTTCCAAATCCTGAATAAACACCAATTACAGCAAGATACTTCTTCCCTGAAGACAAACCAATCTTCTGGTTTTTCAAATAACCTTGACTTTTTGCAAGAGTCAACACCATTTCAGTTTCAACAATTTTTCTCTCAAGATCTCTAATAACAACAACATGTACAAAAATCTATTATTACAAGAAATAAGATAAAATTTAACACATTTGAATCTTGAAAAATCACTGAAAATATCAAATTGAATAAAAACAAACTTACTTGCATCCTAGAACCATCAATTTGTCATCAACCGTAAGAACCTTAGGCTTCTACACATCCCAAAGAACACATTGGATTAATAATAATGAACCACACCAATAAAACAAACACAACATTTCAAGAGTGTACAATCATAGTCAAACCTGATCATAATTCTTCTTAAGTATATTACTGAGTATAACTCTATTCTCTGCGTCTTGCCATAACCTAACCAGTATCAGACTAAGGAAATGAGGGAATAATGAATTCGGAAATATAAATACAAAGCTAAAATTGGGAGATACAAAATTTTCTCAGGGAAAAATATTATATGAAAAAAAAAAAAAAAAGTAACGGTACCGGCCAGCGACATAGAGGCAAGCAAGGGAAGAGAAGAAAGCCATAATAAGTGAAGGCTTAGAGGTACTCTGAGAAGACTTGGAAGAGCGAGTTCGTCGTTCTGATTTGGAGGGAACTGTGGTGGGTAAGCTCTCCATCTCAACCGACGACGATCAGAGGAATGAGATAGAGAGATCAGAGGCAGATTTTGATATCTGAGAGAGCAGAAATGGAAGAGAATCTAGGTTTAGGTAGTGAGAGAGATGAATAAAGCTGTGAATGTGTGTTACTTCTTATTACGTTTCTCTTTTGCTTACTTCCCAGATCAGTTAGACTCATATCGTCGGTCATAAGGGAGTTTCAATTTCCTGCCTAATTTTTTTTTTTGTTTTTTTTTTTTTGTTCCTTAGTAGGGAGTTCAGTATTCAGCTTATAGGGTTAGGCTTTTGTGGGGTTGAAATAATGTATCTGTGCATTTATGGGGCCTTATTCGTTTACTACTAGGCCCACTAATAGCCCATGATGAGTATTAGTGGTAGAGCTTACCCAAAAAATATATATATATATATAGCCCTGTTAATGTTATTTTATATCATTCTTTGATTTTTTTTATCTGGATAAAATTAATCTGTCCGTGCTTTCATCTTTATCGAGAGTTTATTAATATTGGGTATCTTAAACATATTTTAATATATTTTTCTTTTTTAATTAAATTAAAATATAAAAAAAAAAATTAAACCAATAGATGATAACCAAATGATATATGAGTTTCTAAATTTTATGACAGTTTCATTCTTTCTCATTACTTTTTTATTTTTTTAATACTAACAAACTTGTTTTAAAACCCTGGTGGATTGCTCTAATACCATAATGTTTTCGAATTAAACTAATAATTATTTTCAGCAAAAATTACAACAAATGTGGAATCCTTAATTACTTAATAAAGTTTTATTTTATTGACGGCCCTTTAAAATTGTTTCATACCAATGTTTTATCATGGACCGGCTCTGTATCTCCAAAGCAAAATATATGATCATTCTCAGACTAAAAAAACTTCCACTGACGATCGAAGAATGGAGATCATATAAATCCCTGTAACACATATTTACTAAATAAAACTCAGACTACATAAATATAAAAAAAAACGATCAAATATAAATTATCATACGGTTCATAAGTACTGAAACCTTAAAGATTATCTTCGTTGAAATGCACAACTTCCCTTTCTATGATCCTCATTTGGCGACTAACTTGTGGATGTGTTCCAGAACTTCTACTCTCCCCGAAATGATGAATTTGATACACTTAGAAGCCTGTTCACTAACTTCCTCGATTTTCTCAGTAAACCCTTCTACTCTCTTCTTGATTTGCTTCATGGCAAGTATCGTTGCCTCGTCTTCTTTTCTCTCCACTGCAAACTCTACAGAGTCCAGAATCGACTTGATCCTAATGTGCAGGTTAGCGACTTGTTTTTCGAAAGTTATCATCGCTTGATTGTTGATCATCGTAGATTTCTCCATAGAAATAACCAAATCTTTCTGTCTCCCCACAGCTTTCTCGTACGCCTTCAACGTCACGCTAAACCATTTCCCCACCCATTCAATAGGAGCTGTTAACGCAGATGCAACTGCACCAACCACCGGCACTAAGCTCATTGCAGCTATAACCACGGATAAGACAATAAGAGAAGCAAACGCAGTTGCGAAAACAACGTTAGACAATTTCCTCCATATCTTTATATTCCTCTGCTTCTTTTCAAGCTTTTTTTTCCAGCTTAAGGAACTCATCCAGAAGCTGAACCTGCTGGTCGTAGACTGACTTGTACTGAGTGATGAACTCGTCACCAAAAGGGTCTCCCAGGGCTATGAACTTATTAAGCTCCCTTAAGGTTTTTGAATACTTCTTTTTCCCATTTCCTTCAAGCTCAGAATCTTTCTCAAACTGTTGCACCGCGAATCAAATGATTAGCTGCATATTTTCTGCTGTCTTGACGCAGTTTTCAACGGCATTGAAGAAATCTAAGGTCTTGGCCGTACTTTTGAAAAAGACCTCAGCCAAAGACCTTAGATCTTCGAGGTATCTCGACAGCAAATCGGGTTTGATCTTTTGATCCAGTGAAGCGTTAGTTCTGTTGTAGAAAATCTCCGAGGTTTCTATCTTTGGCCAGCAAAGATAACGACAGAAATCCATTGATATTACTGGTGAAGCTAAGTAGACCTCAGAAACGAGAAAAAAGAAAAGAAAACTTAAGGGATTATTTAAGAAATCAATCGGAAAAGCAAACTTTTTAGAGAACTAGAGGAGTTTGTTGAGGATGCATTTTTTTTTTCTGTCCTGCAAAAGAAAAGGAAGATAAATATGAGAAGCTAGAGATGAAGAACATGAAGATACGTAAGTCAGACGAAGAAGACGAGTGGTTACGAAGAAAAAGAAGGAAGAGAAGGAGCAAATGGATTTGGGTCATCTTGAAACAGAAATGGGCCTGCGGATAAACTATAAGAGCATATCCATTGGTAAAAACTTCTAAGGGGTTCTTACCAATATTTTTCATAAATTTATTGATTAACTTTTTGTTAAGAATCCCTAATGAAGTTCTAATTTTTTTCCTCCTCCAATGGTTAGAAATTCATTAGGAGTTCTTATGAATATATTTTTTTCTAAAATTAATTTAATTTCAGTTTAGAAGCATTGTATAACGTTCCATTTCATTATGATTTCAAAATGTCATTTATGCTAGGAGGAACTATGTTGAACAGCTTGAGATGATGAGTAACTATTCAATGAGCTTGTGGTGGTTGTTGAGCTTTCTTTATTGTCTTTTCCAGAAAAATCTTGCATAGAAGTAACTCTGATCAAATATACTAGTTAATAACGTGTAAAGAGCTTGTTGGAAAAACTATCCTTGAGCATTTGTATTGTATCAGTAAGAATTGGAAAAACAAAAAAAAAACAGAGAAGTTAATCAATTCACCTGACGAGATTTCCTGGTCATAATTAAACATCAATAGATGTTAAAACCAACCAATTCACAACGTAAACAGAAGAATAACACAATAACACAAACAAGAACTCACCATAGCTGCTAAACCAATGCCAAATCCAATAATGCCTTGAATTCAAGTCAAAGCTTACTATATGAATATCTCATCAAGGAGCGATTATATAATTTATTATACAATTCACAAGTCAAAGCTTCCACAGTTATTATACAATTTAGAATCCAGTAGAAAATTGCAGAACAAGGAGAGATTACATATTTAAAAAAGCATCAGTCTTAGACCACAGTTTCATACTAAGCAGATTCTCACCAAGATTTTGAATATTACATGTAAACACTAGTACCAAATGAAGAGTGAGTGCCCAGTAAATTCAAAGAAAGGATTCGAATTTAGATCATACCCGTTGAAATTAGGGATGGTAACATCGACATACGTTCATGATCTTCTTCCATTTTGAAGAAAGGACAATTCTCGCACCCAGAATCCCTAAACTGTTGGATTAACCATATTAGACAAAGATGAAACACGCAAACACACAGTGAGTGAGAACCCACACCTGATCGTAGGTCTTGACGAGACAGCATCGAAGAAAAGCCCTGAGCTCGTGCCCGATACTTGTCGGAATCTGGGCTGGCGCTCCTCCCATTGTGTTTTGTCTCCAAAATCGCTGCAACGATTCAAGAGAGAAACAGAGAAATCGCCAAAAAAAAAAAACAGTTAACAACCAATGGCAATAAGACACGTAACTTTAAGAACCGGTTCTAAAACCACTTGATTAAGGAGCGGTTCCAAGGTAATTCATCATTATTTATTTATTTTTTTGCTTCTAATCATAACAACTCCATGTAAGAACTCTACATAAACCCTCTATTGGAGGTGATCTAAGGCTGATCTAGTTAAATAAGTCACCAAAGTAATGAGTAAAGAAGTGGTTTAAGTACTTGTTTAGGGTCGTAAGAACCTATGCCTTGTTCAAACGTAAAACTATTTAATTATTAATTACTCTATTTGGTCATTTATAAATACTTTAGTGGTAAAAGCTCTTAAATTTTTTAGGCTTTGAAAATTAATTGAGCTTAACCTTAAGATAATTCTAATTATAAAATAAATAAATAAATTCTATAAATCAGTATTTTTTATAATTCATAAAAAGGGGAGCCAAACTTAAATTTAAATAGAGAAAATACTAATCTATAAAAACACACACTAACCACAACAAAATTGCAAATTTTGTTATATATATATATATATATATATATATACTTTACTCAAGTTTGAATTTTCTGAATAATGAGTATTTATGTTGAACAGTTCAATCATGATTTTAATAGATTATTTTTTTATTGAATCTTTGTGATCGAATGAGTACAAGAGAAATTTTAGTTTTTGCGATGAACAATATTATCATTACTTTCTCTCTGGAATTTATGATGCCCTAATTGATCAAAATAACTTCTCTGACTAACTCGTGTTAATTTTTGTTTGTTTGTCATTGAACATAATTCCCCAAATTTTGTTTTAACAAAAGTTAGAGTCCGCTATAGAGCGCTAAGTACAAGCCACAATAAAACACAAGTTGACTTTACATACACAAAACAAGGTCTTCAATATCACCATCACTTGATGACGAGCACTCAGACCACTTAGAAGGTTCTTTCTCTGCTCTTTTTGTGATACATTGGGCTAAACCAATGAACTCTTAACGGCTAGCTGGCAACAAGCTTGAGAGCGAAGGCACACCTTGTCTCCTCATTTCCTCCTGTGCGTGCTTCATCTCCTCTGGATCTATTGATGACACAATTTTAAGTGTGCTTAACTTGCAATGAAATATATCATTTTAAGAGTTTGAAGAGATCCCAGAATTGGTGAATTGTAATAAAGATGGATCATATCCATAGTTGTATCATTTATGTTTGACTTTTGGTAAGATAATATAATTATAACTATGATAATCAACCCTATATCTGAGAAATTACCAAAGATTTATGGAATCTTTTCTCGTTATACATTCTTTTTCTAAACCCTCATCGACGTGGTGATGTAAATATAACACGGCTTTTCTTTTATTTTTGTTTTGTCATCGGATTTTGTTTCCAACGAATGGATAGTATTAAACAAATACTTCGTTGGGCATATATCTTCATAATTTTATCAATATTTTTTCAAATATTAATATTTAGTTTATTACATTACATAAATATTATAATATATCTTTTCTAGGAGTATGTGATTTATTAGGTTTTCCATTTTATCTTTCTAAAACTTGCATTATTTTAGCTTAAATTATATTAAATAATGTCTACTTTAAAATAAATTGAAAAGAAAATGAAAATAACATAATATTTTTTTAATATAAATAAATTTATATTTAATTACATTTTATTTAAATAATTAAAGCCAAATACACAGTTTCCATAGATATATTGATATTTTCTAACAATCCAAATTTACAAAATATAAATATATATAATAAAACCAAATACAATATTTTCTTATGTTAAACATATTAAATTTTTATAATACATTATATATATATTAGTTTTTCCTTTTTTTTTTTTTTTTTTTTTTGCCAAAACCACCACCTTCCCTTTATATTTTCTATATATATATTATTTTTGTTGCCAAAACCACCACCAACAAAAGTTTCTATTTTTTGGTTGTATACGGACGATGTGTTTAAGAACTTGAAGTTGCCCCGAAACGATGAATTTGCTACTGTTAGCCATATTTTCACCAAACACCTCAATTTTCTCAGTAAACTCTTCTACTTTCTTCATGATTTCTTGCATCGCAAGTCTCGTTGCAATCTCATCTTCTTTTCTCTCCACAGCAAACTCCACAGTCTCCAGAATCAACGAAACCCTAGTACGCAGTTTCTCGAGTAGGTCTCTTATGGTCATCGTCGCTACATTGTTGATTCTTGTACGGTTCTCCAGCGATATAGCCAAACCTCTCTGTCTCCCCACTGCATTCTCGTACGCCTCCCACATCTCGCTAAACCATTTTCCAACACTCTCGAAGGGAGTAGTTAACGCAGACGCAACCGCAGATACCACTGGAACTACGTTCATTGCAGCTAAAACAACCGATAAGACAAGAGTAGAGAGAAACAGAGTCCGGAAAACAACATTTGACAGTGTCATCCATATCTTTACATTCCTCTGCCTCTTCTCAAGCTTTACTATAAGATTACGATACTTATCCAGAAGCACAACATGTTGCTCATAGACTGACTCGTACTGAGTCATGAACTCGTCACCAAAAGGGTCTCCCACGGCTTTAAACTTATTCAGCTCCTCCAAGGTTTTTACATACTTCTTTTTGTTATTTCCTTCAAGCTCCGTGTTAACAGACTCTGTCTCAAACTGTTTCGCCGCGAATCTAATGATTAGCTGCATAGTTTTTGCTCTCTTGACGCAATTCTCGATGGTACGGAAGAAATCTAAGGTCTTGGCCGTACTTTTGAAATAGACATCAATCAAAGACCTTAGATCTTTGTTCTTCCACACATCTTCTTTGCTTTTAATAATCACCCGTACAGCATCTTGGTTTAGTTCAAGTACAAACCCGTAGACCTCCATGAGTGAGTCTAGAGATAAAGATTGATTCTCCGTCTGAGCAGCGAGTGAGTTGATGACTCTAGTGGTTCTCTGGTAAAGCATATAATCAGAGGATCTGAGGTTGGAGTCTTCTTGACAAGCGGATGCATAAGAAGTTAGGTTTTCCGAGTACAACTGCATATCTGTTCCGACAGTTCTAACCGGTGAAGCGTTGGTTCTGCTCCTGCTAGAACTGGAGCTTCCTATCTCGCATAGGTATCCAAAGCACCCCATTGATTTCACTGGTGAAGCTAAGCAGACCTGAGAAACGCCAAAAGGAATTATTTAAAAAGATAAATAACGCAGAATTCTAAGAAAAAATTCTAGAGAACCAAGAAAATACCATAATGAAATAATTTGTGTTTTTTTCCTTGAACAATCAACAAAAAATGGGTTTATTACAAAATAATTATTCTGAAGTTCAAAATATTAAAAGAAACAGAGATATATTTTCGGGGAAGCCTTGATTGTTCATATATGTGCTGTGTATAAAATCAATCGGAATGGCCAACACTTCCATGTAATTTGAGGAGTTTAATCATTTAAATGCTTTCTTTCGTATCATGTTGTTATATTTGAGTTTTTGTTCTATTAATTTAATATCCGTGTCAACTTCCTTGTAAAAGAAGCAAGGGCACGAGATCTCCTTGTTTTTTGTTGGCATGAGTGCATATATAGGTTAATTTGGTAATACCTCTTTTTCATTCTAAATGATATTCACTTTCCGATTAAAAAATGGCTCAATGTAAGGTCATCATAGGGGTTCTCTCGGAATAAGAAAAGGTTTAGAAACAAGAGATTATTTTCTCCAAATCATCAATAATGTTTGGTAAGGACATTTTGAGAAATGAAAAATGATTGGGAATTTTTTTTTTTTTTTTCAAAATAAGGTGGCACGGGGTGCATCGTACTTGGGGTATATTCTGTGAAAGTTTTGGTGGCGCAAAGAAAAACATTTTTAATTATGTGAAGCAAAACTTGCAATTAAATGGATGGTCAGCTAATTTAAGTTTTGGTATCATATATTCTTATCAAATCATAAGTGATGCCTTCTTTTAAACTTATTATGTCGTTAAGAGCATTCCCATTTGGAGATCCTCATCTAAGCAAGGTGGCCAATCTAGGTTATGGGTTGGGTTATTAAAGTTTTTTTGGAGTTTGATTTTTTTTGGGTTAGAAATTGTTGTACCAAAATCAATCTATATAAATTTGGATAAAGTTTTTTTTAAATTTGAAACTAGATTTAAATTATTTGAATCATAAACAATTTGACCAAAAACAAATCCAATTCTTTGGTGTGTATTATATTTCTATGTATTCATTTAAAATCTTATTTATATTGGAGTATCTAAAATAGTCGACCTTCAACAGTTGTTTTTTACCCATTTAGAATACCACCAAGGTCACCTAACTCTAACCGGCTTGCTCAAGAATCCATGTAAGAGAGCATGTTAAAAGTTCTCGAGCAATCCATCATTTTCTTACATAACTATTGGTATCTATCCCTAAATTGTATAATGTTTTTTTTGGCTGACAACTGCAATAGTTTTGTCTTAAAAATCAAACTAGTGTAGATCGGTAAGAGCAGCTCCACCGGTAGAAACTGGTTTGAGTTTCTTAAAAAGTAAAAATAAAACATTTATTTTAAAAAGAAATGAACCAATTAAAATATGATAGCTTTGCAAAAAGGGTTTTTTAAATTTTGGAAATGGTTAAAACTTTAAGAAACGGTTACCTTTTGCCTATTCTATATTTCTTTAATTTTATTATTTTTTATCTTAAAAATTCTTGTAAGAGACGTGATGTAGTTGGTCTGATATATAAATTAAGCAAGAGGAAAACTAAACAAATAAATCTAGTTGAATAGGAGAGAGACAGAAATTTACCTGAACTTTTTTTTGATTTTAAATTTACCTGAACTTTGATGACTATCAGTAGGAAACAAGTATATTCTTATTTTTTGTTTTCTTGGAAACGGACAAATTTTATTTCAAGAGACGAACAAGATTATTCGATCTCTAAACAAATTATATATATATAGCCTGCCTAATGTCAACGGAGGTTGACACGCCATTGATTCGGTCTTCTTTTCAGATGGATGATGTTCTTCGGAATGTTGTTTAGTTTCAAAAACGAATAGCATTAAGTTATTATAATGTTTTCTTAGAATCAACTCTTAATATAAAACGAAACTACTCGGAAAAACATATATTATCCCTGAAAGTCACACAATACGCCCACTGCTTCATAAACTTGCATGTTTAAGATGATGCATATATATTAAAAATATTTTACCACTTCTAATATAGTCTTGTTATATAATTATGCAGACGGTTTCTTATCCCATATATAAACCGTATACTTAATAGTTGCATATTATATATATATATATATTTTGTTTGATTTGTCGATTTATAGACTTCTAATATACACTTGTTATATAATTATCCAGACGGTTTCTCATCCCATATATAAACTGTGTATTTAGTTTTTATATATTATCTTTTTGTTTGTTAAACTTGTTATTGTGGTAAATGACATATGGTTTGTTTGTTGTATATAGCAAAGGGTCAATGAAATGAATAACCATGGATCATTTGGAATTTGGTTTTTTATAATTGAAAATCTAGATAATTAGTTAACTCTCTTATTTAAATAACTAATACCAAGTTATTCTATATGTTACTCCCTCTGTCCCATAAATGACCTTTGGAGGTTTTATTATTGTATACAAAATTGATTTTCTGAGTCTTATTGAATGCAATTTTGTTTTCAGAAACAATTAACTAATTAACACTTTTAGTTTTACGATAAATGTAAAAAGATAAGTGGGTTTAAATTATAAATGAGGATTTTTTTGATTTTTCAAAAAATAATCTATCGATATTACCTTTTGAATGCTGGTTTTACTTTGCATATTTGAGATTTCGAACCTTTATTATGATATATATTTGATCATTTTTTTTTATTTTTATTGTCATGTCTGAGTAGATCTATTGCTAAATTTAGAGATTATCATCGGAAATTCAACCAAAAAAATCCTAAACTTTGTTGGAATTGCCAAAATAAACATAATTTTGGATTTTGTCAATTAAACACCAAACTTTAGTTGACTTTCAAAATTTATTCTATAACTTATTATTGACTTGCAAATAAAATATACCATCAACTTTTAACAGAAAAATAAACGCCATTAACAGAATTTTACTGTTGGTGTAAAATCATACTTTACCCAATATATTTTGCATACTTTCGAAAATGTCATTTGCCTTAATGGCAAAAATCCCCTTTAAATTCTCTCAAGTAACAAGTTCGAATCCAGATTAGGGATAATCTTTTTTAAAATAAAACTTTCAAAATAACTTCATATGACTTAACACCAACTGTAAATTTCATGTTAATGCCATTTAACTTTTCTATTAAAAATATAACGGCATGCTTTATTGGAAAGTTAACGATAAGATAGTGAATAAATTTTGAAAGTCAATGAATGTTTAGTTTTATTTGGTGATGTCAAAATTTGTGTTTGTTTTGGCAATTTTTGCAAATTTGAAGATTTTGTATGGTCATATTCTCTTTTTTAAAATAAGCCTTTCAAAACAACGTCGTATGATTTTACACCAACAGTAAAATTTCTGTTAATGACTTTTATTATTCTGTTAAAAAGATAACGTTATACTTTATTGGCAAATCAACGATAAGTTATTGAATTAATTTTGAAAATCAATAAAACTTTAATATTTATTTGGTGAGTCTAAAATTTGTATTTTTTGATAAATTTTACAAAGTTTAGGATTTTTTTGGTTGAATTCCCGATTATCATCAGTGATTTCATAGAATGAATTGTGAATTGATTGGTTAGGATTCAAACATGTTAGTTTTTCACCTAGGTTGCAACTAAAAACTACCTCTATTAGGCTTGGGCGAAATACTTGGAATCCGAGATCTGATCCGTGATCCGATCCGGCCGATCCAAACCAAAAATAGGATATTCGAGCTATCCGGATTCAGATCCGGATATTTTATTTTAAAAATCTAGATATCAGACCCAATCAGAATTCATTTTTATATATAATTTTTATTATATATATAATACTTAAATATATATTATTTAATAGAGGAAATTTACTTAAAATATAATAAAACTATAGTTTACATGAACTTTTGTGTATTTTTTAAACTTTACAAAGTAAATATATTTTTTTAAAATGAATTTAAATTATTTTATGATATTTTCACCTGAAACCTAGATTTTAGGTTATTAAATTAACGCGAAAGTGTTATTTAGAACCGGATAGAACATAGAGCGATCAAATTAGCAAAATAATTTGTATTAGATATTTATGAACAAATCAACTTGTGATTAATGCATTTTTAGACTATAGGATTCGCAAAGAAATTTGGTTTCTAATATTTAGTCATAGTTAATTCTCGCAACGACGGCTAGTTTATTTTATCATTGTGTGCGAGTTCAAGAACTGGTGTTTAATTCTATTTTCTACAATTAATTTAAATTTATTATTTGATTTTTTTTTAGAAATTCTCTAAGTCTAACGATTTTTCCATCTGACTTAAACCATCTGATTTTATTTATTATTTTGCATTGCTATTTATATTATCAATTATTTGCTTAGCTGAGCTCAAATCGAAACAATCTATCCTGAAGGCATGAGTCCTTTCATATTTTATATATGATCATAAATTGATTATGTAATAATTTATATTTTGATATTTTGCATTCGACTTTCCAATCCTTTTGATTTTTGATATTTTAATGAAATTTAGACAGAAAAAAAATTATTATATAATGAAACCAAACACAACAATTTTTTATTATATTAACAAGATTTCCACACATCCATGCTACAGCTACATCACTAGTACATATAATGAAACCAAATACAACAACTTTATTATATCAAACGTATTGGGAACTCGTAATATATTATTCAAACATATACATTTTGACGTCAAAATAATATACGTATACATTCAAATATATACATTATATATATATTCTTTCATAAACAAGCTTATAATATAGTAGTTTACTAAAAAAAACAAGCTTATAATATAATAGTTTTTCATAAAACTTGTATGTATATATAAAAAAAAACTTGTATGTATTTGACTCACGGGATTTGTTGATAGTTGTCACTTACGTTTTTTCTTTTCTGTACCATTTCCCTTTATTTGAACTTCATTTGGCGGTAACTGGACGATGTGTTCCAGAATTTGAATTCTCCCCGAAATGATTAATTTTCGACAGTCAGCTATATTTGCACTAAGTGCCTCAATTTTCTCAGTAAACTCTTCTACTTTCTTCATGATTTCTTCCATCGCAAGTCTCGTTGCCTTCTCATCTTCTTTTCTCTCCACAACATACTCCACATTCTCCAAAATCAACGAGATCCTAGTACGCAGGTTCTCGAGAATGTTTGTTATGGCCATCGTCGTTACATTCTTGACTATTGTATTCTCCTTTGATATAGCCAAATCTTTCTTTCTCCGCACAGCCTTCTCGTACGCCTCCCACATCTCCCTAAACCGTTTTTCAACACTCTCAGACGGAGTAGTTAACGCATATGCAACCGAAGCGGGCACCGGTCCTGTCTTCATTGCAGCTACTGATAAAACAAGAGTAGAGAGAAGCAGAGTCCGGAAAACAACATGTGACAGTGTACTCCATATCTTGACATTCTTCTGCTTCTTCTCAAGCTTTACTTTCAGTTTAAAATACTTATCCAGCAGCAGAACTTGTTGCTCATAGACTGACTCGTACTGAGCCATGAACTCGTCACCAAAATGTTCTCCCACGGCTTTAAACTTATTCAGCTCCTCCAAGGTTTTTAAATACTTTTTTTTCTCATTCCCTTCAAGCTTCGAGTCGACAGATTCTGTCTCAAACTGTTTCATCGCGAATCTAATGATTAGCTGCATAATTTCTGCTTTCCTGACGAATTTATCGACGGTATTGAAAAAACCTAAGGTCATGTCTGTACTTTCGAAATAGACTTCAACCAAAGACCTTAGGTCTTTGTTCTTCCATACATCTTCTTTGCTTTCAGTAATCACCCGTACAGCATCTTGGTTTAGTTCAAGTATTAATCCGTAGACCTTCATGTGCGAGTCTAAGGATAAAGATTGACTCTTGGTCTGAGCAGCGAGTGAATTGATGACTTCAGTCGTTCGCTGGAAAATCAAAGAATCAGAGGATTTGAGGTTGGTATCTGCTTGACAAGCGGTTCCGTTCTTGCTAGAACTGATGTTTCCTATCTTGGGCGACCAAAGGTATCCCAAGAGCTTCATTGATATTACCGGAGAAGCTAAGCGGACCTAGAAACGCCGAAATAAAAGGGATTGTTTTAAAAGGTAAAATAAAGCAAAGAACAAAAAAAAGTTTGTACAGAACCAAGAAGATGTCATAAGGAGTTAGTACAAAAATCTTGAAATATTTTAAAAAGAAAGAAAAATATTTTCTGGGAAATTCCTATTGTTTGTATTAGGTAGAGATATCAATTAGGGTTGAAAACCTGCGGGTTATCCTAAACCCGCACCGCTATGGGGCGTATTAGGGTTTATGTTTTGATTGCCCAAAAAAAAAGCGGGTATTACGGGTTGATCCGTTACGGTCTATGGTATTTGATGGACAAACCCGCATGGATTGCGGGTTGATCCGCGGACTGATGAGGTTACACGCTGAAGACAAAAATATAGTAGAAAATCTCTCTTCAGATTGATTTTATTTTATAAATTTTGAAGAATATAATTTGTTTTCTTTTATTTTAATAAAATGGAGACGTTGACAATGCTCAAATCAATTTCATATTTGAATCTTTGAAAATTTGTTGATATAGTTATGCATTTTATGATTTTACTATTTTATTTTTGATTTAGGATAAATATTAGATGTATTTATTTTATTATCGATAAATTTACATTGTAAAGCTTTAATTTTTTGGTTATTAATTTGATTTTAAATTCTGCGGATAATCCGCTTAACCCGCGGTTATAGTGCGGAGAAGGTTAGGGTTATGAGTTTAGAACCCATGGGTTATAGCGGGCCAACCTGCTAATAACCGTAAATTAATTCAACCCGCAATGGACGGGTGTCAAAACGGGTTAGCCCGTCCCGTTTAACCCATCCATTGCAAAACAATTAATAGGTTGTCTTAAAACAATTTAAAAGAAAGAAAAAAATACTAAGAGCATCTCCATCAGCAGTATGAGGGAAGATATCTCAGCAATAAAAAAAATAAAAAAAAATAAAAATGAAGAGAGAGATAAAACAGAGGTTCTCAAACAAGAGATTTTAGAAACGGGATGAGGAAAAATATATACAGATATCTAGTAATTAGTGATTTGATTTTTATTTATAATTAAAATTTAAATAAATAATATAAATATATTTAAAATATTATTTTGGAAACTTAAATGGGTATATGTACCAATGGAGTTGGCCTAAGTGGGCGAATCCCGCAAAACTGCGGTGTCCAAAATTAAAGCCTAGACCACCACCTTTTAAATTTAAGTCCAGGCCAAACTTTTTTTTCTAGATATTCACTTATAATAAAAACGCATGAAGGATCAATAAACCATCGTAAGAGTATCATAAATATTTGTTAAGATTGTCATTTTGATATGTATCTAATGCCTTTTTTGTGCTCACCAGTGGAATTGTTTTGTCTTTTAAAATTTCGAAATCCAACAAGTCTAATATATAAAGTAAGAAGAAAACTAAACGAATCAATGGAGTTGAATGAAAATTTACCTCAACTTTGATTACAATCCGTAGGAAAAAGTTTACTCGTTTCTGTCTTTTTTTTTTTGTTTTTCTTTTTCAAACGAACAAATTTGGACAATATGTTTCGATCTCTAAGCAAATAATATATAGCCTGCGAATGTCAAACTTGCAAAATCTACACGGCATTGATTCGGTCTCATTGTTAAGAGCTTGTTCTTACGTTACTCTGAAAGTTGTTTCTTATATAAAACGCCATTAGGTTATTTTAATACTAATGTTTTCTTAGAGTCAACTCTTTGGGGTGCCCCTGTTACTCTGTTTCAATCTCGCTTAATGGATTATTCAGTTGATAAAAAGAAAATTATTTGTTAGACTAGTTATCCAAGAAAAAAGCTCAGATCATTTGTACCATTGGAAAGAACCCTTGATCGAAATAAGTAATAAGAAAGTATTTTTCTCACAAGTTGTGAATTCTTGTATCTTTTATTTCTTAGTTCTTATTGAGTGATTCTTTAAATTCTATTGAATGTTAGAATTAGTTGTTTGAGTGATTCATTCAGCTTATTTTGTGTCAATCGATTGAGTGAGTCAATCTATCTATCCATAAGAACACTATGGTTGTTGTTCTTATATCTCTATATTTTATTCCACTTCCGCTTAGTATAGGTTTGGAGTCTATTTTGTTCAGTCCCTGTTCAACCTTCCATCATCACCGAGTCATATAGAGAGAGTCGTACGGCCAGCTAGTTGATTCACCATCACCCATCTCCGCTGATAACAAAACTGGAAACGTTCCTACATCAGTAGGTAATTTCCATGCTTGGCCGGTCCATAAAATTGCTAATGACACAGCAGAGCCAAGGCCTAAATGATCTGAAGAGGAGGCTAAATACTCTTCCAGCTTACCAAAAAGTGACCAATTATTAGTCCAAAACAAGCAATTTACTCTATTTCCCACTTGTAGCCGAATGCTGCTATAGATAAGTTCTCTCTATTTTATGAGCTTGTTTGTCATCCCTGAGAATTTTTTCTTGGTGTTAATGATCCAAAATTTGTTTAAATCGCCTTCCAAAACTATTTTTCTGAACCATGAAACCCATATAGAAGTATGCCGAAAGAAGAGGAGCCAAATGATTTTGAGTGAGCTCGCCCTGTTCCAAGCATAAATATACATCAGCCCTAGTCCTCCCTTATCCTTTCCCAGTGTAATGTTTTCCCAAGAGACTTTAGCTGCATTATGCCCCTCTATAGTGCCCATCCAAAGGAACCAACTACTAAGAGAATTAATCTCTTTGATGCAAGAATTAGGAAGTGTGAAGGTACTGCATCAGAAATTTGTTAATCCTGCAATGATAGATTTTAATAACTGGAGTCTACCTGCAAATGGCAAAGTTTTGGTAGCCCAAGAAGAGATTCGACGCTTGATTTGATTCAACAGGGGGCACAATCAGCTAGGATAAGCTTTTTTGTGTACAATGGAACCCCAAGGTAACGTCCAGAGAAGCACACCATGTGAGAGTCCAGTTGTTGAGTGAATAAGATTGATTTCATCTGATGATAATCCTGAAGAATAAAAGCTGGTGTTTTTAATACTAACAGAGAGACCTGATTTGGCTTCAAATTCCTGAAGTACCAGCAGATTATTCTGGACTGAGAGGAGGGTGCCATCAGTGAATATAAGCAAGTCGTCCACAAAGCGTAGGTGAGTTAACTTTGATTCTTTGCATTGCTTATGGTATCATATTCTTCCATTTTCTGCAGTATTGTTTAGCATATAAGATAGACAGTTCATAGATATTACAAAGATATGAGACAAGGGATCACCTTGTCTTAGACCCCTTCTTCCTTTGAAATATCCATGAATTTCACCATTATACCCCACAGATAAACTGGTAGTACAGACACATGCTTCCAGCCATCTTATGTAATCCTCATATATGTTAAGTCCTCTTAGTCATCCAAATAGAAACTCTTATCTGGCCATATCAAATACCTTTGCTATATCAACTTTCAAATCTATTCCTTTTGGTCCTTAACATCTAAGAGAAATGATAATGGATTGATAGTTCTCAGGAGCTAGAATATTCTTGAAGTGTAAAATAGCTATAGAGCTCATCTCTACTGGATCATCAACAAGTGTACCATCAATTGCAGTGAAATACCTTACCACATTGAAGGAGTTACGAGCTTCTGCGCTTCTATGGAAGAAGGAAGTATTTTGATCTCCCACCTCTAGTCAATGGGTTTTTAATTTCTCCTTAAAGTAGGTTTCCTCAATCTGTTGTAAGTAACTCCTTTTTCATGTGTATCTTTTTTATCTTGAAAGGTTTGGGAACTCTCCTGGTTTAGTGCTTGTACCAGCATAGATTTAAGTAACTCATCAGCCTCTCTCATTCTGTTTTGAATATGTGAAAATTCTCTTTATTTAGTAATTTAAGAGGTTGTTTGAGAGTTTTGAGCTTATAACAGAACAATGCTAGGTTCGTTACATGACGTCCACTTTGAATCCATGTTGTCTCGACCAGCGATAGAAATTTTATATGTGTGAGGTAGTTACAGAAATGGAAAGACTTTGTTCTTGAGCTCTGTAGAGAAAGAGCCAAGTTGAGAAGGCAGAAGGAATGGTATGATAAATTAGGGGCTAAGAAGGAATCTGAGCTTAGGGGAAATAATTGCAACCACTTGTGGTTAACAAGTAGTCTATCCAACTTTTTTGAGATGGGGTTTGCAGGCTGCTTATTAAACCAGTGCGAAAGGTACCTTGAAATCTGAGATTAAATATCCCAATATTCTGAAAGCAATAACTCATTTCAACTATGTGACTAGTTAAGTGATCCACAACTGATAAAGAGTGTTCAGCCGGGTGCAATATTTGGTTAAAATCTCCCCTCTCACCCATGATCTTTAGCAGAGATTCAGATTATGATAGACCGCTTCCAGTTCTGGCCACAAGGTAGACTCTTATATCTTTCATTTGAAACATATATTGTTGTAAGGACAAATATTGATACTCTTGGTAGATTGATTTCACAGGTCACGAACATTCCAAAAAATGAATTTAGGATTTATTGGGATGCTTGGGAGCCACTCCTTGAGAAAGGAGAGATCCCTTGCAGGGTAACTGTTTCAGGTTAGAGGTTGGCTTGACAAGAATCTGTGGAAGCTGGTTAGGGTCTAGTAAAGGATTAGGGGTAAGACTTGGAGATTTTTTTCAGTGACTGGATTGGCTTCTGACATATTGGTGTTAGAGCCAGATGGTAGATGTGTATTTAGTATGGTTAGATTTAGACAGGTGGGGAAACTTATATCTGAGGTAGGGACTGAGCAAGAATGATGAGGACTAAATGTTGAGTTATTTGAGATTGTGGGGAGGCTAGTAATGGTTGGGTTTAAAGCTGAGGAAACTAGTGGTGAGGGTGGAGAGGCTACAGGGACAGAATCGGTAAGATCAATAGGTTCAACATGTTTAAGAGTGGTTTGAGTAGATAAAAGAGGAGTCTCCATGGTGATGTCCATTAGAGAGGTTGAGGATTTTTTACTCTGGGGATTTTCATGGCTATTTTGGATCTTTTGTTTGACTGGAGAGTGACTGGAGTCTCATAGCGTATATCTGACTGAATTGCTTGTCTTTTTACATAATTCTAATGAGCAGATGCATGAACAGTTTGGTCTAGATCCATATCTGTGGGAGCAGGTTTGTCCTGAGCTCCATCAGTGTAGATAAAGGAGCAGATTGAGGAAAATCATTCAAGGGAATAGTAGCAGGTAGTGTTGGCTGGTTAGAGGTTGAGTTGATTGAGTTATAAGAGCCTTTATTATCATCATGAAGTGCAAAGTAGTTGAATTCTTTGGGTCCAAGTAAGAGTAACAGTTGGACAGTTCTTGATTATGTGGCCTATTTGTTTGCAGTGAGAGCAAGAAAGTAGGATCCATGGGTAATCCACTGCTAATTTAATGATAGAACCATCATCCCTTTCCAGTTCAACTATTTTTGGAAGAGGTTTAGTCAAGTTAACCTCCACACGCAAATGTGCTTCAGAAACACTAGTTAGATTCCTAGTAAACTAATCCACTTATTTTGGTTCTCCTACTAATCATGCTATCAATTTCTATCCTTCAGGTTTCATTAGCTCAAAGGGGATATCTTTTGCATGAGCCCAAAGAATGATGGATCTCAGAGAAGGAGACGACTTAATAGGAGTAGCGTTCTAAGGTAGCACCTGAAACATAGAGTCTGCGACATACCAGAATCTCTTTTTTGTATCTTTTCTCTAAGATATGTGTTGGGGATTCGGATGAGAATTGACCTAGTTGCTGGCAAGGTATGAAATTTAGCCCTCCTGCCTTTTCCTATAGGTGATTGAGTACACTTTGAATAAGACCCTTTTGAGGGATCTTACCCAAGAAATATCCAACAACAAAGTCTTTATGAGCTTCTGCTCCTCTTTAAAACACCTTATCTGAAATTTTTACTCTTGGGATGCCTGCAGGGGAGTATTCTAGAGGAGAAATTCTCTCCAGTGATCTGTCCATACCTTGTGTGACCTTGGAAGCATAAGAGACTGAAGGTAAATCTTTTTCTGAGGTAATGATGTCGAGGGAGCAACAATATTAGACTACAATTTGGATACATCAGGGAAGGTGGGGTTAGGATTAAACTTGTGAGTACTGGTTTTGTCGGTTTGGTTTGGACTGGATGTATTATAGGGTATTGGAAGTAGTAGTTCTTTGGGGGGGGGGGGGAGGGATAGAGAGGATGGGAGGAGAATTTGGGGTAGGGAGAAGGGCTCCAGAACCAGAGGTAGAAGAAGATGTGAGTTTTATGGAAGAACTCCATGATTTAAGTGAACATGAACATCTACGGACTGTTCATTATGCACAGTAACACCAGATCTAGGGTTTTGAATAGGAAAATCCTCACCAAAGATTTGGGCTTTTGTATAGGTTAGAGACTGAGAATGATTTTCTACAACAATTTTAGGAAGAGTATAGATACTATTTTTATCAGAACAAGGTTCACCAGAGCATAAATCATCGTGAACAGTACTTGAAGAAGAAGATGGGGAAGAAGGGAGTGAGGGGAGAAGATGAGGAGGGGGACAAGGGAGGGAAGATGGAAAGGTCAGGGGGTTCTGGGGGGGGGGGGGGGGGGAAGGAGGCTGCATTTTTAACCTCTGCATTTTCCTCTGTTAAGATCAAAAATCGAGATGATGATATGACCACAAAATGATTGGCTTTCTGTCTTTCTTCTGACTTAAGTATTTTATCCAGAGACACCCCAATCCAAGTCTCATTTCCTTGAGATTTTCTTTTTATTGAAACTGCAACTAGAATATTTTCTGGTATAGTCTTAGCCACATCTGAGGCATTTATCGTCTCATGTGTTTCAATAACCACATGCATAGCTTCCTCTATATCTACTACCTTGGCCACTTGTTGGTTTTAACTAAAGTCATCACTTACTTTATCAACTCTTACCAAAATGTCCCCATTTAGTGCACTCTGAAAAATGTATTGGTAGCCATGGATAACTGAATTCTACCTCTATATCAATGCCAAAATTTGATTAAAATGATAGAATTGGGGATATTCTTTCATCATATCCGCTTGAAAAATACTTTAGGTTCTTCAAAGTTCAAGCAAAGCTTTGTTTAGGGATGCAAACGAACTGGTTTTCAAAATGCACTAGCTATGAAGTTTTGTCTGGAACCTTTTTAAATGTAATCCACATCGGTATTGTTTTCACTTCTGTTTCATCTTTGTCGACAACCGGAGACCACTTTGAAACAACCATGGGGATATAAGCAATATTCCACATCCCTCTTGTAACATCCATGTCCCGGAAACGGGAAGAATTTATTTGTTTTGAAATAACGAACTGAGTTTTATGGATCTTATTTAAATCATATAAAAAACTGAGATGTTAAAATGGGGAATCAAATATTTTAGGATTGTTGGTGTTGGATCAGATGGGTTATTCTGAACAGATCAGAAATTATGGGGATGATTTGCAAAGAAAAGAAAGTTGAGGGATTTAATTACAATTTTGGAAAATATAAAACCCTAAACTAATTTAAAATCCGGAAACCTAATTTTCCTCTGAAATTTTCTTGGTAACCTAATCACAAAAGAGAGGTTGAGTTTGTTGTTGGTGAGAGAGGAGGAAGTTGAGTCTTTGATGAAAGGACATAATGACAGAACTGACAAAGCATAGTAGAAAAGCGATTCGACCAAGTAAATCGTTTTCAAAGGTAACAAAATTTTATGAGGTTGTAACTAAGCCTTAGACGTAGATGTAACACTTTGGGGATTTGGATTTGAGTTAGTAGTTTAAGAGTTATGTGCGTTTCAGTGAGTTATTGTGTTTCAGACGCGATTTGGACCAACGTGCAGTCAAGAAGAGATCGTGAGTTCATCTGTGGTCGGTATTCATGAAACTTTGGGGATATCTTCAAGACATCAAGAAGTTGATTTTATTGGAAACCATAAAAGTTCCAGGGAGTCTAGATCTTGTGAAGTTGAAAGATTGTGTTGTCAGGAGACCGCGAAAAGGCTAAGGTGAGTGCCATACTGTAGTTTATCTATATTTTTATGAATAGTATATAGTATTATATATATGCTTGAGTTTCTGTGTTATATGTGGATTGACTGATTTGTTGTGTTTATTGATTTGATGTTTGTACTGAAGTATATTGTGAATTAAATTGCCAAAAACTGTTAGAATTATTTATGTTGAAATAAATTTCTGAAAAGTGTTGAAATTAAATATATGGCGTTATTTTGAATATTTTTGCTGATTTTAATTAATTAATTAATTGCTGATAATTTGTTAATTGATGAAGTTGTTGCAGTGTTGGTTGCTGAATTCTCTAAGCATATGTATTATACTTGTAAACTATTTATTGGCATGTGTGTATAACTGTGAGACGAGTTAATCGCCTAACTAAATATTTATTAAATAATGATGCATTTCTTCATAATGATGCAATAAATTTTAGCTTGATGGAGCGCGTGGGACCAAAGCTGCGGAAAGGAGATGATATACCGGGTTGTTGTTTATTTATTTATTGCTTTTATTAATTTATGGTGATGATTTTAATCGTGAAATTGTAGGTTGTAAGTTAATAATTATGCTCATGTGGTTTTTGTGAATTTATTAAGTTAATTAAATTAATTTGGTTTTTTGGACTATTTAATTTATTTTTGCTGGGAGATTTTAATATGTATGGGAATATTATTATAGAAAAATGGGTGTGAGTGTTTCACCTCTTCTCATAATTCCTCCTGAAGCTTGTGTATGAAACTTGAGCGTTATTTCATTCACAGAAAAAAATCAATTCTAACCGATTTATTCCCCAGAGGCCAGATTTTATTCACCACTACATGAATCTTGGTAACATGAGGATCTGGAGATAAACATTTGTCTTCTAGGAAGGCTTCCCACAAAGGAACCGAGTTTTGAATGAAGTCATCATAGATCTCCATCGTAAAAATCACCTTCTACCGCTTTGACTTGAAAAAATGTTCCGATTGTTAGAATCTATTCTCGTCAGCATCTACATAAGACTTTGACACCCTCTTCTGCTGACCTAACACACTGCTCCTGCACTTGTGGAGGAGAGATATCTTTTTCTGGCACCGCCATACTCTCCAAAAACCATGCCGTGCGACGCAAATGAAGTTTAACCTAATCGCCTAAACAATTACTCCCATGCTGGAATATTTTATGATATAGTCTAAATTTTTATGAACAACCTGACACCTAATAATAAAAACAATGAAAGTAAACAAGCTGTAAAGTAAATAAAAATGAAAAAATCATACCAATGGGTTGCCTCTCATTCAGCACTTTTGTTTAAAATCGTTAGCTCGACTTGTATGCAAATTTAGGCATGGTGAGGAGGAGCCTTAGAAGTTGAGTCTCCATTAGCTTTCTCTTGGTGAGAATCTTCTCCTTTTAAGTTGTCAATGAGAAGCTCAACCTTCTCAGCTCCATCAACCACACTTGCTTTGCGAATCATATCCTTTGTGTGATTCACCAACTTGTCCATTTGCTCCTTAGTTTCAAGTCAGGTGGTATGATGATTTTTATCTTTCTATATGGACGAGATGTTGGGTTTTTAGCTTCTTCTGGAGGTTTTTCCTGTGGTCCTTTTTTTTGTCTTCCTTGGTTTCCAAAGTTTGACTCCTCCTTTGCTTTAGTACTCGATGATGCTGCATTATGGTGTACTAGTGGACCAACATGAGAAAAGATTACCTGCTTATTGACATGATTAATGATCATGCCAACAGTAGCTAGGAATGGTCTTCAATGTCAAGCACTTGGTACCATACCTTGTTGGGATTTTCTTTATTTTTTCCAAGAATCCATTGGGTTGATCGATTAGGATTAATACCCTGTTTAATTAACTATTGTTATTTATTTCTGAAGGGATTATGATTAGAGTTCTTGTGTTGATCTCTTCTTTTATTTTCTCTGATTCGATTCTATCTTTATGTGATATTAAATAGAATCGTTCAGCTCCAATTTTACTCAGTTTTTCAATTATCAACAAAATCACAAGATAGTTTATCTCCTCTTTTCGAGTCTCGTTCTCTGCTCTGTTGAGTTTCAGAGTTCAAGTTAGTGCAGAACTTATTATTCTCAAACGATTATAATGCACAGAGATTTAATAAGAACTTTCTCTTCTTATTGCTTAAGAAACTTACGCAAAACTTAAGCTCTCAATCTCTCTCTCAAATCACACACCATTGCCCTTAACCCGACAATGATTTATATAGCATTGTAGTTATCCTAATCCTAATAGTAAACACCCGTATTTAGATAACTCCAAAATACATATTGATCCTTATCTCTAAAGGATCTTAAATCTATTTGGATTAGGATAATTTATCTCTCAAGCTAACTTTGAGATTACTCCAACAATCTCCCCCTTATGCTTAAAGTTCTTCTCTTCCACATCACGCACGCCAATAAGATCTCGCATTCCACTGAACTTGGTTCTTCCGAGAGCTTTGGTTAGTATGTCCGCCTTCTGCTCGCTTCCGGGTATATGCTCCACCTCCATTAATCCCTTCTCAACACATTCTCTTATAAAATGATACCTTGTATGAATGTGTTTGCTTCGCCCATGAAACACCAGATTTTTAGTGAGAGCTATGGTTGATCTGTTGTCAATGCGTATGACTGTCTTCTCGTGTGAGGACCCAACGATCTCACATAGCAAATCTTGGAGCCAAATGGCTTGTCTTGCTGCCTCTGTACCTGCCATAAACTCAGCTTCACATGATGACAAAGCTACTGCATCCTGTTTCTCAGAGCACCACGTTATTGGACTGGTTCCAAGATAAAAATGTGTACTGTTGTACTTCTGCCATCATCAGGATCTACATTGTGACTGCTGTCACTATAACCCACCAATCTTGTAGCATTTCTTGGAGATTTCTCGAAAGTAATACCAAAAGATGTAGTTCCTTTTAGATATCTGAGACACTGCTTTATTGCTGTACCATGAGATGCCCTTGGACTGGACATATATCTACTTAACACGCCCACACAATAAGATAAATCTGGTCTGGTATGAAGTAGATATCGAAGACAACCAATGATCTTTCTATATTCTGTTGCATCGATCTCTTTTTCATCCTCGGACCTTGCCAACTTCAGCCCAGACTCCATAGGAACATGCTCGGGGTTGCATTCACTCATACCTGCCTCTTCTAATATCTTTCTTGCGTATCTGTTCTGAGATAGCGTTATCCCTTTATCGTGCTGTGTCACCTCGATTCCTAGGTAGTAGGTTAGTCTACCAAGGTCGCTCATCTCGAATTTACTAGACATCTCCCCCTTAAATTCGTTAATTGTTGTCATACATGTCCCTGTGACGAATAAATCATCAACGTACACAGCCACAACTAAAAGACTTCCTCCCGTTTCTCTTCTGTATACTGACGCCTCTTTTAAACACCTAGAGAATTTAAGACCAAGCAGAAACTTGTTTAGTTTCTTATTCCAAGCTCTAGGTGCTTGTTTTAGACCGTATAATGACTTTTTGAGCTTATAAACCTTGTGCTCGCTCCCGTTGACTTCAAAACCTTCTGGTTGTGTGACATAGACGGTTTCTTTCAGTTCTCCATGTAAGAAAGCTGTTTTTACATCTAAATGATGTATCTCCCATCCATTTGCTGCAGCGAGATTAATGAGCAAACGTATTGTTTCTAATCTGGCTACCGGAGCAAAGACTTCCTCATAGTCTATACCATACCTCTGAACATATCCCTTAGCCATAAGTCGAGACTTATATTTGTTGATGCTTCCATCGGCGTTCCACTTTATCTTGAAAATCCATTTCAAACCTATCGGTTTTGCTCCAGCTGGGAGGTCTACAAGAGTTCATGAATCTAATTTGGTTATAGAATCTATCTCATCTTCGCAAGCTTTTAGCCATTCGCTGTACAGTTTAGCTTCTTCGAAGTTTCTTGGTTCATTATTTAGACACATAAGCAAGCGCTCTCCTTCTTCTTCAGAAAGAAACAACACATAGTCTTTGAGGTACTTGGGTTTTGAGGTAACTCGTGTGGACCTTCTCAGACCTGCTTCATTTTGTTCCACGGAAACATATTTTCCTTCTTCTTCTTCACTTTCTTCATTTTGCTCTTGAGCTGTTTCACTAGTATGTCTTTCTTTTATTGCTTCTATCTCTGTATTACTCTCAACTAACTCCGTCTCAGAAAACCCATGATTCCCAAACGTTCCAATCATAACTTCAAATTCACCTGCTCTGTTTTGATCTCTTGATTTCGAGTTCCAATTCCAACCTTTCGCCTCATCGAACACGACATCTCTACTTACTATAATCTTCTGCGTGTTTGGATCAAACATTCGATAGGCCTTAGAACCGGGTTCTGTTCCGAGATAGACCAACATACAGAACGATCATCAAGCTTTCTCAAGAACTTTGAATCCACTTTAGCGTACCCTATGCATCCAAAAATTCTCAAATGGCTAATATTCGGTTTTCTTCCTCGGAATATCTCATATGGAGTTTGGTCTTTAACTACTCTTGTTGCCACACGGTTAAGTATATAAGTTGAATGTCGTACTGCTTCTCCCCAGAGGTAATTTGGAACTGCCATGTGCTTCATAATGCTTCTAGTCATCTCCATTAATGTTTGGTTACATCTCTCGACAACTCCATTTTGTTGCGGACTATACGGAGCTGTAAGGTGACGCTTGATGCCTGATTCATTGCAAAATATGTTGAAATTATTAGATACAAACTCTCCTCCTCTGTCTGTCTTAAATGTTTGAATACTTGATTTTGTTTCTTGCTCGACCAAATGCTTGAATGTTTTGAATTTGCTAAGAGCCTCGTTTTTTTCTTTCAACATGGTTATCCACATGTATCTCGAGTAATCATCAATGAGTACAAAGATATATCGGTTTCCCGCACTTGTACTTGGTGTATAATAGGTCCACAAAGATCACCATGTACTAGTTCAAGTATCTTTTCTGCTCGATAAGTTGCAGCTTTTGGAAAAGGTTTTCTAGCTTGCTTCCCAAGTAAGCACGATCCACACACTTTTATCTCAATTTCTATCTTTGGTACTCTTGTAACCAATTCACGAGATATCATTGCCTTCATTGTGTCGAGATTTATATGTCCTAACCTTGTGTGCCACCTACTGGAGTCACTTGGTCATGTAGAGAGATAGCACATAGCCTCTTTTATGCCCATTCGTACTTTGTAAAGATGATTCTTGGATCGGTTTGCTTTTGCTATTAGTTTGCCTTCCCGATCGTGCATTGTAAGAGTTTCTCCCTTCATCCTCACATCACAACCGGACTCAGTAACTTGACCAAGACTAATAATATTACTTCTCAGCTCTGGTATGTAATAGACCTCTATTATTTTCCTTGGCTCACCATTTCTATCTGTAAACTCTATAGTTCCTTTTCCTTTTATGTCAATGCGTGAGTCATCGCCAAACCATACCTTCCCTGTGATAGAATCATCGATGAAAGAGAAATAGCGTTTATCACCACTCATATGATTACTCGCTCCGTTGTCGAGATACCAGACATTCTCCTCACTGCTATTTTCTTCATAGTTGCTTGGAACTATCTTTTCTTCATTCAAGTAGATAACTTCATGCATCATAAGCTCATCTGCCTCATGTGTTTCATTGTTTTCGTTCTCATGAATTTCTTGGAGCTTTAGTAGTCTATCTGGGCATTGATACACATAGTATCCGATTTTATCACATCTGAAACAAGTGATCTTTGACGCATCTCTTGGACCAGCGTAGGCTCCATTAAATCCTCCGTTGTATCTCCCTCGTCCTCGACTTCTGTAGTAAGAGCCTCTTCCTCATCCTCTTCCTTTGTAATCATTATTACCATCGCGAGAAGTTGTTGTTGATTCGCTATTTGTGTATAATAGTTTGCTCTGATCCTCTTTTGGTTCTTCTTCATCATCTATACGTTCTTCATATGCTTTCAGTCGACCAACGATATCTTCAAAACCAGTAGTCTTAAGATCCAAAACTTGTTCCAAAGCAGCTACGATTGTAATATATTTTTTTCGAGGTAAGCTCTTAAGAAATTTCTTAACAAGTTTTGGTTCTTTGAATTCTTTTCCCAGTGCTGCTGATTTTGATGAAATCTCTGCAAGTCGACCTGCAAACTCGTCTATTGTCTCTGTTTCTTTCATTGTGAGCCGATCAAAATCCGCCGTTAATGTCTGCAACCTGGCCTCCTTGACTCTTTCAGCTCCCATGTGACGTGTTTTGATTGCTTCCCACATCTTATTAGCCGTATCAAGCTCTCCGATTTGAAGCAGTAGTACCTCTGGTATTGACTGGTTAAGCAACGCCATCGCCATGTTATTTTTTTTTAGCATCAGCGGTTTCTTCTTCTATTACCTCCCAAACTTTATGTACCTTGAGTAGCATCTTCATCCGCATAGTCCATACAGTATAATTTGTTGAAGTTAGTATTGGGAACTTGATCGAAGATCCTCCCTCTTTAGGTTTTGAATTTGCTACGATTAGATCTCCCATTATATCGAAGCTCTGATACCAATTATTGTTCTCAAACGATTATAATGCACATAGATTTAATAAGAACTTTCTCTTCTTATTGCTAAAGAAACTTACACAAAACTTAAGCTCTCAATCTCTCTCTCAAATCACACACCATTGCCCTTAACCCGACAATGATTTATATAGCATTGTAGTTATCCTAATCCTAATAATAAACACCCATATTTAGATAATTCCAAAATACATATTGATCCTTATTTCTAAAGGATCTTAAATCTATTTGGATTAGGATAACTTATCTCTCAAGCTAACTTTGAGCTTACTCCAACAGAACTTAGTGACTTCGGGTGCACGTCTTTCTTCCATCGTACATTACGTACCGCTTAATTAGATTACGCATCACAAGATCAAGAACACCATCTCTAAATAAAATTTGGAGATAAAATTACTCCCCCTCGGAATTTTGCCTCCGTTGCCAACTTTAAGATTTTAAGATTTGATTCTTTCCTTGGCATATTGATATAGATATTTTTAGACAGGTAAAAACCAGATTAGGAACTTCCATTGAACATCAAAGAATGGAGATCAAAGGTCTAGGAGATAGCTTTTTTTTTTTTGTCAACAATTAAACATTAAATTTAAACGGTTCAGACATCAAAACCCGTGGTGCACTACGTGTTAACTTTGAAATCAGAATTTTTACCTCTAAGATTGATTGATACGGAAAATATGATGATGAAACATGATAGAGAGAAAATGTTGAGAGAATGAGAATAATATGTGGAAATAATTGTTTTTTAGTGAATGAAATCACAGTATACATATAGCATGACAATGCTTAGCGGTCTAACATTTGACCGGATACTAAACCAGAAAAACCAACGTTTTATTCAAATTCGATTTTGGGAATAAATCATGTAGCAGAGGATTAGAAATCCCTGTAACACATATTAACCAAATCAACTCAGACTACATAAATATAAAAATGATCAAATATAATGATTTCATAATTTATTAGACGGTTCATAAGTAATGAAACCATACGGTTTAGATTCGTTGAAATTAACCACTTCCCTCTCTATGATCCTCATGTGGTGGGTAAATTTTGGATGTGTTCCAGAACTTGCAATCTCCCCGAAGCGATGAATATGTTACACTTAGAAACCCTTTCACTAACTTCCTTCATTTTCTCAGTAAACCCTTCTACTTTCTTTTTGATTTCTTCCATGGCAAGTCTCGTTGCCGTCTCGTCTTCTTTTCTCTCCAGTGTAAAATCTATATTGTCCAGAATAACCATGATCCTACTTTTCAGGGTTTCCATTTCGATTTCGATTGTTTTCGTTGCTTGGTTGTTTAAAAACGTACGACTCTCCACCAAAATAACCAAGTCTCTCTGTCTCCCCACGGATCTCTCGTACGCCTTCAAACTCACTCTTAACCAGTTTCCCATCTTTTCAATAGGCGCTGTTAACGCAGATGTAACTGCACCAACCACCGGTACTGCACTCATTGCAGCTAAAATCACCGATAAGACAAGAACAGAGGCAAACGCAGTCGCGAAAACAACATTTGACAATGTCCTCCATTTTTTTACATCCCTCTGCTTCTTATCAAGATTTACTATCAGCTCACGGAACTTATCTAGAAGCAGAAGCTGCTGGTTGTAGACTGACGTGTACTGAGCCATGAACTCGTTACCAAAAGGGTCTCCCACGCCTTTGACTTTATTCAGCTCGTCCAAAGTTTTTTGATACTTCTTTTTGTTATTTCCTTCAAGCTCCAAGCCAATAGACTCTGTCTCAAACTGTTTCACCGCTAATCGAATGAGTAGCTGTATATTTTCTGCTCTCCTGACGCAATTCGTGACGGTATTGAAGAAATCTAAGGTCCTGGCTGTACTTTCGAAATAGGATTCAACCAAAGACCTTAGGTCTTTGTTCTTCCACACATCTTCTTTGCTATCAATAATCACACGTACAACATCTTGGCTTAGTTCAAGTACAAACCCGTAGACGTCCATATGTGAGGCTAGGGATAAAGATTCATTGTTGGTCTGAGCATTGAGTTTCTGCATGACACTAATGGTTTGCTGTGTTAGCCGAGAATCAAAGGATTGGAGGTTGGGGTCTTTTTTACAAGCGGATTTGTAAGAATCCAGGGGTGCTGAGTATCTCGACAGCAAATCTGTTTGGATCGTTTGAACCGGTGAAGCGTTAGTTCTGTTCCTGTCCGAACTCGAGCTTTCTATCTTGGGCCCACAAAAGTATCGACAGAAAGCCATTGATATTACTGGTGAAGCTAAGAAGACCTTAGAAACGAAAAAACAAATTAAAGGAGTTATTTAAAAATCAATCGGGGTGGCCAACTTTTTCCATGGAATTAGAGGAATTTGATAATTTATGTGCTTACTTTCCTAGATTTTCATTAAATTTAATTTTGTTTTGCAATAATGTATCTGCTGAGTGTTAATTTAATTTCACTTTGCAACAATATTCAAAATTTAAACACATTAAACAATATGTATTAGTAACTCAAATATATATATATATATATGTATATATTTGCAAAGAGATTTCAAATATATATATGATTATTAAGTGTATATATATGATTATTAACTCAATGTATGATTGTTCACCCAAATATATGATTGACTCAAATAATTATATATGTATATATATATATGATTATTAACCAAATTATCTCTACTCAAGTTTTCAAAACTTTTATAGTAAAATATTAAGTGGTAACTTTGATTTTAGTTTGCTTTATTATCACATTTAACGGAAAGTTTTAATCATTAACGAATATAGAAATAAAACCAAAATTAAATTTTGTGAGGATATACTCCGTCAAAGTTTCATGGTTCAATTCAGTTACACTACAAGCTTAAAGTTTTGTGGATCACACACGTAAACTTATACGGTATACAACTAGTCAATCCTTTTCTTTTCTTTGTAAGAAGAAGCTATATCATTCAAAAGACCTGGTGCGTATCTATTGGAGCGTAAAGTTTCTAATTGTAGCTGTGGATAATACCTTCGAATCACAACTGAGAAGATTTGAAGATAACATCAAGGAAAGTTTAGATCTTTGACGAAAAGATTTGAAGGTATATATTGCTAATGAGCTCTAGCTTTAAGGGTTACAAATAGAATTCGTAAAATTATAGAAAGCGGAAAAGCTTAGGGTTTTTGGTGAATTTCTTGAGAGATCTGCACACCTTCTTGTGAGATTGTTTATATGAGAGTTTGGTAGTTAAAATTTGGTTGATGACAAGTTGTCTTAACCTGTTTTAATCTGACAAGTAGTCAAGTGTTTTCTTGACGATCTCTCTTTCATTTGTTTTACTATCTATATTCTAGTAATTTCAATTAATTTGTTAAGTTTGTTGGATAATTCCAAGTCAAAAGAGGAAGGACATCTCTATTTAGAAGAGATTAATAGAAAAAGAAATATACCAATTATCTTAATACGTAGATTTAGATAAGTTTTAAGAGTTTTACCTTTTCCATACAGAATTAGGAGGAGTCTAATTTCTATATAAATAAGTGTTTTGTAGAGATGTTGTTACATACGAGCTTAAGAATGATTTAGTTTTGAGAGATAAGAAAATTTGTTGTTAAAGCTTTCAAGTTCTAGTTTTTTTTTTTGATATTTTCTATTTAAATTGATATCAGAGCTTAAGTTGAAGCTTTGATCTAAGTACCGTGAGAAGAAGAAGATCACCGCAAGCAAGCATGGCGGACGGTGACCACCACGAGGCAAAGACTTTGAAAGAGCATCAATCCATTATCTGATGTTGACCTCCACAAACTATACAGTTCAGACGATGTAGATGAAGATGAATTTACGAGTGAGTGAATTCTGGGAGACGATATAATCAGGATCAGCGGATCCTCAGAAGAATTGTGTTGCTTCAGCCTTGTTATTCTAATCCATGCCTGAGGCACTAATATTACAGATCGGAGAATAAGATTCAGCAAAGAAACTATAGGAAGCCATAAAATCATGGAAACCAAGGAGCGGAGCGTGTGAAAGAAGCTAGGCTTCAAACATTAATGGAAGAACTTGACAGGTTGAAGAGGAGTGATAGTGATACAGTCGAAATTTTTGCAGGCAAAATATCAGGTCTGGCAGCTAAATCAGCTTCCCTAGGAAAAACGATAGATGAAGAGAAGCTAGTTAAGAAATTCTTAAAAGAACTTAAGACTTAAGTTTATTCATATGGCTGTGTCCCTTAAAATAGGCTAGGATCTGAAATAAACTAGCTTTGGAGACATAGTTCGAAGGTTAAAAGCTTATGAAGAACGAACTAATGAAGAAAATGAGAGTGAAGATCAAGGAAAAATGATGTTCTCAAACTCGAACAGAAGAGGAAACAGAGGATCTTATAGGTGGCTCAAACCGAGGATCTTATAACCAAGGCGAATTTAATAGAGGAGGATACAACAGAGGTGTCTTTAATAGAGATGGCTATAGCAGAGGCGGAAAAGTTTCAGAAGAGGCAAAGGACAAGGCAGGTTCAACGGCCAACAACATCAAGAAAATGGTAATCATAACCAAGAAAATAAAGATTTCTCTTAAGTCCTATGCTGGAGATATGATAAGTCATGTCACTATGCATCCGTTTAGTCCTGAGAAAACCACATAAAATAATCTACACGAGACACAAGAAGTTGAAGCTCTTTGCGTTCACGAAGTGATGTTCTTGAAAAATACAAAGTATTCCCAAATAATTATGACTCAAACAGTGAGAGTGTATGGTACATATACAACAGAGCAAGCAACCACATGGCGGGAAACAGAGAGTTCTTCTTAAGTTTGGATGAGAACATTAAAGGAAATGTGAAGTTTGGTGATGGTTTGTATGTTAATATCATCGGGAAATGATCTATTTTTCGTAGGCAAAAGGGGTGAGAGAAGATCATTCAAAGATATTTATTTTATTCCCGGATTAAAACATAATATCATCAGCTTTGGACAAGAAATAGAAAATGGATGTGAAGTAAACATGAAAGGAGATGCTTTAGCTCTAAGAGATATACTAGGAAAGCTACTCATGCAAGTGAAGAGATCACCAAATTGCCTCTACAAATCACAGCTCGAAGTAGGTTCCCCTAAGTGTCTAATGATCTTAGAAGATGAAACTACAATAACTTGGCATGCTCGGATAGGTCACATAAGCATTGGAGTTATTAATAACATGGTGAGATTGGAATGCCAGAAAATACAACATGAGAAAGAAGTTTGTGAGGCATGTATGGCAAGTAAACTAACCCGAAATCAATTCCCAAGAAAACAACATTTTGTGCTACTCTAGCATTAGAGCTACTACATGACGACTTATGTGGACCAATAATGCCATCAACTTGACCAGCCGGTGATAGATATGTTTTTGTCTTAGTCTATGACTTCTCTAGGTATATGTGGACGCTGCTACTAAAGGAGAAGAGTGAAGTCTTTGATCAGTTCAAAAGGTTTAAGGATTTTGTTGAAAAACAAATTGGTTTATCTATTAAAACTTTCCGCACAGATCAAGGAGGAGAGTTCACTTCAACAAATTTCTAAAAAATTTGTGCAGAAAAAGTCTTGAGACATCTAATAGCACCATATACACCACAATAAAATGGTGTGGTAGAGAGAAGAAACCAAATTTTGATGGAGATAATGAGAAGCTTACTAAAAGCAATTAAAATTCTGAATGATATGTGGGGAGCCGTACGTCATTCATCATATCTCATTAATAGATATTTACAAAATCTTTACAAGGACAGACCCCACATGAAAGTTTCACATCCAAGAACCCCAATATTGATCACTTAAAAGTATTTGGATGTGTCGCTTATGCAAATATCACCGGACCACATCAAAAGAATCTAGATTATAGGTCAAGGAAAGTGATCAATCTTGGAACAGAACATGGTTCCAAAGCTTACCGTCTTTATGATCCTATCACGAGAAATGTGACCGTAAGTAGAGATGTAGTTTTTAGTGAGAAGAACGCTTGGGAATGGTCATCAACAATAAAGCAAATCTATGTTGAATCGGGAATGTTAAAAATTTCCCACAGAGACTTGGTAGAAGATGGAAACGAATATGATCAAGGGAATAACAATGAGGATCATAATTCGGATAAAGAAGTAGAACTGGCAGTGAATTCGGTAGTTAATGATGCAGTTGGAAAATCAATAAGTAATGACAAGATATGGCCGCATAGTGAATAGACCGAGATACATTGGTGATTACACACAGTGGCTGGAGAACCGGAAACCCTCATTGAAGCAATGATTCTGCAAGAATGGGTTAAAAAGATGGAAGTAGAGTTTGATTCAATCACAAGAAACAAGACGTGGGAGCTTGTTACCAAACCAGAGGGAATAAAGCCTATAGCCTATAGGGTTAAAATGGATATTCAAAATAAAAATAAAAGCAGATGGCTCAGTGATCAAGTATAAAGGAAGGCTTGTGGCGAAAGGCTATGTGCAACAACAAGGAATTGATTTTGATGAAGTCTTTGCACCCGTAGCTCAGATATAAACCATTCGACTTCTAATATCTTTAGCGGCATCAAGAGGATGGGAGATATATCACATGGATGTCAAAACAGAATTCTTGAATGGTGAATTAAATGAGGTAATCTATCTAAGTCAACCTGAAGGCTTCATAAAGAAAGGAGAGGAGAACTGTGTGTATATGATTCATAAAGCAATATATGGACTACTACAAGCGCCCAGGGCATGGAAAGTGAAGTTAGTAGTCACAACATTGATATCGACGACGGGAGTACATCGGGCCATATTTTCTATATTGGTTGGTCACCAATTACTTGGACATCTCAAAGGCAACCTACCATCACTTTATCATCGTGTGAGGCCGAGTTTATGGCAGCTACGGAGGCTACAAAACATGCTATATGGTTTAAGGAGTTAACAATAAAAATTCTTAGTATAGACGAGAAGGGTCATACTAAAGATAGAAAAAAAATCGGCTATTTCTCTTACCAAGAACCTGTTGTACTTCACGGAAGAACTAAACACACACTCTCTAAGTATCATTTATTAGAGAGTATTGAGTACGTTAAAGTGGAGCATGTACCGGGAGTGGAGCAGAAGGCGGATATACTCACAAAGCCATTAGAAAGAATTAAGTTCAAGGAAATGAGAAGCTTAAATGGATTGCAAGAGATCAACCCTACCAAAGTTCAAGTTGGAATTAAGGGGGGAGAATGTTGGATAATTCCAACTTTAAAGAGGAAATATATCTCTATCTAGAAGATGCTAGAAGATATTATGAGAAAAGAAAATATAACAATTATCTTAAGAAACAGATTTATATGTTTTAAGAGTGTTACCTTTTCCAAATAGAATTAGGAGGAGTCTAATTTCTATATAATGGTTCGAACCGCATATCCGCAACACACGAAGGGATTCAGATTAGGGTTTTAGTTTCTAAATGCAGTTTTTGTAGGTCAGCCCTCTAAAATGTTGACAAAAATACCCACCACCATATAGTTATGTATTCTTGATAGATATATACTATTTATGTTGATTTATTAGCAAGTTTAGTTTTTAACGGTCGAATTATATTTTATTGTTGCCGACTTAAAGTTTTATCTATTGACTTACTTTTGAATATTCGACTTATATTTCAATTAGTTTGTATAAAGGGAAACTTCAATAATACAATTATGTGGGTATCTATTTTCAAAAATACTATTATAATAAGTTCATTTCAGTTATACCACTTTGCTTATGTATTTTGACTGAATTGCCCTTAATGAAAATACTGATTAATTATATTGACAAAAAATTAATAATTAATTTGTTAGTTGGAAATTAAAAAATATTTTTTGTTGGGAAAATTATGTACCTGTTTTTGTGTGGAAATCGCGGAATACTTTTTGACGAAAAAAATTATGTATATGTTTTGGGCAGGAAAATATAAAAAATTTCAATTTTTCAGAAATTTATGAATTTGCATTTTTTAAATATGAAAATCAAGTTTTTGACGGGAAAATTACTTTATAAAACTCTTATAAATCTCTTATAAAACTCATATAAACAGTTTAGAAACCCCTTATAAACCCTTTATAAAATTTTTATAAACCCTTTATAAAAAAAATTCAAATTTAGAAACAACTTATAAAAACATTTTTATTAAGATTTATAACATTTTATAATGCTTCTTATAAAAGGATTTATAAAGGGTGTATACAATTTATATAAAGGTTTATAAGGTTTTATAAAGAGTTTATAAGGGGTTTAAGGGTTTTATACAAGATTTTTAAGGTTTTTATAAAGTAAGTTTCCCGGTAAAAACTCGATTTATTATTTTCTAAAAATAAAACCATCATTTTCTATACAACTGAAATAATTTCTATTTATCTGCCAAAATGTTATACCGTAATTTTCTGCCAAAATTTTGATTCTGTAATTTTCCCACCAAAAATATATCCATAATTTTCTGCCAAATTGTTTATTCTATAAGTTCCTATTAGAAAATAATTCTGTAAATAATTCTTTATTTTATTAAAATTATTAATCATTATATTTACTAAGGGTAATTTTATCAAATTATATTACTCATAATGACATTTTTAAAACATGGCCAAAATGAGTTGTATTTTTAGAAAACGATATGCCAATAGTGGTATTTGTGAAATTTTATCTTTATTTATTTAACTACATATAGTTGATTTATTTGAAATATTGACTTATTATTTCTGTTAATTGATTTATACATTATTTTTGAATTATTTAATCTTGGTAGAATTTTTTCATGTGTGTAGATTTAAATTTGTTTGACAATGAATTATTCTAGAAAGTGTACTTATATTTTCATTGGTTATTTTGGAATTGACTTATCATTATTGCTGACTTATGATTTTCATTTTATGGTTCTAAACTTTTGCTTTCCTTGTCAGAGATAATTTATTTTAATATAATTTATTTAAAATTCAAAAATATAATATGCAAATTAATTATCATCTAAAAATCGTAACCAAATCCAAAGTATGTTTTGTAACTAATTATTTAAAGATCCATTAGCTTATCCCAAAATAGCCAGTGTAATATCTTCTTTTTTACTTTTCATGTTTGCACTCCACCAAAATTTTGCTATAACCCTTGTTAACTTTCAAATCTAAAATATCAAAATATAAAACTAGAACTTGAAACCCTAAAGAACAAGTTTTATTATTGATTTAGAAACTCTTTCAAAACTAAATCACTCTCAAGTTCTTACGGAACATCTCTCCCAAACCTTTATAAATTAATAAAAAAAAATTTGGTCCTGAGTTGTGAGAGTATAATATTTAACAATACTCAATAAAATAATAAAATAAAATGTTTTTTAAAAGTTCTATGTAAATATATGCCTCATCAATATTATAAATTGTTAATTATACGAAACTATAAAATAAAACTAAGATCATTTAGTCAAATATTACTTTGGCGTTATTTGATTATTTCATAAATTTGCATTTTGTGTAACTCATCTATAGTTTTGTCATACTACATCAAAACATATGGAATCATCGTCTCAAACTACATCAATATGTTACTAAAGGTTGCATATACGGTAATTATTTTCTAACATGTAACTACTGCTAAATATATAAAAGTATTATTTTCATTTTTTTACTTTAAATATGAGTTTTTTAATTTATGCAATTGTCTCTATAATTTATTAATACCTTCTTTAAATTGATAAAATTTTCCAGTCTCAAAAGAATTAATTTATAGAGGTTTTATTGTACATATAATATGATTATTATGATGTTTTAAAAATAAGAATTAGTTACAAAGAAGAGAAATGAGGAAACTAGCCCCTACGTTGATGAAAAAAGCTTGTGGAGTTGTAGAGGAGAGACTCAAGAGAAACTTCAGAGAAAAGCTATGAAACTTACAAAAAAAAAAACATTTAAAATTGGAGATGTAAGTCATAAATTTAGAAGAAGTGAAACGGTAACTTAAACGATGAACCCGCCACAGTCTCATTGCCACAGACCGCAGATATCAGTGGGCTCATCCCACAAAACTGTGGACACCAAAAGTAAAGCCTAGACCACCATCTTTAATATGTCTAAGTCCAGCCCAAAACAAATATTCTCACGAAATCCATTTATTTTAATCCACCAATTTTAACAAAAAAAAATGAAGGATAGATAAAATAGCATAGCAGTATCAGAAATACTTGTCAATATTATCATTTTGATTCGTTTCAATACCTATATTGTATCATTCTGATGCAATAGTTTTGTCTCCACAATTCCGAAATCCAACAAGTCTAACGTAGAGAGTAAGGATAAAACTAAACGAAACAATGGAGTTGAATACGAGAGAAACAGAAAATTACCTGAACTTTGATTACAATCGGCAGGAAAAAGTGTATTTTTATTTCTTCTTTTTCTGTTTTCTTACAAATTTTAGTTCAAGAGACATACAAGAAGCTTCGATCTCTTAGCAAATTATATATAGCCTGCCTTAAAAAAATTGACACGCTATTGATTCGGTCTTCTTTTACGATGGATGTTCTTGAGAAAGTTGTTTTAACAACTGTTTGTTTCCAAATCGTATAGTATTTACATTGGGGTTTTCTAATTTTTTCTTAATTAAGTAGAGTCAACTCTTATTTTCATCATACGAATCTACTCGGAAAAAGATAGTATACTATCCCAGGAAGTTACAGAAATTTTAATATTGAATTAAAGATTTATAAATCTTATCTAATGTATATGATATGCCCACTGTTTCATAAACTTGCATTTTGATTATTATGCATATACATTAAAAAAAAATTCTCAACTCCTAGTATACTATTGCTTTATAATTAGATTGACGGTTTCTCATCCAATATGCATGAATTTTGTTGTTTGTTTATTTTTGCTGTGGTGAAATGATATATGATTGCTCGTCGCATTAGATATGTCATGAGAGCTAAATAAATGTTTTTTTGTATATGTTAATGAATGAAGAAGTGTTTTTTTAAATATTTAGTTGTAAACACTATTTCACTCTAATTAAGTAATATCTAATGAATATACTAAAACTCATAATTTCAATTAATTTGATTTAAAGTAGTATAATGTATATATAAAAAAGAAATCACTTAGGTATTGAACATATTTTTGGCTTTATTTCAACAATATTATGCTCTTAATTACGAGAAAATAAATTACATGGTTTAAAGAAGATTTTTAAACCATATATTTATTTTTTCCTTGGCTCCAAAGACTTGTACGAGGGTACGATGGCACTATGCGGAGCAAAAGTCCAACCTCTCTTTTTTAAGTGGGGACTTTTTAAATTGGGGTCATTCACTTGCATTAGAGGAAGGGCTCTGGCTGGATGGTTGAGAGCTCCAAAATATGGAATAATACGATCTGTTTCTCAGTCGAATGATGTTGTATCAGATTTCCCTTTCTTAATGGTATCACTCTGGATAGTGGTCGCTAGACTAGGACATCATATTTCCCAAGTTATTAAAGGTAGAGATAGAACGGTTATAATCTGGATAGTGGTCGTTATACTCACAGATCGAAGTGACATCTAGCTGAAATATTGAATAGAATCACTGAAATAATTGAAACTCAAAGAAGTAAAGGGCACATGAATGTAGATGCAGATTCTGGGTGTATTTTGTCAATATCAGGAAGCTGCATCAGACCCATCAGGAAACTGTACTGATTGTGAAGAGAATATTTCAATAGATTGATCTTCTACCATGAGTATACAAACATACTTATAGAGGCTAAGGTAAGCCCTAATCTATGTACATAATTACATTTGTAACCTTATGATATTACATATATATATACGCCCCCTCAAGATGGAGGGAGCTTGATCACTCCAATTTTGTTTGTGAAATCGTGAAACTGTGCCCGTGGTAGTGGTTTCGTGAGTGAGTCTGCAAGTTGGGCTTTTGTGGATACATATGCAACACGAAGCGATCCTGATTGTATTTGTTCTCGAACAAAATGATAATCCAATGCTATATGCTTCATTCGAGAGTGGAAGACCGGGTTATCGCATAGATATGTTGCACCTATGTTATCACAATATATCACCGGTGTTGTGGGGATGGTACCGTGGAGTTCTGTAAGAAGAGAACATATCCAGCGCAGCTCGGCAGAGGCATTGGCTACAGCCCGATATTCCGCTTTGGTAGAGGAACGTGATACTCCTTTTTGTTTTCTTGAAGACCAAGAAATCAGGTTCCCACCAAGGTATATGATATATGCATTTGTTGAAACAAAATCATCGTTGTCTCCAGCCCAATCCGCATCAGAGAATGCATGTAATGCCATATTAGTATCGGCTTTGAAGTATATGCCATGAGTTATTGTACCTGCAAGATAACGGAGTACCCGTTTGGCCGTGTTCCAATGATCTGAAATGGGTTTATGCATGAATTGAGACAGGCGATTCACAGCGTAGGCTATGTCTGGGCGAGTAAATGATAGGTATTGTAGGCTTCCTACGACAGTGCGAAACTGCGTCGGGTCATCTAGAAGTGTACCAGATGTGAGTGTGAGCCGCAGTGTGGATGGTAGCAGAGTGGTGACTGGTTTAGCTTCATGCATGTTTGTTTTGGTGAGGAGATCCACTATATATTTTCTCTGCATCATATGGAGACCAGAGGCAGTGCATGTAACTTCAATGCCGAGGAAGTAGTGCAAGTCGGTGGGATCTTTGATAGAGAATTAATCAGCTAGTGTAGCCAAGATGTTGTCAACTAGAGGATTGAAGTTACCAGTAACAACAATGTCATCGACGTATACGAGTAAGTAGGCGAGATCTGTTCCATGATGATAGACAAAGAGAGATGTGTCGTCTAAAGAGTTTGTGAAACCGGTACTGATGAGGTAGTTGCGGAGCTCTATGTACCATGCTCTTGGAGGTTGTCGTAATCCATAGATTGCCTTTTTGAGCCTACATACATGATGAGGACGGTCTTTGTCGATGAAAGCCAGTGGCTGGGCCATATAAACTTCTTCGGTTAGAGTTCCTTGTAAAAATGCTGTGTTGACGTTAACTTTTTTTCAGGGGCCAAGAGGGGGAGAGAAGATAGAAGAATCGAACGTCGGAGAAGAAAATATTTTATTTTTTCACTTTATTATATGTTTTTGCTTTTATGACTCAGCCAACCAAAATTGACACACATGGAGTTTTTAACCATCCTTAAATTTCTTAGATAATAACCTATTCTTAATATTATGTTTAGTTTTGATTTAATTTTAATTGGTTTTATGTTAAGAATCCATTAAAAACTTATTAAGAATCCCCAAAGTAGGTGCTCTAATTACCAAATTACTTTCCAATACTACCTATTTACCAATAAACTCGTGTTAATTTAAATAACAAAAGTTTAGAGTCCGCTATAGAGCGCTAGGTACACGCCACAATAAAGTACAAACCACAATAAAGCACAAGTTGACTTTACATACTCAAAAGAAGGTCTTCAATAGCATCATCACTTAATGACGAGCACTCAGACAACTAAGAAGGTTCTTTCTCTGCTCTTTTTGTGATAGGTTGAGCTAAACCAATGAACTCTTAACGGCTAGCTGGCAACAAGCTCGAGAGCGAAGGCACACCTTGTCTCCTCATTTCTTCCTGTGTTTGGTTCATCTCCTCTGGATCTGTTTAGGGTCTATTGCTAATATACATTTGATGGGAACCAAAAAGTCTCAATACATCTATTTAATCTGACATATAATTCTTCATGTTAAATTCATAAACTAACTTTAATGAATCTAAGCAAAAAAAATAAAAACAAAAGAAATTAAAATATTGGTGCACTGCAAATCTGACGGTTGAGAAAGAAAATATCAGCTATTTTTAATGGTGAAAAAATTAAATGTAGAGCAATCAAAATGGGACATTTGTCCCAACTACTTTTCATATTCATTTTTTCTTCTTCTTCTTTAACGAGAAACGCCATTGAAGAAAAGCTTCAAGTTTTGAATTTGGTAGTTTTTTAAAAAAATTTTTGTTGTAATTAGTGATTATTCTTTATTTTCTGGGTATATGAACAATGTATCCTCCTTATCAATGAAAATTTGTATTTGATTTAAAATTTTGTAAAATTAAAAATAAAATTATTTTATTTTCTATGCACAGTGGGTGATTAAACTTGTAACAATTTATGTATTATAGCAGCATAATCGTGGTGATTTGTACATTTACAGAAATTATTTTTTTTGGTAAACAAAAATTGCAGAGAATGGTACGAATGGTACAACTAAAAGAAATTGGTAATACTGGTACGATTAGGTACAAATAACAACAACGGAAAACTAAAAAACATTATTTTATTTTATTATTTTCAGGGGAAAATAGAGAATACTCCATTTACAATCATACATTTTGATTATGGAGGATTTTATTTTAATGAAGGGGTTGACACGATATGGATTGCAAGGGAAAAAAAATTATACCCTTCAGTGATGAAGACATATATTGAGGAGGTCACGTATTATGATTTGGTTGATAGCATATACAAGAAAATGATGGTACATGAAACCACTACGAAACTGATACTTAGTTATATTCCATTGCATCTTGATCCAAAGACACTATCATATATCTCGAATGATAAAGAAGTTTATGCATATTTCATGACAATGAATTATGAGAAGTGTAGAAGTATTTTGCATGTGGAGGTCATGATAGATAGAGAGGAAACTCAGGGGCGTGAGAAAGTTTTAAGAGAGGATCGAGAAAGTGTTGTTGGTGTAAGTGCAGAAGTATTAGTTTCAAGTGTTAGAGTGGCATCTAGGGTTAATGATTGTGATGACGGTTTAATTACTCTTTACGGAAATGAATCATGGCAATACGAAGATATAAGTAACAATAATGAACCACACATTGTTGAAGACAATCTGATTGTTTTAGAAGGAAGAGATGATATGATTGTGAATGATGGTGTAAATGTTGGATGGGAAGATGGTATTAATGTAACTTTGCATCAAGATTTTGGAACTAAGAAAGAAGTGATGGATATAGTTGAAAGAGCTGCACATCTGAACTGTTATGAGTTTGATATCATCAACTCGGATAGGAAGTTATATGTGGTAAAATGTTCTGAAGCAAAGAATGGTTGTAAGTGGTCTTTACGAGCTGCAAAACTGAAAAATGTAAATTGTTTTTTGATAAGAACACACAAGAAGATGCATACATGTTCTCGGGCTACGACAATTAGTAGTCAAAGTCGGAGGAAAGGCACACCACGTTTGGTTGCATCTGTTTTCCATGATGACTATCCAGCTCAGTTTGATACTCCAACTCCAAAAAATCTCATTGGTCTGACCAAAAGAATACTTGGTGTAACGGTGTCATATGCAACTGCGTTAAGAGGGAAACACCAAGCTGTGCGAGGCAGCCCAGAGGAGAGTTATAAGATAATTTGTTCGTATTTGTACATGTTAGAGAGGGAGAATCCTGGAACAATTACTCGTGTTGAAGTAGATGAGCATCAAAGGTTTAAATACATGTTTTTTTTTCTTTAGGAGCTTCCATTGAAGGGTTCAAAGCCATGAGAAAAGTGATAGTTGTGGATGTAACTCACCTTACGACTGTATATGGTGGAATTCTAATTATTGCTACGGCTCAAGATCCCAATCATCACCATTATCCTATTGCTTTTGGTGTTGTTGATGGTGAGAAAGATGCTAGTTGGAGTTGGTCTCTGGAAATGTTGAAATTAGTTGTACCTGATTCTCCTGACATTGTGTTTCTTTCTGATAGAAATCAAAATATCATCAAGTGTATATGTGAAGTGTACCCATTATCTCAACATGGATATTGCATATATCATTTGGCTCATAATGTAAAAGCAAGTGTTTATGATGTCAACAAGGAGCTAGTTGGTATAAAGTTCAGGGAATGCACAAAAGGTTATACTGAGGCTGAGTTCGAGAAATTGTATGTTTCTTTTAGGATGAGGTATCCAGCTGCAGCAGAATATCTTGATAGAAGTGTTGATGTGAAAAAATAGGCAAGATGTTATTTTACAGGAGAAAAATACAATATATTGACAACTAATTCTGTAGAATCTATGAATGTTATTTTATTTCATGCTAGGAAGTACGCGCTATTGCCAATGTTAGATGTGATTATAGGAAAAGTGGCTGAATGGTTTAACAAGCATCGGAAGGAGACTGTTGAAATTTCTCCCACACAGAAACTGGTTCCTAACGTGGAAGCAGAAATACATGAGCAATGTACGGAAGCAAAACGGTTGACGGTTCATGAATAAATATTTGATTTATAATTTGATTTTAAATTTGATTTGATTTGATTTTAAATTTAAATTTGATTTTAAATTTATAAATATTTTATCATGTGTTCATTACTGTAATCAATATTTACAAAAGAAATGACTAAAGAAATGAAAAAATTATAGAAAACATTTAAAATTTTAAAATTGTTTACAATATAACATGGTTTACCAACATTTCCTTTAGAGTAGTATGGTTTATTTGTGTGTGAACAACTTGAAATTGAAAAAAATATGAATTTTATCTTTTTCACAAAAAATATTTATACGAAACTATTTGAAATTAACATTATAACTTTATTGATTCAAGTACAACTATATAAAATTAATGTAGATCCGGTACAACTAATAAAAACTAAAAATAGTCGATATACAACTATGTATAATTCATGGTACAACTATAAAAGTGAGTACACGTATGGTACTAGTATGTAATAATTATTTTTAAATAAGTACACAAGATATGTCAGACAGTATGTATAAGGTCAGCCAAGTTTGTGGGATCCTAGGTACTTTTTTGGTACAAGCAAGAATTTTACTGATCTTAGATACTTTCTTGGTCCCAAGAATAATTTTACATGATTATTTTCTCACAAAATAAAGTAAATTTAATATATAAAATATAAAATGTGTAATAATTATATTAAAATTATATAAAATGTGTAATAACTATATTAAAATTATATAAAATGTGTAATAATTATATTAAAATTATATAAAATGTATAATAATTATATTAAAATTTTATAAAATGTGTAATAATTATATAAAATTATATAAAATGTGTAATAATTATATAAAATTATATAAAATATGTAATAATTATATAAAATTATATAAGATTATTTTTAAAGATTTCAAGTCTAAAAGTTTTAAATAAATTATGAAAATGTTCATTTTAAAAATTCCAAAGTACCATTACTCCTAGTACCTACAAACATAAAGATTTCTTAAGTTCAACAATCACCAATTAACATCCTAAGTTCAAAAATCAACATCATAAGTTCAACAATCACCAACATGGTGCAACCATCACCAACATGATGGAAAAAAACAAAAGAACACAACCAAAAATATAAACCAAAGTTATGGACTGCTCTTGTTCAAACGTTTCGATTTCCTCTCACCTGCCGTGTATGGGCTACTTTGATAGTGTGATGGAACACGTTTCATCTTCTCCTTCTCTGGTATGCCCTTCTCCTCACGTTCCTTCATCTTCTCTTCTCGTTCCTTTCTCTTTTCTGCTAGCATCTTATACCATGCTGGAGTTTGTGTCTTCTTCTTACTTATATCAGGAAGTGTTTTAAAGCGCCGAGACATTATAGGTTTTGAAGGATGAGGTGGTGCTGCTGCTGGAGAAGGAGGAGCTGGTGGTGCTGCTGGAGAAGGATGAGGTGGTGGTGCTGCTGGAGAAGGAGGAGGTGGTGCTGCTGCTGGAGAATGATGAGGTGTTGCTGCTGGAGAAGGATGAGGTGATGCTGCTGAAAAAGGCTCACCAACCGGAGAAGTAAATGTATCATCATCATGAAATAAGGCCTCATCATCTTCATCAATTACTTTCATCTTGTGCTTCATGTTCTTATGCATCATCTTCATATCCGCTTCAAGAACTTTCACCCTCGCATCAATCCTACTAATTTTTCTTCTATGATTCCTAGCATTTTTGCATTAGTGCTTAAACCAAACTCGAACATATCTTTAAGCTCCTTCCATATATATGTTGTTGGTTCACCTGTAGCTTCACCGGTAACTTCACCCGTAGCTTCTTTACTCGTTGGTTCTTCCTCAACAACTCTAACTCTAGAAGCAACATCCGCTGCGTAGAGGTTTTCCCAAAAGATGTTACTTCCGTCATTAAGATGGGTAATTATTGCTTCGGCAACGTCCTCAGCAACATCGACCAGAAAATCACTGAAAATATCAGCCATCAATAGTTGTTCTTCATCAGATGTAGCTTCCAAAATACTACAAATATCCTACAACATAAAGAAAAATCATCATTAGTCTTTAAAACATAAAATTATACACATCAAACATAATAAAAACATCATCATTACCTTGCTTTCACCGATCGTATTATTGATTTCACTTATCGGATATCCTTTCATTCCCGTTTCTTTAAACTATCTCTGACATATTTTTGGATAACCAGGTTCAAAGCTTACATCTTCACGATACCTTGTACTCAGAGCTGGTACAACTTCAAATGCCAAAAGCTATATCAAATTACCAATATACTAGTATTAGTATTAATATTAAAGAAACCAAACACATATAAATCAAAAATATTATCATATTATTACCTTTAACGGAATCACAAAAGCAGGGAAGTAACAACTGTCTTTTACAACACCATTGAAAGTGTTGAGAAGCAAATATCTCAGCTGCTCACAACAATGCTCAAACGAATATCGTCCCCAAGGATACTCCTTACATTGATCCATATCATCAATAATCTTTAACAAAAAAGATTCAATAGGTGAGGGTACCTTAGCTTTAGTTGTGAAGACAGAGCTGAGGAAATAAAGTACCCCCATCTTCAACCGATCTTCAGATTCTTTCATCATTTTCAGCTTATTTTCTACATCTTTCCAGACTATTGCTTTCTTTCCCTTAAAATGCCTTGACACAAAATTCATGCTTTCAATTCTACCATTGTTTGCAGGATAATTTGTGCAATTCAAGCCCGATATCAAACTATGCTCCCTCAGTGAATATCAAACTAGAACATCATTAATAACAAACCACCACTCTTTCTTCTTCTTAAGGACTATAGTCCGTAATATAAGCATCCACATGCCCTGAAGCTTCCGGTTCTTCTCCCTCGGCATGTGGAAAAAATGATTGAATTGGTTATTCACCTTAAACCAATTTATCTCTCGGGCAGAAAGGTGCTCTTCTAATATCGTCAATGTGGAAGAGATACCATCCCTAGTAATGATTTTGGATGTCTTCGAGTAGTCTTCTGGCGTATGGTATAACCTAGGTTGGTTTGGCTGCTGGTCATTACTCTCAACAACCTATAATAATAACATATAATAAGAATTCAATTAGTAGTTGCACCAAGATTACCCAAGATTACATAGTTCTACCATATGTACCTAGTTGTACAAAGCGTTTCCAGTTGTACCTAATATAATTGTAGCATGATTACCAAAATTCATGTATAACTTAATTTAAATCCGTATAAAATGCGGGAAATCAATCAAAAACAAAAAAGTACGAAGATTAGTTCAGAATACCCGATTCAATGGTGGTTCAGAATGAATCCGCTTAGAAATTTCTCCAGTCGATGCCTCAAATGCATGCTCATTCAAAAGATTAACCATATCTACAAACAATAATTTATTCATAATCGATTTCAATCTAAAATTTCAGACCAAATAACCGAACAATAACCAACAGAGACAAGATTTTTAACTCCCAAAACTTAGACCCGAACCCAGTTTAACATTAGTAATCCAAAAATCTAGAACGAATTACTATAATGAACAAGAATTTCGACTTATTTTACACAATAACTAAATCGAATCTAACTTCATAAAACTAGGTTTTAGAAACAAACCTTAATGGCGGAAGACCACCATTATAAATGGCTGAACACATTAAGAAGAAGACAAATCTGGAAAAATCAGTTAAAGGGATAAATAGCAGATGAGAAATGAGAAAAGACCAAAAACGGTTGTGCGGGAGGAAGGAAAAGAGAAAAAGATAGAATTTTGATTTCCTAGATCTGGTTTTTTTTGTTTTTGTTATGTGTTTTATGTTTTTGGGTTGGGTTTCAAATTTTGTTGGTTATTTTAAGGGAATTGGGCTGAGCCTAATAAGATTATGGTTTTATGTATAATATTGTTAAAATATAAGGTTTTATAATAATTATGTCATATTTGTAATTTAAAAAATATGTAAAATAAATGATTTAATAGAAGAGATGTATATAAGCATAATTTTTTAAGAGGAGATGTATTTGAGCAATAGACCCATCTGTTTATGACACAATTTTAAGTGTGCTTAACTTGCAATGCACCAACCATTTCAAGAGCTTGAAGAGATCCCAGAATTGGTGAATTGTAATAAAGATGGATCATATCCATAGCTGTATTGTATACAAGAAAAGCTCCAAAGATGAGATAAAAGAAGCGTACCTATGTTTTCCATCAATTTGGGCATTAAGAACACAACCACGACCATGAGACCCATCGGACTTTTCACAATTGACATAATGTTGAAAGGCTCTCGAATCTGTAATGTTTTCTCATGATCACATCAGAAAAATGTATATATATATATATACATAGAGTCACAAGAAAAATATACCAATAGTAATTAGTACATAGAGTCACGTAAAGTATATGTACCTCATAGTATTGCTCTTCCCTCAATGGCTCCAAAACCATCTCAGTAAGACTCCTCCTGGTTTCTGTTAATGTTGCTTGAACCTTGCCACGATGTCGAGCGCTAACATCTACTCTTACCTAATTTTTATCATCCAATCATTGCATGAGAGCTTGGCTCTTACAATACAAACTTTTAGAAACCATAAAACACAGCGACACAAAAAGGACTTACTGGAGAAAAGAAGTAGCCCATTGCAGATACTTCAATCAAATGAGTCCCAGCAAGCACTTTGTGACTTTACAAACCCATTAGTCAAGGACCGCAAAAAACTAAGAATCATCTCCATTACTCTTCTTTTCATGACACAATATAGTGATTTACTTCTCCTGAATTTATTTTTAGCAACATATACACAACAACAAGCAAATACTTAACCGGAGTTCATAATTGAAAGATCGATAGGATACAAAGTAAAGTATCCATCAGGCCTGAGAAACGTAATCTTCGATCCACCATTGAGTGTAACTTTCACATTTGAAAACTTTGCAGTATGACCAATCACATCACCTATCCACAGAAGTTTAATATATCATACATTCAGAATAAACATGAAACCTATAACTCGAAATTCTCAAGTAAATCATAACTTCAATCACAATCCTATTAAAGAGACTATAATACTACATACCACAACGAAGATTAAGAGCTAAATTATCTTTAGATAAAGCCGATTTCGACATTCACAGACATAAAGAGATAGCGAGATTTGAATCAATTTGGTTTGAACATTTACAGTGAAATTGAGAATCTAAGTAACACAAAAATACTAAAAGACAATCACATAACCAATAAACTCAAGATCACAAAAAGAGAATCACAAAAAGAGAAGGTGAAAAAAAAAATGAAATCACAAATCCTACTTGGTGGAATCCTAACTCTACCAGTGATGGAGTAACTATCCTCCTCAGACCTGTGCACAATAACAAAGAAGGAGAATCATAAGAACAGTTAAATTCACAAAACCAAAATTTTCCGATTTCAAAATCAAAGTAACGAACCTGCTAAGAAAATATATCAAATTGAAATCAGAAGAAGATTATTACTAAGAATAGAATGATTCATGAGAGACTCATCTGTGAAACGAGATGAAATTTTGAGACTATTTTTTCTGAGAAATTAAAGGTAGAGAAGGATTCATTACCCAGACGAGTAAGGGAGGGGCAATTTTCTCAAATACCTTTATTGGTTGAAAATCAATCTCAAATACCAGTCTCCACAATTTTGCCTTTACTAAAATTCGAAAATCAATTAAATAAGTATATATATTTAATTGTATATAATATCAAAAAAAAACTCGGTAGACAAGTAGTTCGAGATCGTCCGAGCGCGTACGCACAACCCGGATTCGAGGTACAACTGGTACAATTAGGGATTTAATAGCTAGTTGTACCGAGTAATTGGTATGACTGATACGACTGAGGTATGACTGATACGACTAGTGATACATTGAAGGTATACTAGGTACGACTAGTAGTCAGTTGTACCCTAGTTGTACAAAAATTAGATGTCTTAAGGGGCGACATTGATCCGTAAGGGGGAGTTGAAGCATTAGGTAACTTTGCAAAACGAGGAAAGTGAGAACGGAGCTGGATCTGATGATCGTCATCATCGTCCTCGTTTCGTTCGCAGATCGACGTTGAGTACCAAAATGACTGTCTGTTTATTAATTTATTAATTCCGGCGAAGAGGTTAAGGGAAGCCAAACCAAAACCTTCTGAACCGTTGAGGAGGTTCTGATTTTTTTTTTTACATTTTATTTTCCCGGAAGCACCTTTCAACTTTTTCTAATAATTTGTGTTGTGTATGACACAACTATGTAATAATTTGTATTTTTACATTTTGTATTCAATTTTGTAACGCTTTTGTACTTTCATACTTTAATGGAATTTAGAAGGAAACAAATATTGTATCTAAAAACTAGCCATGAGCATACGGTTCGGTTTATTCGGTTCGAGTTGGTCGGATGCATTTTTTTGGTTTTAGTTTTTAATATGAAAAAATTTAATAGTAAACCGGTCGGATTGATTTCTTAACAAAATTTGGATTAAGACGATATATTCTTCCATCTTCATCGTTGTTCTTCATTCCTCCAGTTCTTTTCAATTCAAAACAATCTTTCTCAATTAACTTTTCATTAGTGAATCATATCCATTTCTCCATAATAACTCAGCGGTAAGTATAAACCCTAATCATATTTTTTTTTTTTTGCAATTTGGAGGTTTTGAAATCTAGTTAGGTATATGGGTTATACCTTGCTTACTTAACTAGGATCTATTGTTCGTTTCAAGTATTGATGGATTAATTTTGTCGAACTTCAAATATTAAATTGAAACCCTAATCGAAAATTTGAAATTGAGGGTTTTTAAAATTTTATTACTTTTTCGGTTTTAAGATGTGATACAAAGATCATTTGTTGTTCAATTTAATTTTATTTGTTTTATTTTAATGAATTTGAAAACTCTAATCCTAATCGATTTTATTGATTTCATGTAGATGTCTGCTCATGAGAGAGAAGAACCACCAATTGCCGAAGCCGTATAACCTGGAAACAAGAGGAAAAGAGGAGGAACTGGTGCTGAGAAGCCACCAAAACCAAAGAAGGTTTTTGCTAAAAGAGCTAAGTGTTGGGAACATTTTATGTAGAGAGAAGACAATTCTGGTAAGTGTAATTGTAGATATTGTGGTCAACAGGTAGGAGGTGACACAAACTTATCTTGGACTAGTGCTATGAATGGCCACATAGAAAGATGTAAGTTGTTTAAGAACTTTGATGATAAAGAGAAACAAAGGACATTAAGTAGTGATAGTGGTGGTAATATGAAGGTGATTAGGTATAATCCAAAAATGTTTTGGAGTGCAGTTAATAAGTTAGTTGTTGATGAGTTACCCTTCTCATTTGCGGAATCAGAGGGTTGGAAAAGATTATGTTATGATGTCTTGCCTTTGTACATGATATTCTCTAGAAGGATTTGCACACAAGATATTGCGGCAATATATTTGGCAGAGAAGGCTGCCTTAAGAGATTTGTTTGATGTTGACAAGAAGAGTGTATCCTTGAAGAATGATATATGAGTGTCTCCTAGAACCTCATATATATGGTGGTAACTGCTCATTGGATTGATGCAAACTAGAAGATGCAGAAAAGGATTCTCTTTTCAAGGTCATCGCAGATCATAAAGGAGAGATGATTCCAAGGAAAATAATAGATTGCTTAGATGAATGGGGATTAAAAAGGTCTTAAGCATCACAGTAGATAATGCAAAGGGTAATGACAAGGCTATTGGGTTGATAAGGGATCATTTGAGGCTAAGCGGATCTCAATCTTTAGAAGTAGATGGAGACTTGATACATCTTCATTGATGTGCTCATATTTTAAACCTAATAGTGGGAGAGAATTGAAGAAAGCTAGGACTAGTATTGTCGCGATTAGTGATAGAGATCCAACCCAAGACTTGGCACTTTTCGATGGTAGGACACACGAAGATGGAAGACAAATAAGATGGATGCCGAAGTCCACTGATATTCCTCAATGCCATGCCAAGATATTACACACTTGGTGGTGACAAGGTTTGATTCTTCAGATATTACACACCGAATGATCAAAAATATTGTTGGATATGACTCACCAAACAATCAGAAAATGTTCTCAAAGAACAAAAGAGATTAGTTTCAAAATATTTGATAAAAAGTTGGGTGCCTTACAATGAGGCTTACACGAGTTTAAATAAGGAAGAAGACTTGAACAGACTCAAGCTTCTTCGAGAATGACTCTTGGGAATTCTAAAATTCATCCAAAAAATTTGAACTAAAGACTCAAGACTTGGACTAAATACTTAAGAGTTTGCGGACTAAAGAAAATTAAATAAAACCAGAATCTAAATTATAACATAAGGTTCTTGAAGTTGGTCCAATGCATAATGAAGTCGGTACATGGCTTCATGAAATCATCCAAGTTAATCATTAAAGTGGGGTAAGTGGACTTGAGGCCTCATTAAAAACCTCAGTTGGAAAACCCATTGGGATAAAACCAAGCTAAAGGAAAAAGAGCACACTCAAGCCACTTGATGATGATTAACTCGGAATGGCTTGAATGGACATAAATATCTCGTGGTTGATTGGTCTTGAACAAACTTCCTCTTGCTTCCAAGACATCTTTAGAGTTGTTCCAATAGCTTCTTGGAGTCTTCTTTTCATTGCACGAGTCATAGAACCTCTAGGAATGACCAAAGCGTATTTCTCTTCTTTTTCAAGTGTTGGCGTTTCCATGCTCATATCAATTAGGAATTCATTCAAGTATGTCCGGTCATCTTTCAATAGATTGAAAGCTTTTCAGTTAAGGTGTGAGTCTAGTAAGAAGATTAGTAGATGTAGTTTACCTTTGGATTGTGTTACAAGATGGAATTCTACATATATTATGTTGTCTGGTGCCATTAACCGCATGTCTGCTTTTGAGAGGATGTTGAATGAAGACAAGTTGTACTGTGAATATTTCGAAGAAGAGGATGATGAGAAGACAAAGACCAAACGAGTTGGTCCACCAACTGAAGAGAATTGGGAAGAGATACAAAGGTTGGTGAAGTTTCTCAAGATCTTCTACCAGTGCACTTTAACTTTCTCCCAATCTGTAAGTTCCACTCTAAGTTATAATGAGATTGCTAACATAGAGAGGAGTCTAATAGCTAAGTGTGGCAATAGTGATAAACTAGTTAGAGCACAAGCACATGTTATGAGGGATAAGTTTGAGAAATACTGGGATGGATTTGGGAACATGAATGCGCTTTGGTTGTAGCTAGTGTCTTAAATCCCAGGAATAAGCTTCAGTTTGCTTCTCTTTGCTTTGAACAACTTTATGGAAAAAATACCATAGAGAGTAGGCAACTTTACAGTAAACTTACTAGTGTCATGAAAAGGCTTTATGATCAGTACAGTATTAGGCTTAGCAAACCATCTGAGATCGCTGCATCTGTTGAACCTGACGACTCTGGTCTTACAGTAGATTTTTTAAATGATGATGATGATGATTTGAACCAATGGATTCGATCTACAGCAAGATGGTCAGCCAAATGAGTAATGAAGAGAGCTGTAGTGAGTTGAATATCTTTTTGGCAGAAAAAACAGAGCCTAGAGTATATAACAATTTGGATATGACTTATAATGTTTTATATGGTGGCAGTCTAACAGCTCCAAGTTTCCTATATTATCAGAAGTGTCTAGGGATATTCTTGCCATTCAAATCTCCTCAGTTGCCTCAGAGTCTGCCTTTAGCACTAGTGGTCGAGTTTTGGACCCATATAGGAGTTCTCTAACTCCTTATCTGGTGGAGGTTCTGATATGCACACAAAAATGGTTGCGGTGTGGTTATAAATCCGAAGCAGAAGTTTCTAGCTTAGTTCAAATGTTGGGAGGTTGAGTTCCTTGAATCTTTAGGTGAGTTCTCTAATTTTGTATAAGTAAATACTTAACTGTTTATATATCAAACTAACAATATTTTTTTGTATAGATTCTCGGAGTTCAATGCCATCTCCTCAATGATTCTCAATGCCTCAATGGATAGGAGTATTTGTCTTTGTTACTTCAATTGTTAATGTTTGTACTTGTTTATGCTTTTACTTTTACTTTCACTTGTCTTATTTATTTTCTATAGGTTGAATGGATTGTTGGTCTAAGGATTTTTGGAGGGATCAAATCCAAGTATCTAACCTTCAAAGATGAAGATGCTATTTTGTCTTTTTGGTGTTAATTGCAGCATGTAATTGGATATTAAACTTAATCCATTAGCCATGGTAAGGCTTCCAAACTATTAACCACATACCAGCGTGTAATGAATACTTGTAGTTGTAGTGAGGTTTACAAGCTACAAGTATTCCTTACAAAGATTCGTTTGTTTGCTCCTTGTATGAAATCTATTTTGTAATTGGTTTGAATACTTGATTTTGTCTATAAATCTATTTTGCAATGGTATTTTGATGCAAATAATACTTTTATTCTCTTTCGGTTCAATTATACCAATGTAGGAAAATTTTGGTTCAATTTTGGTTATGATTTAGTTATACTATTCCGAACCGAAAATAAATGTGTCTCACCGATTAAACCGAATTTTTTCCGGTTCAATTCGGCAAACTTTTAAAATTCAATAAAATCCGAAAATACCGACCCGATTAAACTGTTAAAACTGTATGTCCATGGCTACTAAAAACTTAAGATATTATAAAAACTAGATTGAAGAATGGTCAAATAGTATTTTCTATTTAAATTTTCATTACAAGATTTATAAAAATTATTCAAAGAGTTTTAAAAGAAAAGTATATAACTAAAAGTCCAAAAAGTTAGGGTCCAAACGTATTATGATTGTGTATATAAAGATTGTGTATATAAAGACCATCATGTCGTATCTCTTATGAAGCTCTAAAATATATTTCTGTGTTAAACAAGAATCAGACCAAATAAGATATGCCTAATCTTACTAGTATATATCGAAAGTATGTGCCAATTGACGTTTGTTTCATTAGTTTTAGTATTTTGAATATGAACTTAAGTAATTTTTTCTTGTTGATGTTGTCATTGGATTTTCTCCAATTAACTCTTTTTCTCATGTTATATTTAATTTTAGGTTTAGTTTTCTTGTTTTGAAAGTTTTTATTAGATCTACAAATATTTTAAACTAAAAATTATTACTCGAATTTGAGATAAACTAAATCTGGTCAAATTATTCAAGATTTGAATTCATATGTGTCTCATTAAAATAACTCTTAAAGGCTGAAAAACCAATAAGGGTTTGGGGAGAGCCTAAGATACCACTCTTGAATGAGAAGGATTTTAGTGTCTGTATCCCCCAATCTTGAATCATAACGTCATATATTGTATGATTGTGTAATCATTTCTAAAAATCTAAAAGTTTAGGTCTATAAGGTCTTAGTTTATGTAAAATTTAGTTGATCCCATTTTCAAGATTCTAATATTCGATAGTTAGATGATCTTGTTTGAGTCTTTTGTCAAAGTGCAGTTTCTGAACCATAAAACTTGCAACATCTCAATTCCTGTCCATTTTGTCTTCTTTAGAAAAATCCATAAAACATAAGTTCACTGTTTTGTGCAAAAAATTAAGAGTGAAATTATAAAGGCTTGAGACTTTTTAGGAAGATTCAAGGGATTAGAGATGGGGAGATTTGGAGCTTTATTTTATGTTTCTCTATTGTAGCTTAAGAAAATAAAAAAACTCCACATCTCTAATATGTATAACCCATTAAATCTTCCTTCGAGTCGCAAGCCCTTGTCGTCACATTCTTCCTTATTTGCACAAAATTGTGAATTCAAGAATACTGAAGGTGGATAATAGCAATATCGAAAGATACATGAAATTTCAACGAGATACTAAAATGTAGGGGTGTCAAAGCAGATTAGCCCACCCCGTTTAACCCGTCTATTGTGGATTGAGTTAATTTGCAGTTTTTAGCAGGTTGATCCACTATAACCCATGAGTTTTAAACTAATAACTCTAACCCGCCTCGCACTATAACCGCGGGTTGGTCCGCAGAATTTAAAATCAAATTAATAACAAAAAAATTAAAGCTTTATAATGTAAATTTCTCGATAATAAAATAAATATATATTCTATCTATCCTAAATCAAAAAGAAAATAGTAATAAAAATCATAAAATGCATAACTAAATCAACAAATTTTCAAAGATTCAAATATAAAATTAATATTAACATTATCAACGTCTCCAACTTATTAAGATAAAAGAAAAAAAATGTATTCTTAAAAATTTCTAAAATAAAATCAATCTAAAGAGGGCTTTCCTACTATATTTATATATTCAGCATGTAATCCCATCAGTCTACGAATCAATCCGCAACTCATGCGTCTTTGTCCATCAAAGACCATAAACCATACGGGGTCAACTGCAATGTTTGTTTTAGGCAATCAAAACATGAATCTTAACATGCCTCATAGCTGTGCGGGTTTAAGGTAACCCGCGAGTTTTCAATCCTAATTGACATCCCTACTAAAAAGTGAAAGATATGGAAAATTTAAAAAAAACAAAGATCGTGAAAATGAATTTATATATTCAACAAAACAATTGTGTAATTTTTTAATTTTTAATCATTATTTAGTTTTCTCTATGTTGAATAGTAAACTACATCTAACTTGAGGAATTTGGTAAACGAAATAGATTTTTTCTTTTGCCAATGTGAAACTAGGTTGTTTTAAGGTTTCTTTTGCCATTATGGATTTGTTTTAAAGTACTTGGGCTTTGTGTAGTTTTCATTTGGAAAACTTCCATACCCTTCTCTTCTTAACTTCTATGTAATGGACACGGTAGATAATAAAAAAACAAATCTCTACTCTCATCTTAAAATTGTTTTTTTCTTTCTCTTTTCTTACTTTTTTCGCTTAATAATACTTAAGTTGAAAGACTAAATCGGTCACAACAAGGTTCGAACATCAGAACATAGTATAAAAATTAAGACTTAAATGAAAACCACCAGTTGTTGATGGCAATTGGACACACCAAGTTCCCTTCACTTAGAAGCAGATCAACTCGACGAGGTTGAGTGATGTCTGAGAATGATGATGAGGAGTCACCCCATGTTACTAGGCCCATCAGCCAGAGTAACCGGGCATAGCAGATCATTGAGCCCTGAGGGACCACCTTACGCTAGATATGATTGATTTTGATGTTCCCTAGTAACACTGGTGGCAATGATACTAGCCACTTTGTTACAACTTTGAGGGTTGAAGATGATCTTCAATTCTGTAAACCGAGATAGGAGGCTTTGAATTTCATTCAGTTGAATTCGGAACAGATGCATACCACGGGGATGTAATACTGATGTCTGCGATTGTATATTACAGGTTACATATTGTTATGGCTTTGATTACAGATGTCTGCGATTCTACTTGTTCTCTCTGGATCCGTCAGTGAAAATTATGCTTGTCTTGTTGCTAGGGTTGGGCGTTCGGGTATCCGATCGGGTTTGGGTCGGGTATTTCGGGTATAGAGATATAGGACCCGATCGAGTATTTTAGAATTTTGGGTCGGGTTCGGGTAAACACCCATCGGGTTTGGGTATTTTCGGGTATACTCAAACTCAAATAATTTTTGAACCAAACTTTAAAAACTGATATATATTCATATATATTCACTATTTTTTTGAAATCAACTCAAATTCATTAAAACTAGATAGAATGTCAAAATAAATATAAAAAAATCAAACCACCAAACCAAAACACAAATTTTATTTCTTCATTTGTTCTTGAATTTATAAAACATTTAACATTAAATAACAAAAAATTTCAAGTAAAAATTATATAATATAACTAAACTAACACATGAAAATTAACATATATGAAAATAAAAATAAGAAAAACAAAAACATTTAAGTTTTATAGAAGTTTGGATTACTTTGGGTGGATTTCGGGTTGTTCAGGTTGTTCGGATATACCCGATCGGGTACGGATATCTGATGAGTAAAAAATATACACCCGATCGGGTATTTTAGTACATCTATACCCGATCCGACTCTTTACTTTGGGTCGGGTTCGGGTTCGGATTCGGGTATCGGTTATTATGCCCAGGCCTACTTGTTGCAGGATTCAGAATTTCTTACAGATTCAATGGAGTTTGTAAAAGTAAAAGTCTAATTTGCATCCTGGCTCACTGGTATGTTTCTACGTATGTAAATACATGTTTGTTCTCATCGTAGGTTTTTGTTTTTCCGATCAAGTTGGTTGATTTCAAAAGAAGAGATGGGCTGTTAATCTGTCATTGTAAGAAAATAAATAAAAAGAAGAAAATTAGAGAAGGGTGAATATGTCATTGTAAGAAAATATTATAGAAAAAAATAACCTTGTGGGACAAATATGAGAGTTTCGTAGCTCACAGAATTATAATTTTAATTTATTATATAAGATCATTGTATTTGAACTTTGATATTTTTGTGAGTATTAATCTTTTCATTGATTCATTATACATATACTAAGTGATTCAAGCCATGAGAAAAGTCTATCCCAAAAGCTTAGTGTATCACAAAGTAGCAATGTGAAGTATTATATATGTATTAGGTAGATAACTCAAAAAGAGAGTTTGGGTGATGATTGAAAAAACTTTGCCCATTAATCAATTCACATTAAAGTGTAACGGTCTAATAAAAAATATAATAAATGTTTTCATTATTAATTTTTATGTGATAAAAACTAATAAGTATTGGTTGTCAACACTAATAGATACATGATCGCCTTATAAGGGTGGGCGAGGGTGAAAAGATTTGAGATCCAATTACATATTTTTGCATGTCCTAACAATTAAAGAAATTGATATTTTTATATATTATATCCAAAACTTAAGATCTTATAAAAACTAGATTGAAGAAAAGCCAAAAAAATATTTATGTTTATATTTTAATTTTGATTACAAGAATTATATAAAAATTATTAACATGAATTTAAAAGAAAATGATATAATTAAAAGTAGGCCTGGGCATTTTCGGATTCGGATCGGTTTCGGATCGGATTAAGTTGGATTCGGATTATTCGGATATGAAATTATATAATTGAATACTATCCGATTGTATTTTTGGATCGGATTGGATCGGATTTCATCGGATTCGGATCGGATCACAAATTTTATATGTAACCCGATAAAAATCCGAAATTTTTTTGGAATCAGTTAATAAATCCGAATAACTAAAAAAAATCCGAAAAACCCCGAAAAATCCGGAAAAAATCTGAAAAAATCTGAGAAAAACCGAAAAAATAAAAAATATAAATCTAAGTTTTTTATTTTTTTAAAAAATAAATAAGAAGTTTAATCAAAAAATATAATTTTAGTTGAAAAGTATAAAGAAACCTTTTAGAATATGTCATATAATTATTAATATTGATAACTAATATATATTTTGTATATTTAAGAATATATATAATTATATATATAAGTATATATATTCTATATATTATATATTTCGGATATCCGATCGGATATCGGATTGGATTCGGATTATAATCAAAACCAAAAAAAATTTAGAATAAAAAATCGATCAGAATTTATAAGGTGTTTGGTTTGGATTCGGTACGGATATTTTCGGATCGGTTCGGATCGGATTTTCGGATATCGGATTTTATGCCCAGGCCTAATTAAAAGCCAATAAAGTTAGTGGGCCAAAATTTGCTTTGTCTTAGGGCCCAGAAAAATGTTGAAAATATCATGCATTGAAACCACTACTCTTTATGTCGTTTTGATGTGTACATGTTTTAGGTTAATTATGATTGTGTATATAAATATCATCACGCCGCATCATTTATAAAATGATAAAGCTATACTTCTCTGTTAAACAAGAAGCAAATTAGATAAGAGATATCAAATCCTATTAGATATATTGAAGGTATGTGCTAATTCGCATTCGTTTCATTTAGTTTTAATCTTTTTAAAATGAATTTTCTGTAATTTTATAATTGGGGTTTCTCCAATTAACTCTTTTTCTCATTTAATATTTTTTTGGTTTAATTTTCTTATTCTGATCGTTTTTAATTATATCTGTAAAATTTGAGTAAAAAACATTTTGTCAAATTTGAGATAACTAAATATGGTCAACTTATTTAGGATTTGAGTTCATAAGCATTTCATTAAGGAAGATATTGAGGACCAGTAATTTGGATCATGAATCTACACCAGTGTCTCTTATATTTTTAAGGTACGATTATCCGCATCAGAATATCTTTTTGTATATATATGTGTGTGTACAGTAGATATAGTGTTATATATGATAAATAATTTTTGATTAGAGGCTTTTATATATGATAAATTTCTCACCAAATAATTATGATAAGTAATTTTATAAATAAAAACTGAATTATTTATTTGTTTTCTACAAAATAATTTGGTATAAAAGCTGAAAACCATTACGGGTTTGGGGAGCCTAAGATATTCTTGAATGAGGACTTTCATGTCTATATCATCTCACTCTTGAATCACAATGCAACCATATATCAACTCATGTTACCAACCATACCTTAAGTCCCTTCTCTTGCTTTAGCTTTTTGTCAAAGAGCAGTTTTTGTCCTCTCCTACCCAGAACCATAAAACTTGTAATATCCCAATTTTGGCCCAGTTTGATTTGTTAGAATAAGACATATAAATTCATTAAGTTCATTAACCCTAAACCTTAAAATTCAATATTACAGATACGATTATATCTTAATGCTTTTAACTTTAGAATAAAACCTTAGAGAAGGAAAAAGAGAGATTGTAGTGTGTGCGTGTGTGAGAGGTCTTGCCTCCAAGCCAGCCACTGCCACCACTGTCCTTCATCGTTGTTACCGCCTATTAGAGAAGAACAAGTTAGATCCAATTTAGAAAAGGAATACACTTATCCTAAAATATCTAAACCCTAAATCCCTAATCTCTATATATGTGTTCCTACATTTAGCAAGAAAACAATATTTTTCTTGGCTATCTAGGAACATAAACCTCATAAATTTTAAAAATAAATAAATTTAAAAGCTCTGTACAATCCACACATATTCCAGCCTGATCATAATCTTTATTTGTGGACTTTTTTTTTTAATTTCCAAACTGCTTTTATTATTAGTGTGAGTAAAATATAAAAATTTCAATATAAAATGAATTTATTTTTGATCACCATAAATATTTATAGAAAAATATTTACTTTTCAAAACAATTATACCATATACAGTTGTTCAATTTCAAAAAATTTATCTTATGAAATTAATATCTCATCTTCACTACTTACTTCCTTATAATTTTTATTGCTTTCATTTGAGAATTTCAATTTGAAATAAAAATTTTACAGTCTGTTATATATTAATGACCATTAAAAGTTTCATTGGCAGGAAAATAAATTGGGTTTTAGTTAGCTACAGATCTACAAGGTCTTTCTGTGGGATTTAATGAGCTTTGGTATGTTCAAATTAAGTTAGAAAGACCTGGTAGATCTGTATCTAGCTAAACCCCAATTTCATTTTCCAGCCAACAAAAATTCTAATGTTCACTTATATTTAAAATACTGTAAAAATTCAAATTTGAAAATTTCAATGAAAGAAATAACAATTATAGGGACATAATTTGTAGTGATAAATGGAAAAATAATTTTATAAGGCAGTTTTTTGAATTTGGTCAACAGTATACAGTATAAATGTTTTGAAAATATTATTTTTCTGAAATGATTTATGGTGATTAAAAAATAAATTAATTTTATTTAGTAATTTTATATTTTATTAACGCAATTGGTAAAAAATGTTTGGAAGTAACATTTTCCCTTAATAAAGATTACGACGATGAAAAAATTGGGATATATGTGTGGACCGTACAAAGCTTATATATCATGTTTCTTTTCACCTATTTACATGTACATGAAATACTAGAAATCATATAAGTACATCAAAGTATATTATATGGTATACCCCTCATTGTTGTTGGCAAAAATTAACATCAGTGTTAAGCTCCAGTATAGAAAGAGTAAATAAAAATCTCTAAATCTGTAATATTTCTAACTCCTTGAATTTTCCTTCCAAAACTCAAAATTTTATTATTTCAATCGTACTTGAAGTAGAAGCTTGAGAAATGAAATTGTGAACGAAAGTAAGTAATGGTCTTCTGAATCTGGTCCTTAGTCAAATTTTCTCCAAATTGGGTTGTTCCTTGAAGCTGTGTAGTATCAATGGTTGAACAGAAGCCATATTTATACTTGGTGCAGGATTTGATGCAGGTTTCATTGAAGGCGATGCATTATTTGGTTGATGCGGATTTGAAACTGGAACTTGACCTGCAACAGACTTCTTCTTTCCAGTCCAACCTAGTGGATAACCATGTAACTTGTTGCATATATCCTTGAGATGTCCCACTGCTCCACAATGAGTACGAACATGTCGAGGTTTCTGTTGATAATTTACAGCATTGTAGAAGAAGGAACAAAGCCTTTAGTATTTGAACCAACAGTTCTCTGTCCTTGATCCTGATCCAAAATGTTGTAAATATCTCACAGACTTAGTCTAATCATCTTTTGAATGATTTGACCTCTGATGTTGGCATAAGAATCATTTAACCCCATGAGGAACTGTATGATATAACTTTTTTTGAATCTTCTAACAACTCTCCAACTTTCCCACACTTACACTTATACATTTTATGAGACTTAGTGTTAGCCAAACCATACTTGAGTCTTCATTTTTGTTTAATAATTTGAAAGAGACATGACATTTTGATGAATCGTTAAAAATTTCTTGCTCCAGCTGATACTTGCAAGGAAGACTATTGATATGAATCTCTTTAACAAATCGACTCAAGGGTTAAAAAAGCCTCAAAGTTCTCTTCTGAGAAAAGGAGAAAGTCAGGTGGTGATCAGGGGCAGAAGAGGATATGGGAGGACACATCTAAGAAAGTTGGAGCGGGGTATCGATGTTTTCGGCATGGTAGTTCAGAGCACCAAATTGCAGATTACATCAAGCCTGAAAGTGGGGTTGCTACCACTGAAAAGAACGAGGGAACATCAAGAAGAGTTGCCCTAGTAAGTGCAGCAGGTATCAAGGTTGGATGCACCACCGTCGAAGCGGGCTGCAGGAGCGCCGAGACAGGTGGAGCAAGCAGCAGCAGACCGATTACTGCATAGTTCTTTACCTTTCAAGTTGTTCATTTCTTTTAGGTGTTAAGATTTTTTATGTGTGTTTGTGTTTCGTTTTCTTATCTCATTGTTTACGTAGGAACCTTAAGCATAGATGGGGTTGTCTCATGTGTTGTTCGATTCTGGAGCCATCTCACAGTTTTGTTTCACCGAGCTAGGTGTCTGAGAGTGAGATCCAAGAGCTGTCTGATCATTATTCGAGAGTTGTGAGGGTTGTTGGGGTCGTGTGCTGAGGACACATGGTTGTCCCAAGGACATTGACATTATTATTACAAGAAAGCTGATGCCGGCTGAATTGATTGTTTTCGATGGAGTTGTATGACATCATTTAGGCATTGTCTTGCTTGGAAAGTTCAAGGCTAATCTCAATTTTCACAGAGGCCGAGTTTTTTTTAGCGTGCGGGTAAGAAGTTGGTTTATCAGAAAGTAAGACGATTTCAGAGAGCATAGTAGTTTCAGCTGTTCAAGCTGAGAGGTTGATCAAGCAAGGTTGTGAAGCCAATCTGAAAAATATATCGATGACAGTTGAGTTCGGAGAGTCGTTTGTGAAGGATATCTTGGTTGTTCAAGAGTTTAAGGATGTTTCATACAGATTGAGAGGGTTAGTGCTGTCAAGATCTGACCCTTTCACGATAGATTTGGAACCGGAAATGACACCGTTGTCTAAGACTCCTTAAATAATGGATCCAGCAGAGTTAGCAAAACTAAATAATAATTAGAGGATCTATTTAAAAAAGTTTTAATAGACTGAGTAGTTCAATATGAGAGTGCCAGTTCTGTTTGTTAATAAGAAAGACGGGAGTTTCCAGTTGTACATTGATTACTGGGAGCTTAACTGTATTACTGTGGAGAACAAGTACCTCTTGCTAAGGATTGCTGAGTTGTTGGACCAGTTAAGAGGGGTTACTTGGTTCTCCAAAATTGAATTAGTGTCAGGATACCATCAGATTCCTATATACGAGGTGGATATCCGGAAGACGGTTTTCAGGACAAGGTACAAAGACAACGAGTTTATGGTGATGATGTTTGGGGTGACGAATGCGCTAGCTGCATTTCTTTTGTTGATATCCGGAAGACGGTTTTTAGGACAAGGTACAAAGACAACGAGTTTATTGTGATGATGTTTGGGGTGACGAATGCGCTAGCTGCATTTATAAGGTTGATGAATAAATTCTTTTGAGAATACCTAGATGAGTTTGTCATTATGTTCATCGATGAAATCTTGGTATATTCCAAGAGTTCTAAGGAGCATGCAGAGCATTTGTGGAGAGTTCTTGAGAGTTGTGGGAGCAGAAGTTGTTTGCTGAGCTAGGCAAGTGCAATTTTTTTGCAGTGAGAGTTTTGTTGTCTAGGTCACATTGTTTCACAGAGTTGATTTCAGTGGATTCAGAAAAGACCGAGAAATGCAACGGAGATCCAAAGTTTTATTGGTTTCGCCAGTTACTACATGAGGTTTTACAGGGGTTTTGCGAGCATGGCTTAATCCATGACTACATTAACAGGGAAATATGGTCATTTTGTATGGTCATTTTGTGTGGCCACCACAATGCGAGGACAGTTTTGTGAACCTCAACAAGATGGTAGTTAGGTGTTGGCTTTTCCAGAAAAAGATGAGCCGTATCTTGTGTACACAGATGCGTATAAGGTGGGAGTCAGGTGCCTACTTAGGCAGAAGGGGATGGTGATTTCTTAAACTTCATGGCAGTTGAGGAAGCATGAGTGTAACTACCCTACTCACAATTTGGAGATGGTAGCTGTAGTGTTTGCACAGAAGATTTGGAGATCTTATTTGTATGCCGAGAAGGTACATGTATTTACAGACCATAAAAATCTGAAATACATTTTGACTCAGCACAAATTGAATTTGAGGCAGAGATGCTAGATGGGTTTGGCTGATGCGTTGACCAGGAGACAGATTATTTCAGACACAGGAAAAGATATTGAGACCCTGGTGGGCATGGTGAGTACCTTGCGGTTATGTGTTGTGTTTGAGAAAGCAGAGCAGTTGGGTTTAGTGGCGGCTAACGAGGCCAATATTCTCAGCAGAGTGCATATTGCACATGAGCCTAATCAAGAGCTGGTTAAGATTACTTGAGCGGAGAAGTCTGGGTATGAGGTTTCCAGCAGTTGAACTATTTTGTTGAATGACAGGGTGTGTGTACTGAAAGATGACGCATCGAGGCAAGGAGATATTAAGGAAGCACAACAGAGTAAAATATTTGATTCATGCAGGGGCTACCAAGATATACCGTAATCTCAAGCGATATTATCAGTGGGTAGGGATGAAGAAGGATATTGCCAGATGGGTTGCAGGTTGTGATACTTACCACTTGGTGAAGTGATAACAATATTTATTTATAATTTTTAGAGTCGGTTTACTAATTAATCTTACATCTTTTCATTAAAAACTAGATACATATATGGGAATAGTAAGGAAAAAGTCAGATCGCAGCATCACGTATCTTAATGCAGTAATGTTATATGCACATGAAAATTTGGTCATTTAGGTGTGATGTATCTATGAACATTTTTATCTCAGTTGTCCAATTGTAAATAGTACCCGAGCCATTTGCCCAATTACTTTTGAAAAAGTAACCAATCGGCAAATTATACCAAAAACTAGGGGTACAAAAACATTTTCCTACGGCCCAACAAAACATTGAGCCGGCCCTGAGTATAGATCATTATTATTTACACTGTGCGTTTTGATGTGTACCGTTTTAGGTTATTTATTGTTGTGTATATAAGACCATCACACCATATCTCTTAAAAGTTATGAGAGAGTGAATCATATTTCTGTGTAAACAAGTGTCAAATCAAATAAGATATGTCAAATCGTATTAATATATCTAAGGTATGTGCCGGTTGGTATTCATACATTTAGTTTTAATCATTTGATTATAAAGTTTATGTAAATTTGTCTTGTTGATGTTATCATTATGTTTTCTCCAATTAACTCATTTTCTCATGTTACTTTAGATTTAATTTTCATATTTTGATAGTCTTTATTAGATCTGCAAATATTTTAGATTAAAGTACTTAATTTAATTTGTGATAATCTAAATCTGGTCAAATTATTCAGGATTTGAGTTTATACACGTTCCAGTAAAATTTATATTGAAGGCGAATAGTTTAGATTTGGCTGCCCCAACAAAATCATGAATTTGTTCACGGTCCGTCTACATTAATGTCTTTTAGATTTAAGGTATGATTATCTACACCAAATATGTTTTCACATATACATATACGTATATAGTATGATAACTTTTTCATTGATAAAATGCTTTATATATGATAAATTTGCCATCAAATAATTATGAAAATGAATTTTTATTTTTTAAATGAATTAATATTTATTCTATAAGAAATAATTACTTAATATATGCAGAATAAATGGATTTTTAACTAATATGAGTTCCCAGAAAACTATTTTCCTATAAATATATACTCTTAAATGAAAATTTGTTATATATATTAGAGATATAAGATGAATGATTTTTTGGCACAGAGAGAAGAACATAGATGTATTAATTATTTTGATAGCATGATAGGTTAGGTCATTAATCATTATATATATGCCTGGAAATTTAATAGAACAAGATTTGAATTTAAATTATATCATTCAAAACCTTGTTAATCATAGCAAATAACAATGCCATATTAGAAGGTATGTTTTGTCGTGTAAACTTATCTTGTTTTCTCTCTTTCTTCTCTATTTCTCAATAAATAAAATTATTAAAAATGAAATGAAAAACACAAACTGTGAGTTTTAACTTTTGGTCCTAAACAACATCTCCAATATATTTTGTTTTTCTCTAATCCATTGTCTATCCCTTCATTTTATTATATTATTCTCTATCTTTACATAACAATAGCATTTTTAATTCCTTCTCTTCTCTCGCTTTAGTCCATTTTTCAAAGGGCAATTTCTGTCTTCTCTAAACCAGTACCATAAAACTTTTAACACCCTGATTCCGGTGAAGTTTATTTTGTTAGAAAAGCCATAAAATTGTAAATTCATTTAGCTCATTTAAACTAAACCTTTAATATGATTATATTCCAATGTTGGTAGATTTAGAATCTAAAAGCTCAGAGAAAGACATGAAGAGGTTGATAGTGAGTGTGGGAGAGAGTCCTTACTCCCCATAGCCGGCCACTGCCACCACATTCATTCATTATTGTTGCTGCCTAAGGGAGAGAGGAAAAAATTAGATCAAATTTAGAAAAGGAAAAATATAATCCTGAAATATATAAACCCTAAACCCTAGATCTCTAATCTCTAGATCTTTTTCCCAACATTTAGCAAGAAAATTATCAATTTCTGGTTGAATATAGGAACACAGATCTAGAGACTAAAGTTAAATGGTTTTCAAGGTTTACATCTTACTTTCAGAATTAGAGTTTACCTTTTCTAACTTGGGTATAAGTTCTTCTTCTTATCATTTTAGGCAGAAAGAATAACGAATGACAGCGGCATAATAGCAAAAGCTCATGCACGGTTAGGTGGTGGTGGGTGGGCTTGGGGACTCACCCTTTCTCTCAAGCTCTTTATTATTTCTTTCTCTAGGGTTTTTCAGATTATAAAGTGACTAAAAATAGACTAGACACCTATTTATAATTGTGGGTTTTATGTTAACATTCATAGAATTTAAAGGAAAAACATTATCAGTATAGTATTTGAGATTTTAAGTTTTTATTTATTTAATATTTCTTTAATGTTGTTTGAGACTGAGGTTAAGTTTGTGAATTGAAGTAACAATGAGGATAATAATATAAATATCATGTTTCTTTTCATCCATTTACATGTAGATAAATACTGAGAAATCATAACTCATCATTGTCACTTCAATTCACAAAATTTACCTTCTTCTTAAGCTACAAGCCTACAATAAATAAACATAAAATAAATGCTCCAAATCTCTAATATGTCTAACCCCTTGAATCTTCCTTCAGAGTCTCAAGCTTTTATTTTTTCACTCTTACTTGTTTGCACATAAACAGAGAGTTCAAGAATATTGAAGCTGGATTCTGGCGATATCGACAGATACCTGGATTTTTATCAACGTCATCGAAGTATGAAAAAAGCTAAAGAGATGGAAATTATAAAAACAAAGATAGTGAAAGATGAGTAATATATTGAACAAAAGAATAGTGTTATATATATAATTATTTAGTTTTCAGTATGTGGAATAGTGGCATTTTGTTGCTACTATTAAAAATATATCATAGAATATGAAAACTGAGTTATAAAAGTCAGATTCTCTTTTTTTAACGTCTACTATTATTAACGTAAATATAAAATTACATAGTTATCGATGAACATACAAATACAACCAATACATAGATCTAACTAATTATTTTGAAAAAGAATTACACGTCGCTGACTTATTTTGGTAAGACGTATGCTTACTCATTTTCAAATAAATATTCCAATGTGGACTATTTTAAAAAATCTTCCAATAGTTAGCGATTTTCCTTTAAAAGGGGAAGGGACACAACATTCATTCTTTTAATAAATATTCCAATGTGGTCGTGAATATGTGTGTTCCCAGACACAACATTCATTCATTGGTTATCTTTGCACACCACAAGAAAACAAATTGCATATTCGATGGATGGGAATTCTGTCCAAAATTATTTTTGATGATAAATCGACGGGTTAGTCAGATGCAAGTATCTGAATATATATATATTTGTTGGAAAAATATGTAAATGTATACGTTTTATTTCCATTTGATAACCATTAGAAAATTTGGAACCCCCTCCCCTAAATAATTCGGATGGCACATTTATAAATATATGTCCATCCTTATTCTCAACACATAAATCTAGAAAAATACAAAAGAATTGTCTTTTTGAATAGTTTTGGTCATGGATGGATGAAATAGTAGTTAAATTAAAGTCAAACTTTTTGAAAGACGGAATATACATAAGGTGTAAATGAGTTCATAGAATTGGTAAAAAGCAACTGAAAGTAGATTCGAACTAGATATCTGGGATTTTCAAGATATTTGGATCCCTTAACAAAAATAAAGAGACACTTCTTCCGCTCCTCACACGTGGGTGAGCTGACACCACCATTTAATGCCCCTAACACATCCGAGCGTTTTTGTGCAAAGAGACGCTTCTTCCGCTTGTGGCCTTGGGAATGAACTTCTTGGCGGGTTAAATTTGTGGGCTTTGTCTCCTGTGTGGTGGGCTTGGAAGGCTTTATCTAGCTGGATTTTATGTTAAATGGGTTTATTGAGGGTGATTAACAAATTTGGGGCCGAGTGAATCAAATGCGCTTGTTCATCTCCAACTAGGTATTACTATGGTTACAGTTATTACGGTTAAAATTATTAAGGATCAATTACTAGAATGCATTTAATGAAGGAGGAAAATCCCAATACATCTCTATAATCTATAATAAAATTCCAAAATTAAACTTAATGAAATGCTGAAAAAATTAAAATAAAATAAAAGAGAAATAAAAATCGATGGAATGGGTGGAGGTGGAAGAGAGAGGGAGAGAGAGGGGATTTTGATTTATTAAAATAAAATAAAATAAAAAAATAATATGAACAATAATGTTAAGACATGTATTTAACTCTTTCTTCTTCTTTTTTCGTCACAAAAACGGATTCCACCATTGAAAAAGAGTTGGTAAATTCGCTTAATATGATTATTTGATGCAACTTATTTTTAATTTAAGATTGTTGTTTATGTTCTGGGTGTATGAACAATATACAATTATTCAATGGAAATTGGTGTTTGAATTAGAATTTTGTAGATTGAAAAAAAATTTCTTTATTTTGTATGCACATTAAGTTATTAAACTTGTCTTGTACATCATTTAAAGTGTTACATAGTTAATCTTTAAAACATTTTAGATTATAGTGGTAGAATCATATTGGTTTGTACATTTCTAGAAATGAAATCGTTAGTTGAACAAAAATTTCAGAAAATGGTACAATCTATACAATTGCTACAACTTACGAATAATGGTAATACTGATTAGGCATGACTACGGTTACGGTTATTACGGTTAAGGTTAATTAACCACCAGTTACAGTTAGATTTTTTTCTTTAACCATAACATTAACCATTTGAATACGGTTAAAATAGTTATGGTTATAACGGTTACGGTTATATATGATTAAATATGATTCAATTATTTAAAATTACAATAAATAAAATTACAATAAAAATAATTATTTTATTTTTAAAAACAGTTACGCTTAACTAAACGGTTAACCGATAGTTTTTATATGGTTACGGTTAAAAAATTACGGTTAACCATAACTATATAATTTTACCGTTAGTGTTACGGTTATTAACCATTTTATATGGTTACAATCCGGTTATGGTTGAAAATAGATACGGTTACGGTACAAAATACGGTTACGGTTACATTTTGATCATGTCTAATACTGATACAACTATGTACTAATAAGAACAATGGAAAATTAAAACTAAATATGTTGTCAGTTTTATTTTTCAGGAAAAATGAATAATACTCCTTATATATTCATACATTTTGATTATATAAGATATTATTTAAATAAATGAGTTGACATGAAATATATTACAAGGAAAAATAAAGTATACTTTTTCATGATGAAAACATATATTGAAGATGTCACTTATTCTGATTTAGCATATACAAGAAGATTATGGTAGACAAAACTACTTCGAAAGTGATATTTAGTTATGTTTCATTGCACATTTATCTAAAACAACCATCATATATCTCGAGTGATGAAGATATTTATGCATATTTCAAAAAGTCTCATTAGTCAAACTAATTTTTTTTTCTCTCTTGTGCATTATCTTGATGTTGATGTAGGTTTGATTATATGTTATTGGAATATTTTTGTTTTATTTTTTTAAGGTACAACTAGAGAAAACTTATCAATACAACTATGTATATTTTTTTGGTTTATTTATTTTAGTTTTACAAGTGTTTCTTCTTGTGTTCATTACCGACAATAACATCTACATAAGAAAAGGTCAAATCAACATACTGTTGAAAAAATTAGGGAAAGATCGAGCCAAAATGGTTGAGGATTGTCTCAAAGTAAGGGATAGATGTATAATTATTTTCAGAGTAGTAGAAGTGAAAAATAACTTATCTCTTCTACAGAAAAATTGAAAATTATTAAAAGTTTAAAATTATTTACATAATAACATAATTTAAAAATATTTCCCTTATACTAGTATGATTAATTTGTGTATGAACCAATTCAAGTTGACAAAATATGAATTTTTCACAAATATATGTATACTAATATGGTAGAGTTCTAATTATTGATACAGCTCAGGATCACAATCATCACTATTATTGTATTGTTTTTGGTGTTGTTGACAGTGAGAAAGATCGTAGTTAATAAAATAATGAAAAATTATAAAACATTTAATTTTTTTACATAATAGCATATTTTACCAATATTTCCTTTATAGTATTATGGTCACTTTCTATGTGAAACACCTCAAATCGATAAAAATATGAAATTTATTGTTTTCAACAAAATATTGTACAAAACTATTTGGAATTAACATTGTAACTCTATTGAATCAAATACAACTATATAAAATTAGTCTAGATTTGATACAAATAATAAAAACTAAAAACTTTCAATATAAAACTATTTAAAATAATGGGTACAACTATAAAAGTGAGTACACATATGGTACAACTATGTCATATTTTTTTTAAAATTTACACACATGTGTCGGAAAGTATGTGTTAGGTCAGCCACTTTTGTGGGATTCTAGGTACTTTTTATCACATGAAAGATTTTACCGATCTTAGGTACTTTCCTGATTGTTTTTCTTTCAAAATAAATTAAAATTAATATATACAATGTTTTTAAATTAAATAACAATAATAACTTTCTTACAAATTAAATAAAATATGTAAAATGACGGTTTCATCTACCATATTTATTGAAATTCGCTATTAATTATTTTTAGGGATTTCAATCCTAATAATTATAAATAAAAATATCTGAGTTACTTTTAATCACTTACAACAAAAATCAACATCATAAGTTCACCAATCACCAACATGGTGCAACCAAAATAACAAAATACCATAAGAAAGGTGCTCCTCTAATGTCGTCAATGTGGAAGAGATATCATCTCTTGTAATTATCTTGAATGTCTTCGAGTAGTATACTAGCATGTGATATAACTTAGGTTGGTTTGTGTGCTGGTCATTAGTCTCAATTCCCTATAATAATAACATATAATAAAATTTCAATAAGTAGTTGTATCAAGTTTACCCAGTTGTACCAAGTTTACACCGTTGTATCTAATATAAGTGTACCATGATTACCAATATTACTTCAAATTTATTCAATCCAATAAAATGTGGAAATCAATCCAAATCAACAGAGCAAGAAGATATATTCTGAATATCAAATCGATCGTTCTACAAATGGTACGATCGATCTATCATGTGAAGAAAAAACTATGTATTCTGATAGTTCATTCTACACATAGAACAAACGATCCAATATGTGAAAAACACATATTGTTTTCAGATCGATCAAACCTAATAAGAAAGATCATTATACTTGTCGTCTATTATTAGATTGATCGTTCTCTATGGGGAACGATCGATCCAGCCTCAAAACCAACTACATCATAATCAGTTCTACTAGTTCTATTATCTAACAATCATACACTATATATCAATTCTAATAACTAACAAACCCTAATTAAACAAACTTATAACATAATTAAAATAGAGGATACATGTGGAAATTAATACATGATTTGATGGTGTCTCATTCAATTGATTAACCATATCTGCAAATCATAATTTTTTCAAAACTAATTTTAATCCAAAAAATCCAAAATTCAGACCCAAATCCCCCAACAATAACCAATTAAGATGACCCATCTCAACATTTTTTTAAATCTAATGTTTTCCCCAAAATCTAACATTTTGTAAACCCTAATTTTTAAAATTAAAGTTCAAAAGAGAGCAAACAAACCTTATTGAGGATGATGGATGAACGAATATTAAATTAGGTGTAGAAGAAAACCAGAATCTGAAGATGAAGAACTATGTTTGTCGACGAACAATAAGAAGAGAAAAAAGTAAAAGTAAAAAAATAGAGAGATTACAAAGAAAAACAAGATGTTCAAAGGATGAGGGACAAGAATCTGGAATTTGAAGAAATTATAGTTTCTGGGTGAAAAAGTTCTTCAGAGATGGAAAATGGAAGAGAAGAAGAGATGAAAAAATTGAAATTGACTTTGATGGATACTTCTCCTTGACTTCAGTTTTTGTTTTTGTTTTTAGGCTAGATTGATATTATTTTTAGTCGATATGTCAGGTTTGTTGGGCTTTAGTATATATCCAAATGTCAATCAGGTTTTATGAGTAATATAGAAAAACTAAAGGGATTTTGTAATTGTAACAGTTTTATATTTAAAACTAAATATTAAAAAATTGATTATTAGATGGAATGTATATGAGAATGACTATGAAAGGAGAGATGCATAATAGAAACTGATCCAATTATTAACCACCGGCTATGTTTAATTTTTTTATTTAAGCTTAACCTTAACCATTTGAATACGGTTAAAATGGTTACAATTACTTTGGTTACGATTAAAACGGTTATAGTTATATATGATTACGATTATATAGAGTTAAATACGATTCAATTATTTAATAATTATGATAAAAATAATATCAATGGTGGTCCCATTTATTTTGTTTAATCTTTATTAAAGAAATGATGATGATAATTTTATTTATTACTTGTTACTAATGTTTAAATTTTATAATATAACAAAGTATTAATCTCCTTATTGGAGCCACACAAAATTTAATTTTGCATCGGCTAACCATATAAATGTTCAAAAATTGTCTAAAACTGTTTGTTCGTCAATTGTTAACACTTTGAAGAAAAACTCAAGATTGAGACCAGTCTTTATCATCCTTTTATCAATTTTTTTGAATTCAGTTCTATATAAATGTTATATCACTAAATATATAAAAATCGAGGTCTGAAATGAATTAAAGCACACACAAAAAAATTTACCAAAAAAGAAAAAATCAAAACAACAACATTTTGACAACAATAATAATATATATTATAAGAAAATAAAACAAAAGGCATTGGAATATGCATGTTCATGGCTATAGGGTTATTACAGTTAAAGTTAATTAACCACCAGTTACTGTTATATTTTTTTTAACCTTAACATTAACCATTTGAATACGATTAAAATGGTTATATTTAAAACGATTATGGTTTAAACGGTTACACTTATATTTAATTACATATATATATATATATATATAGTTAAATGCAATTTGATTATTTAATAATTATGATAAAAATTTATATCAATGTGGTATTATTTATTTTGTTTAATCTTTATTAAAAATTAGATGATGATAGTAATATTTATTATTTGTTACTATAATGCTTAAATTTAGAATATAAAAATTTTAAATGATTATTTGATTCAAATATTTTTAGAGTGAATTACCTAAAATATCTAGATACCATATATTTATTTAGTTATATAATCTTATGAATAATAGTTTTAAAAGATTATTTTTAAGACTTGTGATATTTGACTTAGACATTCATGAGTTTAAGAATATTAGTTACAATTACATTAAAATACTAAATGGTTTAATTATTTAAAAATGGTTAGTTGATGCATTATCTAGAAAATTAACTAATTAAAAACTAAAATAAATAAATTAAATATATTAAATCACAATAAAGATGATTTTTCTACAGTTACAATTAACTGTTTAGTTAACCAATAAATTTATATAATTACAGTTAATTAGTAGTTATAGTTAATAATTTACGATTAACTATAAATATATAATTTTTGGTTAAGGTACGAAAAATACGATTATAATAATATTTTGTTCATATCAATATGGAGTCGAGCCGGCGCATATTAACTCAGACGGCCCATATTAACTCCTGTCCTTGCCCTCTCAAGGAAATTTTTTTTGATCAACCTAGATAAAATAGCAGAGAGCTCCGACAAAGAAAAAAAGAAAGGAAAAAAAAATCGAACAAGAAACCGCCATTGAAATGATGAAGCAAAGCTCATCGGATGCAGTGTCATCATCATCTTTATCAGCCGCAGACTTATCTCAACCATCCGTTTCTTCATCTTCGTCATCATCTTCTTCAGAGAAACCTCTTTCCTCATCTTCGATTTCTCCAGCGGAAGATCTTCAGGTTGGATCGTCAAGAGATGGAAGCGGAGGAGCGCAAGAGATCGTAGCCGTCGATCGGCAAGGAGAATACACAGCGGTATGTAAATGGACGGTTGAGAGCTTTCCACGTGTTAAAGCTAAAGCACTATGGAGCAAGTACTTTGATGTAGGAGGTTACGATTGTCGTCTCCTTGTTTACCCTAGAGGTGATTCACAAGCTCTTCCTGGTTATATCAGTATCTATCTTCAGATCATGGATCCTCGTGGAACTACATCGACTCGTTGGGATTGTTTTGCTAGTTATCGTTTATCAATCGTTAATCATGTTGATGATTCACTTACAATACATAAAGATTCTTGGCATAGATTTTCTAGTAAGAAGAAATCTCATGGATGGTGTGATTTTACATTGAATTCGAGTATTTTGGATCCTAAGATGGGTTTCTTGTTTAATAATGATTCATTGCTTATCACTGCTGATATATTGATTCTTAATGAGTCTGTGAGTTTTAGTCGTGATAATAACAATGAAGGACAGTTTTTGTATAAGGAAAATTCCATTGGTGGACCAATGCCTGATGTGTTGAGTGGGAAGTTTACTTGGAAGGTAAATAATTTTGGTTTGTTTAAGGAAATGATAAAGACACAAAAGATTATGAGCCCTGTTTTCCCAGCTGGGGACTGTAATTTGAGGATCAGTGTGTATCAGAGTGTGGTTAATTCTCAAGAATATATATCAATGTGTTTGGAGAGTAAAGAGACTGAGAAGACTATGGTTTCAGATAGGAGCTGTTGGTGTTTGTTTAGGATGTCTGCTTTGAATCAGAAGACTGGATGTACTCATATGCATAGAGATTCTTATGGTAGGTTTGCTGCTGATAATAAGAGTGGAGATAATACAAGCTTAGGATGGAATGATTACATGAAAATGTCTGATTTTGTTAACCCGGAAGCTGGGTTTGTACTTGATGACATGGCTGTCTTTAGTACCTCGTTTCATGTTATCAAAGAGTTCAGTAGCTTTACTAAGAATGGAGGGTTGATTGGGGGAAGGAATGGGACTGGAGCTAGGAAGACAGATGCACACATGGGTAAATTCACTTGGAGAATTGAAAATTTCACAAGGTTAAAGGATCTTTTGAAGAAGAGGAAGATAACAGGTCTTTGTATCAAAAGTAAAAGGTTTCAAATTGGGAACCGGGATTGTCGACTTATCGTTTATCCCCGAGGTATGTAAGTGCACTAGAGTTTCTCTTAGCATCTACAATTGGAATCTATAATATATTAGCAACACTTTATACTGTGCTGTTTTATATGGTAGACACAATAATCTCGGTTTCAAATTTCTGTTTTACCTTCAACTTGAGCTGTCTGATTGCTGCATTTGTAGAGTTCAACTTCTGAACTGATGGACTTACTCTTAATGGCCTCAGGGCAGTCCCAGCCACCATGCCATCTTTCAGTATTTCTTGAAGTGACAGATTCACGAAGCTCTAGTGACTGGAGCTGTTTTGTTAGCCACAGACTATCAGTTGTGAACCAGAGGCTGGAGGAGAAGTCAGTGACAAAGGAATCTCAGAATCGCTACTCAAAAGCTGCAAAGGATTGGGGTTGGCGTGAATTTGTGACACTTACTAGTTTGTTTGATCAAGACTCTGGATTTCTTGTTCAAGACACTGTTGTATTCTCCGCTGAGGTTCTTATTTTGAAAGAGACTTCTGTAACAAAAGAATACGTGGAGGCAGAATCATCTAATTCAGTTTCACAGATTGATAATAGCTTGAAAAGAAGCTCATTTACATGGAAAGTGGAGAATTTTTTGGCTTTCAAGGAAATAATGGAAACAAGAAAGATTTTTAGCAAATTCTTTCAGGCTGGTGGATGTGAACTCCGGATTGGTGAGTGGTTAGATTTTTATTTATCTCCCATGTTTGGTTATTGGTGTTTATGAACTCCAGTTGCTTAATGTGTGCCTTGTATAATGCAGGTGTATACGAATCCTTCGACACCATTTGCATATACTTAGAGAGTGATCAATCTGCGGGCACGGATGTGGACAATAATTTCTGGGTTAAGTACAAAATGGGTATCCTGAACCAAAAGAATCTGGCCAAAAGTGTGTGGAAAGAGTCATCTATATGTACCAAGACATGGAATAACTCTGTCCTACAGTTTATGAAGGTGTCTGACATGTTGGAGGTTGATGCTGGGTTTCTTGTGCGTGACACTGTTGTTTTTGTGTGTGAAATATTGGATTGTTGTCCTTGGTTTGAGTTTTCAGACCTAGAGGTTAGTTTATGCTCCATTTATTCTTTAAACAATATTCTTTATTCTTGTATATATATCTTCTGCATTGAGGATTACTTCCTTTCTTTCAGCGCAATTAGAGACCTTTTAATGTTATTAAACTTACATCATGGATTCTATATTTGCCAGGTTCTGGCTTCAGATGATGACCAAGATGCCTTAACCACTGATCCTGATGAAATTATTGATTCTGAGGAAAGTGAGGGCATAAGCGGAGATGAGGAAGACACATTCCAAGATTTTCTTTCCCGAGCTGGATTCCATCTTACGTTTGGGGAGAATCCTTCACAACCACAAGTTACTCTCCGAGAGAAGCTTCTAATGGATGCGGGTGCAATTGCTGGTTTTCTTACTGGCCTGCGTGTTTATCTTGATGATCCTACTAAAGTAAAGCGTTTACTTCTTCCGACTAGAATATCCTCTAATGATAGAAGCAAGCAAACCAAGAGTGATGATACTTCACCCAGCCTGATGAATTTGCTGATGGGTGTTAAAGTTCTACAGCAAGCAATTATTGATTTACTTCTTGATATAATGGTTGAGTGTTGCCAACCTTCGGAGGAAAGCTCTCATTTGGAGCCTTCTTTATTGTCCCCAAAGACAGATGGTTGCGTGGCTTCAACGTCATTGGAGTCAATGAGGGAAAATGGAGTAGCAGAACCTTCACAACATCTCGTTGACGAGAGATTTAAATCTGATACAGATGCTACTGTCAGCACTTCAGCTGTACAAAAATCTGAGATGAATGGGATTGATATGCTTGAAAAAGCTATCGCAATAAAGCCTATGTCTCCCCCTAAAACATATGCTAGGGAGTCCTCTGATGTTTCAGCCCAATCAAACGTGGGTCTCTCATACTGCTGAAAAAGCTGTCTAGTACCTTTTATTTTTTCTTCATTTTTCTGACCATTTGTTAAAATCTTTCTTTTTCAGACAAAGTGGCCAGAACAGTCTGAGGAGCTACTGGGACTGATTGTTAACTCCCTCAAAACCCTTGATGCGGCTGTTCCACAAGGTTGTCCGGAGCCTAGAAGACGACCACACTCTGCTCAAAAGATTGCTCTTGTTTTAGACAGGTCGCCTAAACATTTGCAACCAGATTTAGTTAGTCTGGTACCCAAATTGGTTGAGCAGTCAGAGCACCCACTGGCTGCTTATGCACTTATTGAGCGGCTTCAAAAGCCTGAAGCTGAACCAGCGTTGAATGAACCAGTAAGTAGTCTCTGTATAGCCTTTACTCCCCTTGTGGTATGTGTTTCCTCGGTGTTGAAGGCAAAAAATTCCTGAGAAAGTGTAAGTTCATTTTATAAACCGTAAGTTGGAACATCTGATATTTTTCTGTGGCACAGGTATACAATGCTCTTAGCCAGTTAGAATGCGACAGTGAAGTGTGGGAGCACATTCTACTTCTGTCATTTGAGCTTCTGAGTGACTTAAATGAGGAATCTCTTGTAGCGGCCATTCATTTCACATTTAAATCTGCCTCCCAGTGCCAACACCTACCTGAAGCCGTAAGCATTCTGGTCTCAATTTTTCTTCTTTGTTTCTTTTAAATATCTTCCTAATCTCGGCTAATGATTTTCTTCTTACAGGTAAGGTCAGTCCGTGAGCGGCTTAAAAGTCTGGGTGCTGATGTGTCTCTTTGCGTCCTTGGCTATTTGAGTAAAATTGTACACAGTTGGCCTGACATTGCTGAATTAATACTTACGGAAATCAACGGTGACGACAGTCTATGTGGTAATTTTGCGACAGTTGGCTGCGGGCCTTTTCTGATTAGTGGAAATGAGTCTGCCTCTGGAATAGCGGAATTGATGAATGAGCATGTATTCTATGCAAATAGGCAATTTTTTGACGTCTACATTCTGCTGGAAATGCTGTCCATATCGTGTCTAGCTGTGGAGGCATCTCAAACGTTTCAAAGAGCTGTTGCTCGTGGAGCCATTGTTGCTCAGTCTCTTGCTATGGTCTTGGAAAAACGACGTATTCAGGACCCAAATATGAATGCTACAAGTGGGGATCTTTCTTTTAGGCACCAAGATCCTGTATTAGAGGGAGAAGCCAGTGAGCAATCAGGCGCTGGAGAGAATGAGTTCAGGACGATCCTTAATCTTGCTGAGACATTAGCTCATTCGAGAAATTCTCAAGTGAGGGGATTTCTGAAAAGATTATACACAATATTATTCAAATGGTTTCCAGAACAGCCCTTTAGAGCTCAAATACTGAGGAGACTTGTAGATAGATTCACCAGCCCTAAGAGTAACGACCATGATTTAGACTTAGAGTTGCAGATTCTTGCTATTCTGATTTTTGAGGAGCAAGAGGCTTCTAGACCCGTTTTACTTATGCTGAAAGAGATGGTGGAACTTGCAAATATTGATAGGGCTGCTCTGCGGCATCAACTGCGGACAAACAAGGAAGAGCTTGTTCGGATGAAGGAAGAAAAGAAGACGGAGATTCAAACTATGTCAAAGGAAAAATCTTGCATCGCACAAAAATTAAGTGAATCTGAGGCTACAAACACCCGGCTTAAGGTACGTGATTACTTCATTTTGTCTACTGTGAGGATGTGATAATGCTGAAGGTTTTTGGCGTTCTGTGGTCATACAGCTTACTAATACTGTATCAAATGGCAGTCTGAAATGAAAGCTGAGATTGACCGGTTTGCGCGGGAAAGAAAGGATCTGGTAGAACAGTTTCGGGATGTGGAGAGTCAGCTGGAGTGGATCCGATCAGAACGTCAAGATGAGATGGCTAAGCTCTCGTCTGAGAAGAAAAATCTTATGGAACGCCTTCACGAGGCAGAGACACAACTTGCCATGCTAAAAACCCGAAAGCATGAGGAACTCAAGGTACAGACATGAAATAAGATATGGATCATATGTTTGCAGATTATATTATAGCCATCTTGTCTTGTCTCGTCTCATTAAGTCTTTTCTGTTTGTTCAAATTGTATTGTTCACTTAACAAGTGATGCCATTGTCTTTGTTAATAATTCAGAAGATAGGGAAAGAGAAAAGTGCTCTAACCGAGAAGCTCAAAATAACAGAGGCAGCTCGGAAAAGATTTGAAGAAGAGCTGAAACGGTATGCCACAGAAAATGCAACTCGGGAAGAATTACGCAAGTCACGAGAGGATAAACTGAGGCGACTGACACAAACAGTAGAGCAAACAAAAGACGAGAAACGAGAGAAAGAAGATCAAATTGCCCGGTGTGAAAATTACATTGATGGCATGGAAACCAAACTCCAAGCTTGTCAGGTTTGATAGAGACCAAACATTTTTCTTTTCGTATAACTGTTTAGAGCTCACTAAACTCATCTTATGCGGTTTGTTTCAACAGCAATACATACACACACTGGAATCCTCACTGCGAGAAGAGATTTCAAGACATGCACCTCTGTACGGAGCCAATTTAGAGTCTCTATCCATGAAAGAACTAGACACAATAGCTCGGATCCACGAGGAAGGGCTAAGACAGATCCATGCCCTTCAACAACGTAAAGGAAATTCTTCACCACATGGTCTCCCTCACGGTCACACGCTTTACCCGACTACACCGTCGCAGCTTCCTCCAATGGCAATCGGTTTACCACCTCAGCTTATTCCTAATGGCTCAGGGGTTCATTCAAATGGACATGTCAATGGTTCGGTCAGGCCTTGGTTTAGCCACCACACCTAAAAAAATACATCTTTTTTTCCATAGGAAGACAGACTTACAACAAAAAGAATGATAGCCTCTTGAGTTTGTTTATCAAGAGGTAAATCCACCAATCAATCAAACTGATCAATTAGGTATGTTGCGACGGGTTTTTTTATCCGGCCCGGCCCGAGACCGTTTTGAGCCTGTCTATATTAAGCCCGTTTTTAAAAACTCGTATAAACTTAATACCCGAAGAGTGTAGCCCGAATAAAGCTCGTAAGTTTTGGGTATACCCGTGGGTATCCGAATTGATTTTTTTTTTGTTTTTGGTGGTTTTACTTTAGTTTACTTTTAAAAACTAGAAAACTGGAAATTAAATCTATGAATCAAATTTAATTCTTGTTTAATTTTACAGTTCATGTTTTATAATATTTTTTTCTTTATGTGTGTTTTAAAAATATTGATAAAATTATTTTCATAAGTACTGATATAATTATTTGCTAGGCACAATTATAAAATAAACTAAAGATATGATTTTCCGATTTGAGGGGTTGGTAAAAATTTATAGGTTTTGCGCAAAAACATAATTTCGTGATTTTATATTTTTGGCGGTAAAATATAACTTCATGATTTCTGGCCAAATTTGCAATTTGATGGGTTTGACAAAAAAAAAATCAAAATTCTAAATTTTATAATTTTGGCCCAAAACTTAATCTTGCAATTTTGCGTTTTGGCAGAAAATATCATTTTCCGTTTTTAGCCAAATTTGCGTTTTGATATGTTTGAAAACAAAATAATCAGATTTTAGTAAAAAAATATAACTATGTGATTTTATGTTTTTAGCGGAAAATATAGTTTCACATTTTTTGCTAAAATTTCGATTTTACGATATTGAAAATATTATCAATTAAAAAATTTTATTATTTTGGCACAAAAATAATTTTTCACAATTTTGTGTATTTAGACTAAAATATTATTTCACTATATCTATCTCATGAAAATAATCCAGCGGGTACCCATTACCCAGTAGGGTAAACCCGAATAAAGCTCGGGGTAAATAAAGCTTGTCCGCTTTAAGCCCGTATTTTTTAAACAGAAACGAGCAGACTTACGGGTTTGATATTAAATCTGGGTTTCGGGTACCCACTGAGTAAAAACCCATAATTAACATCCCTATGATCAATGTTTTAGTTTTTTCATATATATATTTATTTTTCTCTGAGATTTTCCGGGGGCTTTTCATCTGTTATAACCATTGGGGGATCGAAATTGAAGATGAATAAAAATAGAGGGATACATATTCACAAATTTCATTGTGAAAGTGAAAATGTTGTAAAAACTGTGCCTAATGCTTCTTCTTTGTTTGGTTCATGCGTCCCTTCATGATTTGAGTCAAGGATCTAAAACAGGTCGGGTATAAGTTATATAAGATAGTTTGGTAGGATTGAATCTAAAAACATAGGTCCAGTGATCTCTTATGGGTTTCTAATTTCTTAGACTAAAACTTTTGTTTTGGCAGACGAGCACTATTTGCCCAAAGAATTAATTAATACTTTTTATTAGAGAATGACCTTCGAATCCTAAATCTGAGTCACCATTGGAAAGTTACGCAACACTCGGCCTAGCATCTGCTCATTTTTTCTACTAGATTTATTTCAACTTATCAATTATCATCATCATGCTATCTAAACACAAGGTCGGTCTAACGATTTTGGATGCTCTAACCAAAAAATTATGTTTTATGCAATATTATAAAAAACCAATAACACGAATAAACTAAAATTATTATAATTTACGTAATAAAATAATTATAATAATTTGATTTAATAAACTAAAATTATGATTTCGGATGCTCTAACCAAAGAAAAATTAAAATTATTATAATTTGCGTAATCATAATAATAATTATTTACAAAACTAATGGAAGTACTAAATATTTAATTCAATTTATTGATAATTATCCGAATGATATTACACCTTACAAAATTATAATATAAAGTTTTTAACAATGTATCGAAACAAAATTTTACCATTATAATTAAATTTAATATATGTAATCTGATAACTAATACTTTCAAATTTTGAAATAAGAAAAAAAATCGACTTAGTTTAAAATTTATTAATAATACACATAATTTTATATTTTATCAATTAAGGTACACAATTATAATTAAATGTCCAATAAAAATAATCTTATTAATTTTAAAATTTAATTACCCAAAACTATTTAAAAATATCCAAAACTACTAAACAAATTTCAAAAAACAATTGATGTACTAACCCATGCCTCACTTGTTTAGCCTCTGGGCTCTAAACATCTAAACTTCTCATGCATGCATCACTCATGAGTTAACTCATTTTGATATTCCTAATTGGCCCGTAAACATGTTCCCAATGAGCAAACTCGATGGAAGATATTATCATTTCCAATTATATATATATATATATTATTTCAATTTGTTGGTAAATGTCTAATACGACCCCTAATTTTAAAAGTATGTCGACAAATGTATAGTAGGATGTTTAAATTATATCCCAAAAAATGAAGTATAATAGGACCCTTAAATTTTAAAATATGTCTGTCGACAAAAAACTCAACCTCGTGGCTCCATCTTCTTGTCGACTCGTGGCAAAGACAGATAGAGATGATATAAGTTGCATAAATATATGAAAACGAAGTCTCTTATGATCTCTCTTATCCACCGATCGTTTCATTTGGTTAGTTCGTTTCGTCATAGTTAACCATTTAATTAGTATATCAGTTTCGATGACAATTCTTTACGCGTTGGTGGCGCGTGGAACTGTGGTTCTTGCGGAGTTAAGCGCCACGTCAACGAACGCAAACACGATCGCGAAGCAGATCCTGGAGAAGATCCCTGGGAATAGTGATAGCCACGTGTCATACTCTCAAGATCGTTACGTCTTCCACGTTAAGTGTACTGATGGCCTCACCGTTCTATGTATGGCTGATGAAAACGCCGGAAGTAAGTCCTAAGCTTTTCTCCTTTTTGAGCTGTTAATGTGATAGAAGTCGAAAACTATAATCTTTATTTATGTTTAGTGTATGATTCATCAATAAATTAATCACATATTGAATTTTGTTGCAATTCTTGTTTTCTTGATTTTAATGAGTTTTGTCTTTATGATAACAAACTTTGAGAACAGAGACTATGAAATAAGATGAGTTTGTAATAAGATGAGATTTTTTTTTGCTTACTTGGTTAGTTTGTTGTTGTTAAGTATTATGTAATTAATGGTTTTTAAGTGTGATTTCTTAGGGAGGATTCCATTTTCTTTTCTTGAGGATATTCATCAGAGGTTTGTTCGGTCATATGGCCGAGTGATTCACACAGCACAAGCCTATGCTATGAATGATGAGTTCTCAAGAGTACTCAGCCAACAGATTGAGTATTACTCTAATGATCCTAATGCCGATAGGATAAATCGAATTAAGGGTGAAATGAATCAGGTTTAATTTGTATTTCCTTTATAAATCTTAATATTTTTCTTTTTTGGTTCTGATTTTGCGATCTTGAATGGATTTTGTTTTTGGTTCTGAACAGGTAAGGGAGGTCATGATAGAGAACATTGACAAAGTTCTTGATAGAGGTGAACGTCTTGAGCTTCTTGTCGATAAAACCGAAGATATGCAAGGGAATACTTACCGCTTCAGAAAGCAAACACGTCGTTTTGAAAACACTGTGTGGTGGAGAAATTGCAAGCTAATGTATGTTTCCCTAAACCTTAATGCCTTAACATGTTTGTAAGTTATGGATGAATGCAAAATGATGTTATCTTGATTGCGAAAAAACCGCTTTCTGTCTAGCTATTTCAGGGGTTAAGAACACACAAAACTAAGCAAAATCTAATCACTATGATCTGTCCTCTGTTTTGTTTCTTGCAGGGTACTATTAATACTAGTATTGTTGGTGATCATATACATTGTTGTGGCTTTTGTTTGCGATGGACCAACCCTACCCTCTTGCGTTTAAGTGAGGGAATTTGTCATAAGGAACTTCGCTGCTTCAATGGGAGTTCTATATAAGTATTTGTGCGGATAAGGTCTTCTGTTTCTACTTGCTTTATGACTTGAGTAAATTTTATTTGTATGTAGCATATGTGGAAGTATAGATGTAAAACATGTAAAATCTAATTTTCCGCCAAACATGTAAAATCTTGTTTTTCCGTCAAAAACATAAACTTTTGTTTTCCCGATAAAAATATAAAATATCGTTTCTCCACCAAAACATAAAATTTTGGTTTCCCGCCGAAAATGTAAAATCTTATTTTCCCGCCAAAAATATATATTTTTGTTTTCACCGTAAACATATAAAATATTATTTCTCCGCCATAAACATAAAATTTTGAATTCCAGCAAAAATATAAATTTTTTTCCCCGTAAAAATACAGAAACTTATTTTCCATCAAAAACATAAAATCTTGTTTTCCGCAAAAAACTTTAAATCTCAGGATTTTCTCCAAAAATAGAAAATTTTATTTTTCACCAAAACTATCAAATTTTGTTTTCCTTCTAAAATTATAAAATTTTGTTTTTCCGCTAATTTTTTTTGGTTTTCCCTCCAAAAAAATAGATTTAAAAACTTATGGGCACGACCATTGTCTATAAAGTCCTGACCATGGATGAAATTAGTGTCCGCCCATATAAGAGCTATCATCTCTTCTTAGGAATGTATATTTTCTATTACCATTCATGTATATGTGTGGCTCTCTATATAAGAGCTATGTAATTCCTTTATGAAATGTAAGAAATATCCTTCTTTATAAGGTATCAGAGCAGGTTTAAAAAAAAAGAAAGTTATCTTCTTCGTTTCTTGTCCGCCATGGCTGCTACAAATTCTGGTTCTGAAGGTGCTTCTCACATCCTTCCCAACCCAGCCGATCCCCAAAGTGTGATATTAGCTGTTAATATGGCTCATATTACAAAGCTCATTTCCACTAATTATATTACGTGGAATCTCCAAGTCAGTCTCTGTCTCAAAAGGGCACTCTCTGTTTCGTTTTATTGACGGAACAACACCACCACTGCCTTTTATGGCTTCCGCCACTGGATCTGAAGTCTCTAATCCAAGATATGAATCTTGGATCCGCCAAGATCAGCTGTTGTTTGCTGCACTCCTGGGCACGATCTCGACTCCGATTCAGTCCTTACTCGCTTGTGCCACCACTACGCTTGATGCGTGGAACATACTTACCCGCACTTATGGCAAACCTACAAGGGGCCATATCAAACAAATCAAAGATCAACTTAAGAAAGGGGAAAAAGGTACTAAAACTATTGATACCTATATGCAATTTATGAAATCCAAAAGTGATCAGTTAGCTCTTCTCGGCAAGCCAACTGATCATGAGGATTTCATAAAACATATTCTTGCTGGCTTACCCGAAGATTATCAAGCACTGATTGATGGGATCAACAACCGAGACACATCCATACCGTTTGATGAGCTTTATGAGAACCTTCTCAATCGAGAAGCAGATATACTCTCAGCTGCACCAACAACTGCAGTTTTTTCTGGTCACTGCTAATACCGCTGGCCAACGTCATCGTGACAACAACCGTCCACCATGGAAAAATAACAACAATAACCAGCGTCAGAAGATGCCCTCAATTCAAGCTTATTCAACAACAACAAATGGGTCAGTCATCATGGCAACCAAGTGCTAATTCAGCAATGACTGGACCTGACACATCACAGTGGTTCCTTGACAGTGGAGCTTCTCACCACATCACCACCGATCTCGGTAATTTTTTTTTTTGAGCTCCGTTTTTTTGAACCTTCCTCTTTAGATACATAGTGGTATGATCTATTGTTTAGGTTGTTTCAAATATATGTACTTTTATCTCTTTGAGACTTTGATTAATGAGAATATTTAGAGAAAATGCATTATAGCAAGTAAAAATAACTAACATGTTAAAATAACTAATTAATAACTAATTAACAATCTCTGGTATTTTTAGTAAGATCATCTGTTCTTTCTTATCAATACAATAATATTATAGGTTAACGGCGATATTGAAGTTGTCAATGTTGTATACAGAATCACTTGGTTTTAAATATTTTTTTTTTCTAGTTCTTGATGTAGCTTTAGTGTCTAGGCTCTTCAATTGTGAACTAGTAAGTGAGAAAAAAACAAAAAAAATCTTGTAAGAACTAGTATTAGATTCCACAATCTTTTTAATATAAAATAAAATCCAAAAAGCTAAAAGAAAATTAATATTATTTTGTTACTTTTAGGGAACCATTTTCCTAAAAACTTGTAGGTGATTCAGTGAGCTCCCAAAAACCCTAATTATAAAAAACATTATTCACTGAAATTTTAACTTGAAGTATATGCGGATGATTAGGCAAATGCATTGAACCTTTTAATCTCTGAGAATATTTGGATGACCATTGTTAATGTTCTGATGCAATGACAATTGATAAGGGTTGTTTCTTCCTGTTTATTACTTAACCACCATCGAGTTTCCACCTTATATTATTTAAAACATATTTATTTTTTAAAGTTTAAAAATACATAAAAAATTCATGTAAAATTATTTTATTATATATTTAATTATTTTTTATATATTAAATAATATATATTTAAGTATTATACTTATATTTTAAATAAAATATTGTACATAAAAACAGATCCGGATCTGATCGGATATCCGGAGTTCAAAATAAAATATCCAGATCCGGATCCGGGCACCTCGGATATCCTATTTTCGGATTGGATTGGAGCGGATCTCGGATCAGATCTCGGATCAGATCTCGGGTATTTTGCCCAGCCCTAATTATCTTTCTTCAATCAATGTAATTAGTGATGAATCTAGCTTATTTGTTAAATGTCTTGTTTTTCTCGTTTTATGGCAGCAATATAAAGCATCATGCATTATGTTGACCATTGAAAATATATTTACTTCATTATGTTGTTCCAATGCCGTCTAATTTGATAGGGAATTAATCGGGTAGTAAATGAGGATTAATCAGGGATTAGTTTAAGAGTTTTTTATTAACTGATTTTAATTTATAAATCCTCACTAAATTTATAACTTTGATATAATATAACATTTAAACTTTTTTTAAGCTTGTCATTATAAATATCTTTCAAGTATTTAGATTGGTTCTAAATTTTTAGTTCACAAAATGACATTCATCATAAATATATTTCAAATATACAATTAAAGTTCCAAACACACATGAGAATAACTTTGTTCATAGTATTACGATAATTAAGCTAGTAGTTTCAACCAAAAAAACTAATTTTGGTTGATTTTTTTAACTTTTTCAAAAAAACAATATTGGAAAATATGAAAAATTGGTAATTAAATGGATTTTGACCAATTAATCGGTTGATCGCAGAACCGACCCGAATTTAAGAAAATCGATGCGGTCGACTTTCGCTTAACCCCTAGGCGGCCAATTTTTAGAACAAGGTGTATGTGTAAATTGGTCAGTCGGCCCATGGGTAAACCCAGTCCAATTCGATATGGGTGGACCATGGACATAACTGAAACCTAAATGGACAATACGGGTGGACACCAATTTCGCCCATGGTAAAAAATGAGAATAACCGTATGGACAATGGACACACCCATGGTCTTTAAAATCTAGGTTTTTTATTTGGAAAACATAAATTCTATTATTTCTTTTATTTCCTTCTCGTGACTTACTTCAAATCTGAGATTTTTTTAGGAGAAAAACGAGATTTTACATTTTAACAGGAAATCAAGATTTTAGGTTTTTGGCGGAAAACCAAGATTTAAAAAATTTGGCGGGATACCGAGATTTTATAATTTTGACAGAAAACAAGATTTTACGTTTTTGACAGAAAATAATATTTCATTTTATGGGGAAAACAAAAGTTTATGTTTTGTATGGAAACCCAAAATTTTACATATTTGGCAATAAAATGAGATTTTATGTTTTTGGTGGGAAAAAAGGTTTTACGTTTATAGTGGGAAACTGAGATTTTACGTTATTGGCAGAAAACAGAGATTTATGTTTTTGGCAGGAAACAAGTTTGTTTTCGGCAGAAAACGAGATTTTATATTTTTACCAAAAAAAGTTTCTATTTTTGGCGGGAAACCAAAATTTTATATGTTTTATGGGAAAAAGAGATTTTACGTTTTTGGTGGGAAAACAAGAATTTCATATTTTCGGCGGGAAACGATATTTAATGTTTTTGATAGGAAAATGAGATTTTATATTTTGCGGAAACATATTTTACAGTTATATCAGGAAAATAGAATTTTATATTTTTTTCGGAAAATAAAATTTTACGTTATTTTGTTTATTTTAATCAATTAAAATGATTAATTTCATTTGTTTTACATATTATTATTTTGTTTAAACACATTACCAATAATATAACTACTAATTAAGTGGTCCAAATTTTTAACTTTAAAAAAACTTGAAACTAAAATTTAAACAAAAATAACCAGTCAACAAAATAATTGAATTTAAATTTAACTAAATAAAGATTTATTATTGGTCAAATCATAGAAATTTTATCAAATGGAAGTTGGACTTTATTGGTCCATATTGTCCATAAAAAAACGTTCATTAACACCCATTACTTTCAATGAACTATGTGGACACGACCATTTGGGCACTGGACAGCCTAATTGACATCTATACATATATGTATACATGGAAAATAATATCTACTACACATTTTTAACTTTAAAAAAACTTGAAACTAAAATTTAAACAAAAATAACCAATCAATAAAATAATTGAATTTAAATTTAACTAAATAAAGATTTATTATTAGTCAAATCATAGAAAATTTTATCAAATGGAAGTTGGACTTTCAATGAGCTATGTGGACACGACCATTTGGCCGCTGAACAGCCCAATTGTCAACTATACATATATGTATACATGGAAAATAATATACTCATTTAAAATCTCCAAATCCCTTAAAAATAAAAATAAAACCTAAAAACTTAGACAACCTGAAGCTTACTAGCCGACCCAGATAGCTGATATACGAGCATCTCATCTTCTGGCAATCTTATCTCGTCTTCGGAGCCTGGTGTATGAGCATCTCATCTTGTCTTCGGCGGAGGTGTTTAGATCTCATCTTCTCATTGTCTTCCAAGGCAAGATTTAACAAAGTGATGAGATTATGATAGAGATTAATACCTTATTCTTGCCGATGAAATCATGATAGAACAGGTATAAATCCATCTATCATTCTTGAAACAGAAATTAACAGTTTATCTAGAACAGATTAAAAATTTGTAATTACATTCTTTCTGTAATCTAGTACCTGCAGGTTGCATTAAAAATTGTTGGACCCGAAGGGAATTCTCAATGCATACAGAGTTCTTCCTCTATCTCGGATCTCTCATTAAGGTAAAATATTTTTATGCTTTATGAGTACTCAACGAAATTATTGAAAGCATCTATCTATCTTGAGATTTGGATAGTAAAGTATTTAGATTTCTCAATCAAATGATTCATATTAGATCTTTTAATGGGAGTAAAATTGTTGAAATAATATAAATGAAATGATAAATTTGAAAACCATATTTCTAGTTAAATTCCCTATGAATATTTCCTCTCTTTTGGTATCAACCGAGTGTACAATACAATTACAGCAATATGAAATTAATTTACAAATTTCCTCAGAGAAATTAAAGAACATGCAAAGAATAAGTGGTCACGAGTTAATATCTGGGTGGAAAGAACAAAGAACACAAGCAGGAGAGATGCCCAAGTTCCAGTTAGCCATTCGATAAGCTGTGGAGATTTTATTATTCATTGCTAACCAAGAAATAAAAGAATGTTTTGGTGTGCCATGCTTTAAAAAAAATTCCAGAATGCAACTCACTCATTGTCTTTTGTTTCTGATCTGGTCCAAGGTTTTTTTTGCAGAAAAGGACATAGTGAACTTATCTGACCATGTCTCCAAAGGAAGATGTCTCGACCTGTTTCATTGTTGGGGAGTGGCGCACACTGCACTGCCTCATGAATAATGTAGAAAGTCATGTGTCTCTTCTTTTCCCCATAAATTTAGGTAAGAATATTTTGTTACTTAGTTAATTCATATTTTTGTGTTCATTGTTTGGATATTCACTAAGGTAAAATATTATTATGCTTTATGAATATTCACTGAAATTATTGAAAGCATGTATTTTGAGATTTGGATAGTATAGTATTTAGTTTTTTCAACCAAAGGATTCATATTAGATATTTTCATGCGTGTAAAATGGTTGAATTATTTTAACTGAAATGATAAAAATTAAAGCCAATTTTTTATAATTAAATTCTTTAAAAATTATTTGGAGTTTTAACTTGAAGTATAATTTTTATAGTCCAAATATTCTCGGACATATGGCCAAGTAATCCATACGGCACAAGCTTCTGCTATGAATGATGTGTTCTCAAGAGTACTCGGCCAACAGATTGAGTATTACTCTAATGATCCTAATGCCGATAGGATAAATCGAATTAAGGGTGAAATGAAGCAGGTTTAATTTGTATTTTTAATTGAAATGGCAAGCTAATGTATGTTCCCTAAACCTTAATGCCTTACCATGTTTCTAAGTTATGGATGAATGTGAAATGATATTATATTTATTGCAAAAAAACCACTTGCTGTCTAGCTACTTTAGGATTAAGAACATACTAAACAAAGAAACTTAAGTAAGCACTAAGCAAAGACTAATCTTTTTATGTGTCCTCTGTTTTTTTTTCTTGCATGGTACTATTAATACTAGTATTGTTGGTGATCATATACATCATTGTGGCTTTAGTTTGTGAAGGATCACAACCCTACCCTCTTGCGTTTAAGTAAGGGAATGTCTCATAAGAAACTTCACTTCTTCAATGGGAGTTCTATATATGTATTTGTGCGGCTAAGGTCTTCAGTTTCTACTTGCGTTATGTCTTTGAGTAAAATTTATTTATATGTAGCATATGTGGAAGTGAAAAATTATTGCTTTGCAAATGTTTGGAGTCTTGTTTTGTCCAACTCATTTCTCCATTTCTTACTTGATGTTGGGTTTCTCTCCAATCTTACTATTTCCAACTCCAAAAGGAAAATCTCTATTTTATTTTATTTTTGTATATTAGAAATGGAGAACTTCAATTTATATAACGACCTTATTTTTGAAGTCTGGTGCAGTCTCAGAATAATGATCCGCATTCTCCAAATTTTCTATGAATTTGGTTTGATCCGAATTTTTTTTTCATTTTTCACTTTCTTTTATTTTCTGGTTGAAAACAATACATGTCCACGGTTTTGATCGTACTTCAAGAGTTTTCTTTTCTAAATTTTCATTTGTAAACACTTTTCCACTTTATTGGACTATTAACAAAGGTGTGAGTTTGAAAGTAATTTATGGTTGATAAATAAAACAATGGAGAATTTCAAATATGGAAAAATATGGAAATCTTCATTTTAGAATTAAACACAAGTTGGATTGGGGAACACTAGCACAGTTTAAGTAACGAATAAACGTGTCTGGAACTTGTAGTCTGTGCTAGTGTTCATTGTTAAGCAGTGAATATATGTTTTTGAACCTTCCTCTTTAGATATATAGTGGTATGATCTATTGGTTAGGTTAATTCAAATATATGTACTTTTATCTCTTTGAGACTTTGATTAATGAGAATATTTTCAGAAAATGCTTTATAGCAAGTAAAAATAACTAACATGTTAAAATAAATAATTAAAAACTTTTATTAATTGCGGAAATTTTAAGTTTATATATTTATCTCTGGTATTTTTAGTAAGATCATCTGTTCTTACTTATCAATACAACACTATAATTGGTAAACAGCAATATTGAAGTTGTCAATGTTGTATACAGAAACACTTGGTTTTAAATACTAAATTTTTCTAGTTCTTGATGTAGCTTTAATGTCTGGGCTCTTTAACTGTGAACTAGTAACTGAGAAAAAAAACATAATAATTCTTGTAAGAATTAGTATTAAAAATCCAAAAACTTTTTAACAAAAAAAATAAAATAAAATCCTAAAATATGAATGAAATTCTTTTTTTTTATATAAAATTTTAGGGAACCATTTTCCGAAAAACTTGTAGGTGAATCAGTGAGCTCTTAAAACCAAAATTATAAAAAAACTGATTAACTGAAATTTTAACTTGAAGTATAGGTGGATGATTAGGCAAATGAATTGAACCTTTTAATCTCTGAGAATATTTGGATGACCATTGTGAATGTTCTGATGCAATGACAATTAGTAAGGGTTGTTTCTTCCCGTTTATTTCTTCATTTCAGTGTTTGTATTAATCCTTTGTTTCTTTTTTTTTTGTGTGACTAGTGTGCATTATTATCTTTCTTCTATAATTGTAATTAGTGATGAATATAGCTTATTTGTTAATTCTTTTGTTTTTTTTTACAAAAAATCAGACTCCTGGCACAAGCTGGACGAATATAATTGAGAATCTCAACCATGATGGTTTTGACATCTATATAAAACAGCATGCATTATGTTGAACATTGAAAATATATTTACTTCATTATGTTGTTTACACTTCCGCTGTTACTTGAGGGTATTAAATCCTTGGGAGAATGAGTTTGTAATGGTTACTAATTGTAGTTTGTCTGTTATGGTTCATCAATTCTACGGATGCCTACAAAAATTATGTTTACTTCATTGACGATGATGGCAGTATCGAAAATGTTTTGGAATTTGACCAGATGCAACATGTTTACAACCGAAATATCTTTGGTTTTGGTAATATAATTATAAAAATAATTGAGATGTTAAAGCAGTACTGGTAAAGAAGAATAATGACCTTTTGCCTTACCTTCACATAAGGATATCCAAGGAACATTAAGGAATGAGCTGGCTTCAAGAACGATGTTATCTCATACAATATTCCACCATTTCCATCATGCTCAATCAAAAACTGTTCTTCTTCAGCTAGTAAACGATCCTGAAGAGTGTCACTTCTTCAACCAAAAGAGAAAAAGTAGATTTTATTGTGAAATTTTTTAGTAGGAAATTTTGATAAACTACAGTAATGATATCTCATATTTAACAAATTTGTCAATCAAATAAGGTAGTTGAACAACCATAATTAAAATTAAATCTATTTATATCCAAAGTTTGTAGTATAATTTTGCGAACAGAACAATTTCAGTTTCAAGACAAAAGAAAAGAAAAATAGGAATCTAATGTTTTGTTGGTACTAAATTTTTTTTTTTTAAATGTTAGATCAAAATTTACTCAATTCAAATTTTTGGCTATTTATTTGTTTATTTTTTTTTTTTTTGTTATTTTGACTCATTATTAAATTTTTATAATAAACTAATAATATATAAATTTAGTTGTTAAAATATCTTGAATAGGTTGCCCCAAAAAAATGTGAATTTTCATATTTATGTCACTTTACTATGAAAAAGTTATAGTTCTAAAATTCACCTCCAAACAAATATAAGAAGTTCTATATATGTATAAGCCATGTTTTAAAACTCGCTAGGCACTAGTCGGGTGGCGGGGGTGGGCCTAGTTCTTAGGAGATTAATCGGGATTAGTTTTATATTTTTATATTATTTTTAACTTAGTTTCATTTATAAATCCTCAGTAAATTTATAATTTTGATATAATATAACATTGAAACTTTCATAAGCTTGTCAATATAAATATTTTTCAAATATTTAGATTAGTTCTAAATTTTTAGTTCACAAAAATGACATGCAACGTAAATATATTTAAAATATACAATTGAAGTTGCACACACACATAAGAATAATTTTTCATAGTATTAAATTAATTAAACTAGTAATTTCAACCAAAATTTTTTTTTTTGGTTGTTTCTTTGTTATTTTTTTCAAAAAATCTGAAAGTTGAAAAAAATCGGTGATTAATCAGATTTTGACCAATTAATCGATTGATTGTGGAACCGATCCAATTTCAGGAAAAACGCGGTAGTCAACCTTTGTATAGCTCCTAGGCAGCCTATTTTTAGAAAAAGGTGTATATTTGTCAATTGGTCGGTCGGCCCGTGGGTTAGCCCAGTCTAATAAGATATGGGTGGACCATGGACTTGACCAAAACCTAAATGGATAATACGGACGGACACCAATTTCACACATGGTCAAAAATGGGGATAACCGTATGGACAATGGACACGCCCATGGTCAAAATCTAGGTTTTTTATTTGGGAAAAAAATTATATTATCTCTTTTAATTCCTTCTCATAACTTGCTTTAAATCCGAGATTTTATACTTTTAGGAGAAAACCAAGATTTTACATTTTAACGGGAAAATAGATATTTTATTTTTTGATGGGAAAATCAAGATTTTAGGTTTTGGCGGGAAACCAAGATTTAAAAATCTTAGCGGGAAACAGAGGTTTTATAATTTTAAAGGAAAACAAGTTTTTCCGTTTTTGATGGAAAACAAGATTTTATTTTTAGCGGAAAAACAAAAGTTTATGTTTTTGACGGAAAGCCATGATTTTAAATGTTTGGCAAAAAAAATGAGATTTTAAGTTTTTAGCGGGAAAACAAGATTTTACGTTTATTGCGGGAAGTGATTTTACGTTATTGGCAGAAAACTGAGATTTATGTTTTTGGTTGGAAACAAGTTTATTTTTGGCGGGAAAACGAGATTTTATATTTTTACCAAAAAAAAAAGTTTATGTTTTTTGGCCGGAAACCAAATTTTTTTATGTTTTACGGAAAAAGAGAGTTTAGGTTTTTGGCGGAAAACAAGAATTTCATGTTTTCGGCAGGAAAACAATATTGAATATTTTTGATAGGAAAATTTGAGTTTTTATTTTGCAGAAAAAGATTTTATGCTTATATCGAGAAAATGAAATTATATATTTTTGCGGAAATATGATTTTATGTTTATATCAAGAAAATAAGATTATTATTTTGTTTATTTTAATCAATTAAACTGATTAATTTCATTTGTTTTAAAATTTAAATTTTAAACAAAAATAACCAATAAAAATTGAATTTAAATTTAAGTAAATAATTTTTTTTATTGATCAAATCATTGCAAAATTGATCAAATAGATGTTGGGCTTTATTGGTCAATAGCCCATTACGAACCATTGTCCATAAAGAACCATCCATTAACACCCATTGATTTTACTAGGCTATGTATACGACCATTTGGGCGCTGGACAGCCCAATGGACATCTATACATATATGTATATATGGAAAATAATATATAGAAACCATATAAATTCTTCAAATCCCTTAAAAATAAAAATGAAAATAAAACCAAAAAACAAAGACAACCTGAAGCTTACCAGCCGCCCCAGATAGCTGATATTAGAGCATCTCATCTTCTGGCCATCTTGTCTTGTCTCCAGAGCCTGTGTATGAGCATATCATCTTGTCTTCGGAGGAGGTGTTTCGATCTCATCTTCTAATTGTCTTCCAAGGCGAGATTTAACAAAGTGATGAGAGTATGATAGAGATTAACACCTTATTCTTGGGGATGAAATCATGATAGAGCAGGTATAAATCCATCCATCCTTCTTGACACAGAAATTAACAGTTTATCTGGAACCGATTAAAAATATGTAATTACATTCTTTCTGTAATCTAGTATTTGCAGGTTGAATTAGAAGTTGCTGGACCCGAAGGGAATTCTCAATCCATACAGAGTTCTTCCTCTATCTCGGAGTTCTCATTAAGGTAAAATATTTTTATGCTTTATGAGTACTCAAAGAAATTATTGAAAGCATCTATCTATCTTGAGATTTGGATAGTATAGTATTTAGATTTCTCAACCAAATGATTCATATTAGATCTTTTAATGGGAGTAAAATTGTTGAAATAATATAAATGAAATGATAAATTTAAAAGCCATATTTCTAGTTAATTTCCCTATGAATATTTCTTCTCTTTTGGTATCAATCCAGTGTACAATACAATTACAGCTATATAAAATTGATTTATTAATTTCCTTAGAGAAATTAAAGAACATGCGAAGAATAAGTGGTAAAGAGTTAATTTATGGGTGGAAAGAACAAAGAACACAAGCAGGAGAGATGCCCAAGTTCCAGTTAGCCATTCGATAAGCTGTGGAGATTTTACTCTTCATTGCTAACCAAGAAATAAAAGAATGTTTTGGTGTGCCATGCTTTAAAAAAAATTCCAGAATGCAACTCACTCATTGTCTTTTGTTTCTGATCTGGTCCCAGGGTTTTTTGCAGAAAGGGGGATAGTGAACTTATCTGACCATGTCGCCAAAGGAAGACGTCTCGACCTGTTTCATTGTTGGGGAGTGGCGCACACTGCACTGCCTCATGAATAATGTAGAAAGTCATGTGTCTCTTCTTTCCCCCTTCAATTTAGGTAAGAATATTTTGTTACTTAGTTATTTCATATTTTTTTGTGTTCATTGTTTGGGTTAACAATTATGTGATTGTGCATTAATAATTTAGCTAATTAATTAATTATATATAAGAAACCTTATTTAAACATATTGATTACCCAAAAATGTGATTTTGTTTCAAATTAAATTCATTCTTGAAATGAAAGTAGTAATGGTTTAAACCTTTTCCCAAAAAAGTAAGGTACAAAATTTCATATATATTACAAGAAACATATCTATCACTAGTTTCCTCGATAAAATATAAAATCCGTGTTGGAAAAAGCTCCAAACCCCTAAAAATAAAAAGCCCTAGAAACTGTCAACAACCAGCCACTACCTTTTCAAAGCATCCACAGATGGCTGAGATATAAGCATCTCATATTCTGCGAATATAATATCGTCGTTCAAAGAGGTGTTCAGACCTTGTCTCCTGATCGTTTGCAAATATTTTCATCAATGAAATAACCCCTAATTAGTTGTTGTGGCCATAGAGTAGGTATGAAACATCTGTAAAAACGTTTTCTCTAACATAAGATTGTAATATAAAAGATAAAAATTTGGATATGTACATTAAAATTCTTTGACAAGAAAGCAGACTGATTTATGGAGACAAAAGATGAAAGATGACTTAATTCCTGCTGGCGAGAAATCTCTTCTATGTATCCAAACTTCTCAATGTTGATGGCCAATACTGAGCTTCCTAGTTTATCTAACCAAACCAATGTTTGGGTATGTATCATATTCTTTGTACTCTTCTGCATTGATTGCATACTACTATCTAATTCTGTTTTTTCATGTGCTAATTACAAGAAAATTAACTATGAATATGAAGTTGATGATATGGTCCTTATGACTCTAGGAGGCAAAAGTGGTTGACATTAATGTACACTTGATACATTAACGCCAACCATTGTCATCTGTCAGAAACTTAAGCATCATGTCATCATTTTCATGTTCATGGTGCATTTTCTTTTAATCTGCACATGAGAAATCAGAATGAGATGGTACTTTGCATTCAGTGCAGAAGAGTCTAGAAAATTGATACAAGGCCGGACATTGTTTTGGTCAGACCCACTTGGAAGCTCGGTTTTGGAAATCAACAATAAACATTTTGGATATAGGCAATAGATTTTCTCAGCTGCAGGAATTAAGTCATGTTTCAACATTTGTTTCCACAAATCATTTCATGTCACAATGTTGACAGATTTGACAAGAAAGGTGACTGATTTGTAGACATAAGATGATAGAGGACTAAAATCATTTTTCATTTTTCTCTCTCATATAAAAACTCTCACTTTCAATCATTGAAAGATGAAAAAACTAAACAAAAAATTAAAGAAAACGGCAACCACCAGCCACCACAATAGCCGCTGCAGAGGGCATATATGAACATGTTTTATTTTTCTGCATATATTTAAATAATCTCCATTTAGTGCTTTGTGATTTATCTTCAATCTCTGGAGTGGTTTTGGCAATGAAAGCATATGATATAGAGAAAATATGAGCATGAGTGTTGTGGTAGTTGTCTTCTCTAATTGTAGTCATATCAAGAATGTTGGATAGTAATTCATGTTGTTTTTCTTGTCATACTTTAGTTTTCCATATACTAAATGACATTTTCACAATATATACCATAAGATTTATAGTTTCATTTTTCCAACATCTTCACAATATTTACAGAGCTGTATCAACTTGGCTAAGGAAAATTATTTTTCAAAACTGGCTAGGTACTATATCTAGTTTCTGAATATTTCCTCCCTCTATAAAAAATATAAATTAGGGGCATGAAATTTAATATTTTCAATCCATCACAAAATTCCTATTGGATGTTCCAAGATCTCCCCCAGTTTATTTTGGCACATTAGTTATTTTTCTAATAAATTAGTTATATATAAGATTATATCTCAGCTTCTAATCCTTTTCCAAGGCGAAATCTAATGAAGTATTGAAAAAGTATGAAAGAGATCCACAACTTATTTTTGGCGATGAAATCATGATATAAATCCATATTTCCTTCTTGACACAGAAATTAACAGTTTGTCTGGAACCAAAACAAATATGTAGTTCCATTCTTACTGTAATCTAATATTTGCATGTTGCATTAAAAAGCTGCTAGATCCTAAGGAAATTCTCAATCCATACAAAGTCCTTCCTCTATCTCTGAGCGCTCATTAAGGTAAAATATTATTATGCTTTATGAATATTCACTAAGGTAAAATATTATTATGCTTTATGAATATTCACTGAAATTATTGAAAGCATGTATTTTGAGATTTGGATCGTATAATATTTAGTTTTCTCAACGAAAGGATTCATATTAGATATTTTCATGCGAGTAAAATGGTTGAATTATTTTAACTGAAATGATAAAATTTAAAGCCAATTTTTTATAATTAAATCCTTTAAAAAATATTTGGAATTTTAACTTGAAATATAATTTTTATAGTCCAAATATTCTCGGACATATGGCCAAGTAATCCACATGGCACAAGCTTCTGCTATGAATGATGAGTTCTCAAGAGTACCCAGCCAACAGATTGAGTATTACTCTAATGATCCTAACGCCGATAGGATAAATCGAATTAAGGGTGAAATGAATCAGGTTTAATTTGTATTTTTAACTGAAATGTCAAGCTAATGTATGTTTCCCTAAACCTTAATGCCTTACCATGTTTCTAAGTTATGAATGAATGTGAAATGATGTTATCGATTGCAAAAAAACCTCTTGCTGTCTAGCTACTTTGGGATTAAGAACATACTAAACTAAGCAAATTAAGTATGCACTAAGCAAAGGCTAAACTTTTTATTTCTCCTCTATTTTTGTTTATTGCAGGATACTATTAATACTAGTTGTTGGTGATCTTATACATCATTGTGGCTTTAGTTTGTGAAGGATCAAACCTACCCTCTTGCGTTTAAGTAAGGGAATGTGTCATAAGAAAATTCACTGCTTCAATGGGAGATCTATATATGTATTTGTGCGGCTAAGGTCTTCAGTTTCTACTTGCGTTATGACTTTGAGTAAAAATTATTTATATGTAGCATATGTGGAAGTGAAAATATATTGCTTTGCAAATGTTTGGAGTCTTGTTTTGTCCAACTCATTTCTCCATTTCTTACTTGATGTTGGGTTTCTCTCCAATCTTACTATTTCCAACTCCAAAAGGAAGATCTCTATCTTATTTTATTTTTGTATATTAGAAATGGAGAACTTCAATTTATATAACGACATTATTTTTGAAGTCTGGTGCAGTCTCAGAATAATGATCCGCATTCTCCAAAATTTCTATGAATTTGGTTTGATCCGAATTTTTTTTTCATTTTTCACTTTCTTTTATTTTCTGGTTGAAAACAATACATGTCCACGGTTTTGATCGTACTTCAAGAGTTTTCTTTTCTAAATTTTCATTTGTAAACACTTTTCCACTTTATTAGACTATTAACAAAGGTGTGAGTTTAAAAGTAATTTATGGTTGATAAATAAAACAATGGAGAATTTCAAATATGGAAATCTTCATTTTAGAATTAAACAGAAGTTGGATTGGGGAACACTAGCACAGTTTAAGTAACGAATAAACGTGTCTGGAACTTGTAGTCTGTGCTAGTGTTCATTGTTAAATAGTGAATATATGTTTTTGAACCTTCCTCTTTAGATACATAGTGGTATGATCTATTGGTTAGGTTGTTTCAAATATATGTACTTTAATCTCTTTGAGACTTTGATTAATGAGAATATTTACAGAAAATGCTTTATACCAAGTAAAAATAACTAATTAACAACGATTATTAATTGTAAAAATTTTATGTTAATATATTTATCTCTGGTATTTTTTAGTATGATCATCTGTTCTTTCTTATCAATACCACAATATTATTGGTAAACAGCAATATTGAAGTTGTCAATGTTGTATACAGAAACACTTGGTTTTAAATACTAAAATTTTCTAGTTCTTGATGTAGCTTTAATGTCTGGGCTCTTCAACTGTGAACTAGTAACTGAGAAAAAAAAACATAATTCTTGTAAGAATTAGTATTAAAAATCAAAAAACTTTTTAACAAAAAAAAGTAAAATAAAATCCTAAAATATGAATGAAATTATTTTTTATATAAACTTTTAGGGAACCATTTTCCGAAAAACATGTAGGTGATTCAGTGAGCTCCCTAAAACCAAAATTATAAAAAACTGATTCACTGAAATTTTAACTTGAAGTATAGGTGGATGATTAGGCAAATGAATTGAACCTTTTAATCTCTGAGAATATTTGGATGACCATTGTGAATGTTCTGATGCAATGACAATTAGTAAGGGTTGTTTCTTCGCGTTTATTACTTCATGTCAGTGTTTGTATTAATCCTTTGTTTCTTTTTCTTGTGTGACTAGTGTGCATTATTATCTTTCTTCTATAATTGTAATTAGTGATGAATATAGCTTATTTGTTAATTTTTTTTTGTTTTTTAACCATGGCACAAGCTGGACGAATGTAACCGAGAATCTCAACCATGATGGTTTTGACATCCCGTATATGAAGTTTTTGTCGTTTTCTTGCAGCTATATAAAACAGCATGCATTATGTTGAACATTGAAAATATATTTACTTCATTATGTTGTTTACACTTCCGCTGTTACTTGAGGGTATTAAATCCTTGGGAGAATGAGTTTGTAATGGTTACTGATTGTAGTTTGTCTATTATGGTTCATCAATTCTACGGATGCCTACAAAACATTATGTTTATTTCATTGACGATGATGGCAGTATCGATAAAATGTTGGAATTTGACCAGATACAACATGTTTACAACCAAAATATCTTTGGTTTTGGTACTATAATGGTTCAGAAGAATAACGACCAAAGTCCTTTTGCCTTACCTTCACGTAAGGATATCCAAGGAACAACAAGAAATGAGCTGGTTTCAAGAACGATGTTATCTCATACAATATTCTACCATTTCCAACATGCTCAATCAAAAACTGTTCTTCTTCAGCTAGTAAACGACCCTGAAGAGTGTCACTTCTTCAACCAAAAGAGAAATAGTAGATTTTATTGTGAAATTTTTAGTAGGAGATTTTGATAAACTACAATAATGACATCTCATATTTTAAAAAGATGTCAATCAAATAAGGTAGTTGAACAACCATAATTAGAATTAAATATATTTATATCCAAAGTTTGTAGTATAATTTTGTGAACAGATCAATTGCAGTAGTTTCAAAAAGAAAGAAAAGAAAATTAGTAAGCTAATGTTTTGTTGGTACTAATTATGTGTGTTCAGATGTTAGATCAAAAATTTACTCAATTCAATTTTTTTGGCTAGTTATTTGTTTATTTTAAATTTTTAATTTTGACTCATTATTTAAAATTTCTAATAAAATAATAATATATAAGATTAGTTGTTAAAATATCTTGAATAGTTTTCCCCAAAAATATGAATTTTCATACTATGAAAAAGTTATAGTTTTAAAATTCTACTCCAAACAAATATAAGAAGTTCCATATATGTATAAGCCATGTTTTAAAACTCTCTATGCGCTAGTCGGACGGCAGTGGTGGGCCTAACGCCTAGAAGATTAATCGGGTCTTAGTTTTAAAGTTTTTATGGTATTTTTAACTTATTTTAATTTATAATTCCTCACTAAATTTATAACTTTGATATAAACATTTAAATTTTCATTAGCTTGTCATTATAAATATCTTTCAGGTATTTATATTAGTTCTAAATTTTTAGTTCACAAAAATGATATTCATTATAGATATATTTAAAATATACAATTAAAGTTCCAAACACACATGAGAATAATTTTGTTCATAGTATTAAAGTAATTAAACTAGTAATTTCAACCAAAAAAGTTTTGGTTGATTTTTTTTTTTTTTTTCAAAAACAAAAATCAGAAAAATTGAAAAAAAAAATCAGCGAATAATCGGATCAGTTGACCGCGGAACTGATCTAATTTTGGAAAATCGCGGTCATCGACCTTCGTCTAGCGTCTAGGTGGCCGATTTTTAGAATAAGGTGTACATGTGTCAATTGGTCGGTTGGCCCGTGGGCTAAGCCCAGTCCAATTCAATATGGATAGACCATAGACACGACCGAAACCTAAATGAACAATACGAGCGGACACCAATTTCGGTCATGGTAAAAATGGGCATAACCGTATAGCCAATGGACACGCCCATGGTTAAAATCTAGGTTTTTTATTTGGGAAAAATAAATTCTATTATCTCTTTTATTTCATTTTCGTGACTTGCTTTAAATCCAAGATTTCTTTTTTAAGAGAAAATCAAGATTTTACATTTTACGGGAAACTCAAGATTTTAAGTTTTTAGTGGGGAAAAAAGATTTAATGTTTCTGGCGGGAAACCAAGATTTAAAAATTTTGGCGGGTAACCAAGATTTTATAATTTTGACGTAAAACAAGATTTTACGTTTTTGACGGAAAATGAGATTTTATTTTTAACGGGAAAACAAAAGTTAATGTTTTTGATGGAAAGCCAAGATTTTACATGTTTGGCAATAAAATAAGATTTTAATTTTTTAGCGAGAAAACAATATTATACGTTTATAGCGGGAAATTTAGATTTTACGTTATTGGCAGAAAACTGCAATTTTATGTTTTTGGCATGAAACAAGTTTGTTTTTGGCGGGAAAACAAGATTTTATATTTTTTCCAGAAAAATAAAAGTTTATGTTTTTGGCCGAAAACCAAAATTTTATATGTTTTATGGGAAAAAGAGATTTTACATTTTTTGGGGAGGGGGGAAACAAGAATTTCATGATTTCGGTAGGAAAACGTTATTTAATATTTTTGATAGGAAAATGAGATTTTCTATTTTCCAAAAAAGATTTTACGCTTATATCGAGAAAATGGAATTTTAAATTTTTGCAGAAAATAATATTTTATGTTTATATCGAGAAAATGAGATTATTATTTTGTTTATTTTAATCAATTAAACTGATTAATTTCATTTGTTTTACATATTATTATTTTGTTTAAACACATTACCAATAATATAACTACTAATTAAGTGGTACAAATTTTTAACTTTAAAAAAAAAACAAATTGAAGCTAAAATTTAAACAAAAAATAACCAATCAACAAAATAATTGAATTTAAATTTAACTAAATAAATTTTTATTATTGGTCAAATCATTGCAAAATTGATCAAATAGACGTTGGGCTTTATTGGTCCATAGCCTATTAAGGACCATTGTTCATAAAGGACCATCCATTAACACCCATTACTTTCAATGAGCTATGTGGACACGACCATTTGGGCGCTGGACAGCCCAACTGACGTCTATACATATATATATATATATGGAAAATAATATCTAGAACACATATTAATTTTTCAAATCCCTTAAAATAAAAATAAAACCTAAAAACAAAGACAACCTGAAGCTTACCAGCCGCCCCAGATAGCTAATATACGAGCATCTCATCTTCTGGCCATCTTGTCTTGTCTTCAGAGCCTGTGTATGAGCATATCACCTTGTCTTCGGAGGAGGTGTTTTGATCACAGCTTCTTATTGTCTTCCAAGGCGAGATTTAACAAAGTGATGAGAGTATGATAAATATTAACACCTTATTCTTGGCGATGCAATCATGATAGAGGAGGTATAAATCCATCCATCCTTATTGACACAGAAATTAACAGTTTATCTGGAACCCATTAAAAATATGTAATTAAATTCTTTCTGTAATCTAGTATTTTCAGGTTGCATCAAAAATTTGCTGGACCCGAAGGGAATTCTCAATCCATACAGAGTTCTTCCTCTATCTCGGAGCTCTCATTAAGGTAAAATATTTTTATTCTTTATGAGTACTCAAAGAAATTATTGAAAGCATCTCTCTGTCTTGAGATTTGGATAGTATAGTATTTAGATTTCTCAACCAAATGATTCATACTAGATCTTTTAATGGGAGTAAAATTGTTGAAATCATATAATTGAAATGATAAATTTAAAAGCCATATTTATAGTTAATTTCCTTATAAGTTTTTCTTCTCTTCTGGTATCAACCCAATGTACAATACAATTACAGCTATATAAAATCAATTTATAAATTTCCTCAGAGAAATTAAAGAACATGTGAAGAATAAGTGGTCAAGAGTTAATTTCTGGGTGGAAAGAACAAAGAACACAAGCAGAAGAGATGCCCAAGTTCCAGTTAGCCATTCGATAAGCTGTGGAGATTTTACTCTTCATTGCTAACCAAGAAATAAAAGCATGTTTTGGTGTGCCATGCTTTAAAAATTTCCAGAATGCAACTCACTCATTGTCTTTTGTTTCTGAGCTGGTCCCAGGTTTTTTTTTTGCAGAAAAGGAGATAGTGAACTTATCTGACCATGTCGCCAAAGGAAGATGTCTCGACTGTTTCATTGTTGGGGAGTGGCGCACACTGCACTGCCTCATGAATAATGTAGAAAATCAGGTGTCTCTTCTTTTCCCCATCAATTTAGGTAAGAATATTTTGTTACTTAGTTAATTCATATTTTTTGTGTTCATTGTTTGGGTTAACAGTAATGTGATTGTGCGTTAATAATTTAGCTAATTAATTAATTATATATAAGACAACTTATTTAAACATATTTGTTACCAAACAATGTGATTTTTTTCTAATTAAATATATTCTTGAAATGAAAGTAGTAATAGTCTAAACCTTTTCTGAAAAATAAGGTATGAAATTTCATATATATTACAACAAGAAACATATCTATCACTTTTTTCCTCGATAAAATATAAAATCCCTGTTGGAAAAAGTTCCAAATCCCTAAAACTAAAAAGCCCTAGAAACTGGCAACAACCAGCCACTACCTTCGCAAAGCAGCCAAAGATGGCTGAGGTAGGAGCATCACATATTCTGTGAATATCATCTCGTCGTTCACAGAGGTGTTCAGACCTTGTCTCCTGATCGTTTGCAAATATTTTCATTAATGAAATAACCCCTAATTAATTGTTGTGGCCATAGAGCAGGTATGAAACATCTGTAAAAACTTTTCTCTAACATAAGATTGTAATATAAAAGATGAAAATTTGGATCTGTACATTAAATGTTTTTGAAAAGAAAGCAGACTGATTTATTGAGACAAAAGATGAAAGATGACTCAATTCCTGGTTGAGAGAAATCTCTTCTACATATCCAAACTTCTCAATGTTGATGGCCAATGCTGAGCTTCCTAGTTTATCTAACCAAACCAATGTTTGGGTATGTATCATATTCTTTGTACTCTTCTGCATTGATTGCATACTACTATCTAATTCTGTTTTTTCATGTGCTAATTACAAGAAAATTAACTATGGATATGAAGTTGATGACATGGTCCGTATGACTCTAGGAGGCAAAAATGGTTGACATCAATGTACACTTGATACATTAACGCCAACCATTGTCATCTGTCAGAGACTTAAGCATCATGTCATCAACTTCATGTTCATGGTGTATTTTTTTAATCTGCACATGAGAAATCAGAATGAGATGGCACTTTGCAATCAGAGCAGAAGAGTCCAGAACAATTGATACAAGGCCGAACATTGTTTTGGTCAGATCCACTTGGAAGCTCGGTTATGGAAATCAACAAGGAACATTTTGGATATGGGCAATAGATTTTCTCAACTGCAGGAATTATTTAATTTAAATAATATTAATTATTTAATTTTATTTGATAATATTAGATGACAAGTTCTGATTGGTTAATTAAAAAGGATGAATGAGAGATAATCACCCTTAGGAGTGAAGCCAAGAATTTTTTGAAAAGGTTATAGCTTTAAAATTCTACTCCAAACAGATATAAGAAATTCCATATATGTATGTATGGAAAATAATATCTACCATATAAAATCTCTAAATCCCTTTAAAATAAAAATAAACTCTAAAAACTAAGACAACCTGAAGCTTACCAGCCGCCCCAGATAGCTGATATACGAGAATCTTATCTTTTGACCATCTTTTCTCGTTTTCTGAGCCTGGTTTATGAGCATCTCATCTTGTCTTGGCGGAGGTTTTCAGATCTCATATTCTAATTGTCTTCCAAGGCAAGATTTAACAGAGTGATGAGAGTATGATAGAGATTAACACCTTATTCTTGGTGATGAAATGATGATAGAACAGGTATGAATCTATCTATCCTTCTTGACATAGAAATTAACAGTTTATCTGGAACTGAATAAAGATATGTAATTACATTCTTATTGTAATCTAGTATTTGCAGGCTGCATTAAAAATTTCTGGACCTGAAGGGAATTCTCAATCCATACAAAGTTCTTCCTCTATCTCTGAGCTCTCATTAAGTTTAAATATTATTATGCTTCATAAGTACTCATTGATGTTAATGAAAGCATCTATCTATCTTGAGATTTGGATAGTATAGTATTTAGATTTCTCAACCAAGTGATTCAGTTTAGATCTTTTAAAGGGAGTAAAATTGTTGAAATAATATAACTGAAAATATAATTTTAGAAGCCATTTTCTAGTTAAATTCCCTTAAAAATTCTATTCTCTTTTGGTATCTAGCGAGTGTTCAATAAAATTACAGCTATATGAAATTAATTTATAAATTTTTCTCAGAGAAATTACAGAATATGAAAAGAATAAGTGGTCACGAGTTAATTTCTGGGTGGAAAGAACAAAGACCAGTGAAAGAACAAAGAATAAGTGAACTTATCTAGACCATGTCGCCAACGGTAGATGTCTCGACCAGTTTCATTGTTGGGGAGCGGCGCACGCTGCACTGCCCCAACAACAAGTAAATTTGGATCTTTGCTATGACTATTGTAGAAAGTCATGTGTCTCCTCTTTTCCCCATCAATTTAGGTAAACATATTTGGTTACTTAGTTAATTCATATTTTCGTGTTAATTGTTTTGGTTAACAAGTACGTGCTGGTGCATCAAAAATATAGCTAATTAATTATATATAAGCAACTTATTTAAACATATTGATTACCCAAAATGTGATTTTGTTTCAAATTATTATCATTTTTAAACATTCGCCCAAAAAATAAGGTATGAAATTTCATATATATTACAACATGAAACATATCTATCACTATTTCCATCAATAAAATATCAAAATCCCTGTTGGAAAAGCTCCAGATCCCCAAAAATAAAAAGCACTAGAAACTGGCAACAACCAGCCATCACCTTCTCAAAGCAGCCACAGATGGCTGAGGTATGAGCAGCGCATATTCTGCAAATATCATATCTTTTGCAGAGTTTGGGTATGTATCAAATGCTTTGTACTCTTCTGCATTGACTGCATACTACCATTTAATTCTGTTTTTTTCATTTTATAATTACAAGAAAATTAACTAAGGATATGAAGTTGATGACATGGTCCTTATGACTATGGACGCAAAAATGGTTGACATCAATGTACAATTGATACATAAAGACCAACCATTGTCATCTGCCAGAGACTTAAGCATCATGTCATCAACTTCATGTTCATGGTGCATTTTCTTTTAATGAGCACACGAAAAATCAGAGTAAAACGGCACTTTGCATTCAATGCAGAAGAGTCCAAAACAATTGATACAACCCAGACATTGTTTTGGTCAGATCCGCTTGGAAGCTCAGTTTTGGAAATCAACAATGATCATTTTGGATATGGACAATAGATTTTCTCAACAGCAGGAATTAAGTCATATTTCATCTTTTGTGTCCACAAATCATTTCATGTCACAATGCTGACAAATTTGACAAGAAAGGTGACAGGTTTGTGGACAGAAGATGAAAAATGTCAAATCATTTTTCATTTCTCTCTTATATAAAAACTCTCACTTTAATTCATTGAAAGATGAAAAAAACTAAACAAAAAAATTAAAGAAAACGGTAACCAACAGCCACCACCTTCTCAGAGCCACTGCAGAAGGCATATATGAACATGTTTTATTTTTCTGCATATATTTAAGGAATCTCCATTGAGTGCTTTTTGATTTATCGTCGATCTCAGGAGTGGTATTGGCGATGAAAGCATATGATATAGAGAAGGTATGAGCAAGAGTGTAATAGAAAATCCCAAAGGCATCTTATGGTAGTTGTCTTCTCTTGTTTTAGTCATCTCAAGAATGTTGGATAGTAATTCATGTTGCTTTTCTTATCTTTCTTTAGGTTTCCATATACTAAAGGACATTTTCACAATATATACCATAAGAGTTATAGTTTCATATTTCCAATAGTGTACTATATTTACAGAGCTGTATCAAGTTGTCTAAGGAAATTCATTTTTTAAACTGGCTAGGTACTACACCAAGTTTTCCGATTTCTTTCTTCCCTCTATAGAAAGGGTTTTCACTAACCCCTCAACTATAATCTCGTTAATGAAAAAACCCCTCCATCTATTATTTTAACGGAATTGTAGACGGAGGGGTTTTTCATTAACAAAATTATAATTGAGGGGTTTTTCATTATAAATAGTTGAGGGGTTTTTACGATTATCTTTAGTTTAGGGGTTTTATTATTAAAAACTTAAAAAAATATGACAACAACATGATAGATTAAAACAATTTATTTATTATTCTCACAATCTCAAATCTACAAAAAAAACATCCAAATAAAAATAAAGTACTAAAGCAAGTATTTATATATTTATATCTATACAAACTAATTAATAATATAATATTTATATTTATAAATACATATTAGATATATAAATATTCTAATTGAAGCGAATATTTGGTGTTTTCAAAAAATAGTATTTGTTATTTGCTTTATTTTTTATGAATAATATATTTCAGTATTTGCTTTGTTTTGATCTTAAGAGTATTCTGATTTTTTTCGATTCGAAAATGAATATTCGACTTGAATATTTTGCCCAGGGCTAATGGACACGATATACCTTATATACATAGTTGCTTTCACATGATTATAACATTATTTGCATCTGACTTACGAAAGCGTGATTACTATTGCTGTGTTTTCTTTTGTAATGAAGCTCATTTCTTAGATATAATCATATAAAAGATTTGCACCAGATTATAAAGACCATTCAAATTAGAATACATAACCCAACAAAATAAAAAATATATATTTATCAACGCATCTGAAAAAGGATGAATAATTCTAAGGATAACATAATTTATGTCTTTCATTATTAAATATAAATAATTCCTGTTTGAATGTGGTTTAAATAATAAAACTATTTTCTTACGGTTTCTAAATTGTTTTTATGATTATGGAAACTATAAATTTTAGCTCACGAAAGCCCAAAAAAAAAGAATAAAGAAACTAAAAACCCTAAAACTACATATTATGGGCTTGAAATTTAATATTTTCCAACCCATCACAAAATCCCATTAGATGTTCTGAGATCTCCCACAGTTTATTTTGGCACATTAGTTAAATTTTCTAATAAATTAGTTATATATAAGATTAGATCTCACCTTCTAATCCTTTTCCAAGGTGAGATCTTACGTAGTGATGAAAAAAGTATGAAAGAGATCACCAACTTATTCTTGGCGATGAAATCATGATATAGCAGGTATAAATCCATCTATCCTTCTTGACACGGAAATTAACAGTTTTTTCTGGAACCAAAAAGAAAGATGTAATTCCATTCTTACTGTAATATAATATTTGCAGGTTGCATCAAAAAGGTGCTGGATCCTAAGGGAATTCTGAATCCATACAAAGTACTTCCTCTATCTCTGAGCTATCATTAAGGCAAAAGATTATTATGCTTTAGGAATATTCATTGAAATTATTGAAAGCATCTATCTTGAGATTTGGATCGTATAATATTTAGTTTTTTTAACCAAAAGATTCATATTAGATATTTTAATGTGAGTAAAATGGTTGAATTATTTTAACTGTAAGGATAAAATTTAAAGCCAATTTTTTATAATCAAATTCTTTAAAAATATTTTGAAGTTTAACTTGAAGTGTAATTTTTATAATCCAAATATTCTCGGACCTATGGCCTAATAATCCATACGGGACAAGCTTATGCTATAAATGATGAGTTCTCAAGAGTACTCAGCCAACAGATTGAGAATTACTCTAATAATCCAATTGCCGATAGGATAAATCGATTTAAGGGTGAAATGTATGTTTCCCTAAACTTAATGCCTTACCATGTTTTAAGTTATTGATGAATGCGAAATGATATTATCTTGAATGTGAAAAACCGCTTGCTGTCTAGCTACTTCGGGATTAATAACATACTAAACGAAGCAAATTAAGTACACACTATGATATTAAGATTTTTGCAAATCAAAGTATCAATTACCCTAAATTCGTTAAAACATAGAAGAGAATCAAACCAACTTTGAATCTAGTTTCAATTTAAAAATGTAAATCATGTCTTAATCTAAGTGAATATGTTTTGGGTTTTTGAAAACAGAGTTTAAAATGCTAGTAAATAAGAAAATATTTAAAAATGGTTTTTGATATCAAATTAACAAATAATGATCCTTAGAAATGTTATGGATGATCTTGACTAATCAATTCTAAGCTAGTAGAGTCTTTTTCTATATCTTAGAGCTAATCCTATGGTTCCAAAATATTAAACTTGACTAATTCATTCTCATGGTGCTAATCACTTCACTAATCACCTTAAATGTTCATAACTCTCGTTAAACATTAATTGATCAATGACATTAAACACAGATTTTCTTAACCTCTAATCATCCTAAACACCAACTCTCGTTGTTAGGATTGAGAAGAGCTTGAAAAGTTTGGATCAAGTATTTCATCAAACCCTTTGTGGGCATGAGAAATGCTTAAGATCTAAACTAACAATCTCTTGCTAATCTAGCATTAAACACAACCTAACAAGCATGGATCTAATGATTATAAGCCTAAACTCTACTAACGTAACACTAATTAACCTAGACTACTAACTCATGGATCTGAAAACACAAATTATTGAGTTTGATCTTTGCATAATCATAAACATTAAGAAAATAGAATCAAAGACAATGAAATAAAATCCTTCTTAATCTCCAAAGATCAAAGATTTAAAACAGTAAGAAGGGAATAAGTGTGGCTAAAAATACTTTAAACAAAACATAAACCCTAGAAATTAAGGTTCATTCCCTATTTATACTAAGATAAAAACTTGTTTTATCATCTAAACTCGGATTTATTAAAACTGAATTTTTACAAATAGAAGACCGGTCCAGCGGTGTGCCTTGGCCACCATGCTTGGCCGCTGCTCTCCAGCGGTGCCTTGGCCGCCATGCTTGGCCGCTGGAGATGGCCTTGCAACCTCCCAGTTGCCTGATAATAACCGTCCAGCGGTGTGCCTTGGCCGCTGTGCTTGGCCACTGCTCTCCAGTGGTGTGCCTTGGCCGCTGGAGATGGCCTTGCAATCTCCCAGTTGCTTGATTTTAACGTCCAGCAGTGTGCCTTGGCAACTGGAGATGCCCTTGCAATCTCCCAGTTCCCGAAACAATTCTTTCTTGGTCCAATGTCCAAATATCCATCTTTATTGCTCCAAGCCACCACACTTTACTCCATGTTCATATTAAACAAAGAAATATGCAAAACATATTCCTAGTTCTATAGATGCAATGCAAACAAAAAATATAAAATATTAACAATGAAAACATACTCTAAAGGTGATGAAATCTTAACATATCACACTAAGCAAAGGTTAATCTTTGTTATGTGTCTCTGTTTTGTTTCTTGCAGGGTAATATTAATACTAGTATAGTTGGTGATCATATACATCATTGTGGCTTTAGTTTGCGGAGGATCAACCCTACCCTCTTGCGTTTAAGTAAGGGAATGTGTCATAAGAAACTTCACTGCTTCAATGGGAGTTCTATATATGTATTTATGCGGCTAAGTCTTCAGTTTCTTCTTCCATTATGACTTCGAGTAAAATTTATTTATAAGTAGCATATGTGGAAGTGAAAAATCATTGCTTTGCAAATGTTTGGAGTCTTGTTGTGTCCAACTCATTTCTCCATTTATTACTTGTGTTGGGTTTCTCTCCAATCTTACTATTTCCAACTCCAAAAGGAAGATATCTATATTATTTTATTTTATTTTTGTATATTAGAAATGGAGAACTTCAATCTATATAATGACCTTATTTTTGAATTCTGGTGCAGTTTCAGAAAGACGATCCGTGTTCTCCAAATTTTCTATGAATTTAGTTTGATCCGAACAATTTTTTAAGTAATTTATGGTTGATAAATAAAAAAATGGAGAACTTCAAATATGGAAAATATGGAAATCTTCATTTTAGAGTTAAAAAGAAGTTGGATTGGGAACACTAGCACAGTTTAAGTAACGAATAAACGTGTCTGGAACTTGTAGTCTGTGCTAGTGTTCATTGTTAATTATTGAATATATGTTTTTGAACCTTCCTCTTTAGATACATAGTGGTATGATCTATTGGTTAGGTTGTTTCAAATATATGTACTTTTATCTCTTATAGCAAGTAAAAATAACTAACATGTTAAAATAATTAATTATCAACGTTTATTAATTGTGAAAATTTTAAGTTTATATATTTTATCTCAGGTATTTTTAGTAAGATCATCTGTTCTTTCTTATCAATACAACAATATTATTGGTTTAACAGAAATATTAAAGTTGTCAATAGTGTATACAGAAACACTTGGTTTTACATATTAAATTTTTCTAGTTCTTGATGTAGCTTCAATGTCTATGCTCTTCAATTTTAAAATAGTAAGTGAGAAAAAAAAATCTTGTAAGAATTATTACTAAAAATCCAAAAACTTTTTATCAATAAACAAAATAAAATCCAAAAATCTGAATGAAAATTTAAATTTTTTATATAATTTTAGGGAACCATTTTCCTAAAAACTTGTAGGTGATTCAGTATGCTCCCAAAAACCAAAAACCAAAAATACAAAATATTGATTCACTGAAATTTTAACTTGAAGTATATGTGGATGATTAGGTTTGCCCCAAAAATGTGAATTTCATATTTATATCACTTTACTATAAAAAAAGTTATAGGTTTAAATTCTACTCCAAACAAATATTAGAAATTCCATATATGTATGTATGGAAAATAATATCTACCACACATATAAAATCTCCAAATCCCTTTAAAATAAAAAAACAAACCCTAAAACTAAGACAACATGAAGCTTACCAGCCGTCCCATATAGCTGATATACAAGCATTTCATCTTCTGGCCATCTTTTCTTGTCTTCGGCGGACTTGTTTAGATCTCATCTTCTAATTTTCTTCCAAGGCAAGATTTAACAAAGTGATGAGAGTATGATAGAGATTAACACCTTATTCTTGGAGATGAAATCATGATAGAGCAGGTATAAATCTATCTATCCTTCTTGACACATAAATTAACAATTTATCTTAAGGACGACATGAATACAAAGTTGATGACATGATGCTTAAGCCTCTGGCAGATGACAATGGTTGCGTCAATGTATCAATGTACATTGATGTTAACCATTGTCGTCTGCTAGAGTCTTAAGCAACATGTTATTAACTTCATATTCATGGTTCATTTTCTTGTAATCAGCACATGAAAATCAGAATTAGATGGTAGTTTGAATTCAGTGCTGAAGAATACTGAACATTTGATACATACCAGAACATTGGTTAGGTCAAATCCACTTGGAAGCTCGATATTGGACATCAACATTGAGAAGTTGATATGGAGAATATATTTTATCACCAGCAGGAAATGAGTCTTCTTTCAAATTTTTTCTCCATAAATCAGTCAGCTTTCTTGTCAAAAAAGTTTCAGGTATGGATCCAAATTTTAATATTTTTATATTACAATCTTATGTTACAGATAAAGATTATACATATGGTTCATACCTGCTCTATGGCCAAAACCACTAATTAAGGGTGAGATCATTGATGAACATTTATAGAAGACGAGATCTGAACACGTCTGCAAAAGTCAATATGAGATTCTCAGAATACGAGATGCTCATACCTCAGCCATATGGGCTGCTTTGAGTAGGTGATGGCTGGTTGTTGCCAGTTTTTAGGGATTTTTATTTTTTAGGGATTTGGAGTTTTTTCTTCTAACAGGGATTTTGATTTTTTATTGGTGGGAATAGTGATAGATATTTTTCTTGTTGTGAAAGATATGAAATTTCATACCTTTTGTTTGGGGCAAAATTTTAAATCATTACTTCTTTCATTTGAAAGTAAGGCAAATTTGAAACAACTTCACATTTTTGGGTAATCAATGCTTTAATATATTATCGTATACATTAATTGATTAATTAGCAAAATTATTAACACACCAACACATACTTGTTAACCAAAACAATTAACACAAAGTATGTATTAATTAAATAACAAAGTATGTTTACCTAAATAAATTTGAAAAAGAGGAGCCATGTGACTTCTACAGCGTGTGTTGCTCCCCAGCAATGAAACAGATAGAGACATCTAACTTTGGCGACATGGTCTAGATAACTTCACTATCTCCTGTTTTGTAAAACAAAATTAGAACCAGATTAGAAACAAAAGACAAGTAGTAAATTGCATTCTGAAAATTTGGTTTAAGCGTGACACACCAAAACATGCTTTATTACTTGGTTAGCAATGAAGAATAAACTCTCTTCAGCTTCTCGAATGCCTAAATGGAACTTGGGCATCTCTCCTGCTTGTGTTCTTTATTCTTATCACCTGGAAACTCGTGACCACTTATTCTTCCTTTGTTCTTTAATTTCTATGAGGTAATCAATAGCATATAGATACCAAAAAAAGCAGAAAAAGGTTTAATAATATGATTAGAAAATTGGCTTTAAATTTATCTTTTCAGTTAAAATATTTCAACCTTTTTACTCGCGTTAAAAGATCTAATATGAATCCTTTGTTTGAAAATTCTAAATACTATACTATTCAAATCTCAAGATAGATATATGATTTCAATAATTTCAATGAATATTAATAAAGCATAATAATCTTTTACCTTAATGAGAGATCAGAGATAGAGGAAGAAATTTGTATGGATTGAGAATTCCCTTAGGATCAAGCAACTTTTTAATGCAACCTGCAAATATTAAATTACAGTAAGAATGGAACTACATTTTTGGTCCCAGATAAACTGTTAATTTCTGTGTCTAGAAGGATAGATGGATTCATACCTGCTCTATCATGCTTTCATCACCAAGAATAATTTTTTCATCTCTATCATAGTTTTTTCATCACCTCATTAGATCTCACCTTGGAAAAGGATTAGAAGATGAGATCTAAACACCTCCTCCGAAGACAAGATGAGATGCTCATACACTCCGAATACAAGATAAGATGGCCAGAAGATGAGATGCTCATATATCAGCTATCTTGGGCGGCTGGTAAGCTTCACGTTTTCTTAGTTCCTAGGGTTTGGATTTAGAGTCTTTATGTGTGGTGGATATTATTTTATATAGATATATAGATATTGAATTTCTTATATACTTTTTGGGGTAAATTTTTAAATCTACAATTTGTTTTTCATAGTAAACTGATATTAATATGAAAATTCACATTTTTGGGGAAACTATTCAATATATTTTAATATCTAATCTTACATATAATTAGTTTATTAGAAAATTTAACTAATGCGCCAAAATAAACTGGGGGATATCTTGGAACATCCAATGTGATTTTTTGATGGGTTGGAAAAGATTAAATTCCATGCCCCTAATTTGTATTTTTTTTTTATAGAGGAAGGAAAGATATCGGAAACTAGGTATAGTACCAAGCCAGTTTTGAAAAATGAATTTCCTTGGCCAACTTGATACATCTCTGGCAATATATTGCACTGTTGGAAACCTAAAGTATGGCAAGAAAAACAACATGAATTACTATCCAACATTCTTGAGATGACTAACAGTAGTAAAGAAAACTACCATAAGATGCCTTTGGGAAGTTGTTACTATGAAATCTGCAAAAACAAGAGATTCATTTGTTACATTAGGGAAAACTTATGATTTAGAAATTCTTGTATCTTGATGTTAAACTCAAAAGTCATAACAGTATCCTAGCTTCTGTAAGACAAGCTCTTGATTATACCTTCTCTATATCATATGCTTTCATCGCCAAAACCACTCCTGAGATCGTAGATGACTCAGAAAGCACTCAATGGAGATTATTTACCTATATGCGGAAAAATAAAACATGCTCATACATGTCTTCTGCAGCAGCTAGGAGAAAGTGGTGGCTGGTGGTTACCTTTTCTTTATTTATAGTTTATTGTTCATCTTTTGTTGATTGAAAATGAGAGTTTTTGTAAGAGAGAAAAAAATGAAAATGATTTGAGTCCTTTATCATCTTCTGTGTCCACAAATCAGTCACCTTTCTTGTCAAAACAGTCAACATTGTGACATGCAACGGTTTGTAGACATGAAAATTGAAACATGACTTAATTCCTGCTGCTAAGATAATATATTGTACATATCCAAAATGCTCACTATTGATTTCCAAAACTGAGCTTCCAAATGGATCTGACCAAAACAATGCCCGGACTTGTATCAAATATCCTGGACTCTTCTGCATTGAATACAAAGTACCATCTCATTCTGATTTCTCGTATGCTGATTAAAAGAAATTGCATCATCAATATGAAGTTGATGACATGATGTTTAAGTCTCTGGCAGACGACAATGGTTGGCGTCAATGTATCAAGTGGACATTGACGTCAATCATTATTGCCTCTTAGAGCATAAGGACCATGTCATCAAATTCATATTCATAGTCAATTTTCTTGTAATTAGCACATGAAAAAACAGAATTAGATGGTAGTATGCAATCAATGGAGAAGAGAACAGAGCATTTGATACATACCCAATCATTGGTTTAGGTAGATCCACTAGGAAGCTTAGGATTGGACATCAACATTGAGCAATTTGGATATATAGAAGAGATCTCTCCCAGCAGGAATATAGTCCTCTTTTATCTTTTGTCTCTTTAAATCAGTCTGTTTTCTTGTCAAAATTTTGTCATGTACATATCCAAATTTCATATTATATATTATAATCTTATGTTAGAAAAAAGTTTTTACAGATGGTTCATACCTGCTCTATGGCCAAAACCACTAATTAGGAGTTACATCATTTAGGAAAATATTTGTAAACTATCAAGACACAAGGTCTAAACACCAATGCGAAAGACGATATGAAATTCTCCAAATATGAGATGCTCATACCTCAGCCATCTGTGGCTGCTTTGAGAATGTGGTACTGGTTGTTTCCAGTTTTTAGGGATTTGGAGCTTTTCCAACAGGGATTTTTGATTTTTTTTTATTGGTGGTAATAGTGATATATAATTTTCTTGTGGTAATATATATGAAATTTCATACCTTATTTTTTGGGCAAAAGTTAAACCATTAATACTTTCATTTCAAATAAAATCATATTTTGGATAATCAGCATGATTAAATAAGTTAATTAGCTAAACTATTAATGCACCAGCAAGTAATTGTTAACCAAAACAATTAACACGAAAAATATGAATCAACTAAATAACAAAATATGCTTACCTAAATTGATGGGGAAAAGAGGAGACACATGACTTTCTACATTATTCATAGCAAAGATCCAAATGTCCTGGTTGTTGAGGCATTGCAGCGTGCGCCGCTCCCCAACAATGAAATAGGTCGAGACATCTACCTTTGGCGACATGGTCTAGATAAGTTCACTATTCCTTTTCTGAAAACCAACCTGGGACCAGATCAGAAACAATTTGAAGTGTATGCTGAATCTATTTCTGTATTCTTTCTAGATTCAAAGCAAAGAATAAGTATTGAATCAATAAAAAATTGGGTTTCCAGGATGTTATTCTCCCTTTTTCGATCAATACTAATTTCGAGACGAAGAAACTTTATATCAAATATATAAAAACGAGCATAAAAGAATAGATTAATGTTTAATTGACAAAAAATAAAATAAAGAAATTCTTTTGTTTTTTTCTTCCTACTGCCAAACCATGTCACACCAAAACATTCTTTTATTTCTTGGTTAGAAATGAAGAATAAACTCTCCACAGCTTATCGAATAGCTAACTGTAACTTGGGCATCTCTTCTGCTTGTATTTTTTGTTCTTTCCACCCGGAAGTTAATTAACTCGTGACCACTTATTCGTCACATGTTCTTTAATTTCTCTGAGAAAATTATAAATTAATTTCATATAGCTGCTATTGTATTGTACACTCGCTAGATACTAAAAGAGAAGAAAACTTCTTAGGGAACTTAACTAGAAAATTGGCTTTTAAATTTATCCTTTCAGTTAAATTATTTCAACAATTTTACTCCCATTAAAAGATCTAATATGAGTCATTTGGTTGAGAAATCTAAATACTATACTATCCAAATCTCAAGATAAATATATGCTTTCAATAATTTTAATGAGTACTCATAAAGTGTAAAAATCTTTTACCTTAATGAGAGCTCAGAGATAGAGGAAGAACTTTGTATGGATTGAGAATTCCCTTCGGGTCCAGCAATTGTTTAATGCAACCTGCAAATACTAGATTACAGTAAGAATTTAATTACGTATTTTTAATTTCTGTGTCAAGAGGGATAGATGGATTCATACCTTCTCTATCATTATTTCATCTCCAAGAATAAGTTGTTAATATCTATCATACTCTCTATAATTTGTTAGATCTCGCCTTAGCAGACAATTAGAAGATGAGATCTAAACACCTTCGCCGAAGACAAGATGAGATGATCATACACCAGGCTCTGAAGACGAGACAAGATGGCCAGAAGATGATATCTCCTATATCAGCTATCTGGGGCGGCTGGTAAGCTTCAGGTTGTTTAGTTTTAGGGTTTATTTTTATTTTAAGGGATTTGGAGTTTTTATATGTGTGGTAGATATTATTTTCCATATATACATGGAATTTCTTATATTTGTTTGGAGTAAAATTTTAAACCTATAACTTTTTCATAGTAAAGTGATATAAATATGAAAATTAATTAGTATAATTAATTGATGAGCCAAAATAAAATAAAAATTAAATCAACAAATAACTAGCCAAAAAATTGAATTGAGTAAACTTTGATCTAACATATAAAAAAATATTTACTACCAACAAAACATTAGATTACTATTTTCATTTTTTCATGAAAATACTGAAACTGTTCTTTTCTTTTTTTCAGTTAAACATCTACTACAATCAAAGACCAAGCATGCAAATATTCATGTAAATATGTTTACTACATACTATTAACTACACATTCACAATGACATTAAATATGAAAATAACAAAAATAATCTCAGTTTTGAGGGAAATCTAATACTGAAACTGTTCTGTTCGCGAAATTATACTATAAACTTTTGATATAAATACAAAATATGCAGGTTTTGTATAGAAAATAATTTGTTCAAAAGTATAGAAAATTAAAATTTCTAGTTTCAAAATATGCAGGTTTTGTAATGACTAAGAATTTTGACAAGTCTCTGTTTTCCTCCTTAGTTGCAAAATGCCAAAAATTTAGGTTTTTTTCAACTTTGTAAGACCTTCAACAAGTCTATGTTTTTCTTCTTAGTTGCAGATTTTGCCATGACTCATGGTGGAGTAAAAAACCTAGCTGTTATTGTACTTAGTTATGGTTCTTAGTAGCAAGGTTTTATTTAGTTCAGGACATGCAATTTCAGTTTCATGTTATGTGTAGCTCTTCCTTCCAATTCCACCTTTGTGAATTTAGGTTCCCTTCATATTGGAAACAAGTTCTAAAAGAAATATTGGAAATAGCCATAAACTGAACCTGCAATTTTTCTTTCCTACAGCCACAACCTCAACCTACAAGTTATAATAGAATCAACCATCACTTTCCTACAATTTTTCTAAAAAATCTCTGAATTTGAGCTCTCACTTTCTTAGTGAAATCTCTTAAGTAACTGTAAATGCATATGCTTCATGAAACTTTTTACATGAATCAGCTTCAATTCTCCGTTTATAATCTTGGTCCAAAATTGTCTTATCCTTTTAAATTTTATATGCAGCAAGATAAATTAAATCAAAAGCTGATAAACAAGTCGCTTAGTTAGCAACCTCCATAAATCAGAGAAATGTTTTGAACTCAAAAGGGTAAATCCGTCAAGAAGTTATGTTGTATTAAAAGCTAGGAAAAAACCCTGCACCCAAAACAAAACCTGAAGTATGCAATTTGATCCGGGTACATATGTAGCACTACGTAGCACTTATACGAAAACGGGTACGCGGAAGTAAAACGTTTGGAAACGTGAAACGATTTTTTTGAAAAAATAGGAAACAGTTACGTGTTGGAAATGTGTCAATATAATATATATATATATAATTAAAAATAAATCTAATAAAGTTTGAAACAATATAAATTTAATAAATAATATTAAAAATAAAAGATCATAACCATAAATATATATATATATAAACAGAAACGTAGATAAAAAAATTATCGCTATTCAAATTAGGGTTTTAACTTGTTTCCATTGCGTAGAAACGTGTTTCCATCGTGTTTCCAAATTATAATTTTTAGAAAACAAATCGAAACGCATTTCCATTTTGACCCTTATTAAGCGTTGGGTTACACAAACTCTTGTGTATGTTTAAGACAAATAAAGTTTCCTCTTGTTGTTTGTTACCAAAATTGAAACTTTATTTTGGTCTTATGAATCTCTTATTTCTCTGCTCATTTTTAATTTTGATGCAGAGACACAGATTTTATAATATCCAACGATTTTGATGTATGTTTGCACCCGTTCATTTAAAATAATAACCACACTTCAACAGTTTTGATGTTTAATAAGTAACCACTAATTAACTTAAATATGCAACAATTGTGACTAGGTAAAAACTAGCTATTTAATTGTAACTGCTTCCTTATAGAAGCAGCACGGATTCTATTTTTTCTTGTCATTTGAACTGAACTCTTAACTGCTCCAGCACAAGTATTTCTCCTATATTTCTCCTATATTTTCATCCTGCACCACCAGGCCTTAAGTTCGAAGCATTGACAGCGGCCAAACAAAAAAAAAGGTGTGGTGAATCAATGGTTTTTGTTTTGTCTGTGGTTGATTTTGATTTGGGAAATAACTAGTGGAAGCATATAGTATAAAACTCTAGTGAAGAGTTTTTTGATAATTTAGAGACTATAATGACGTGATCACTTTATCTATCCCAAAAAGATTTATTCAACCATGTGTTGTTATTTATACAAGGACCCTACCTTTTATTTTACCTTGGTTACTTATATATTATGCATTTTGATTCTTCAAAAGAGAAAATTTCTCAAATTAAGATTTATAATTTGTGCGGACGATAAGGGATGTTGGAAAATGTTTTACTACACTGGACTGTATAATAATGTATTTATCATCTACATGATATTTAACTTAGAGGTGTAAACAGAGATGAGAAGAAAATTGAAATGGCGAAAACTGATCCTAACTAGAGGCATTTCCTGGCTTATCGAAACTCGAGGCATGTTTGGGGTTCATGATAATCTTGCTCTGACCCAAAAAAAAAACAATCTCATTGGATGTTCCAGGATCTCCTCTTGATAATCCTCAAATCCAGTCAATGTAAAGATATTGTGTAGGAGAATCTAAAGGAATCACTATTTCTTAATTAAACTTAAAAGATTGGCCTTTGCAAACTGTTACTACTTTTGTTCGGTATTGATATTCAATTTCCGACCATGCCTTTTGATAGTAGCTAGATGTCAATACTTAGTTAAGTTCATAAGTTTTTCAAAAGCATAGTCTGACTCTGGCTAGCTACTATCAAGTTGATGCATGGATAGACATTGGAGATCAACACCAAACACAAGTGGTAAGAGTTTTCAAGTGGAGATTCCTTTATGAGTTTCCTACACAATATCTTTACGTATAATTGATTAGAGGAATATCGTGGGAGATTTTGGAACATCCAATGCAATTGTTGTGATAGATTGGAAAATATCTAATTAGTAGATCAAAATAATTTAGAATTTAGACACACACACAAAAAAAAATTACGGATGGTTCGCACGTTCACTATCACAAACACACCTGTGAAAAACAAGATGAGATGCTCACAAATCAGTCTCAGAGGAGGAGATGCTGCGAGAAGGTGGCATGAATTTTGAATATTGATAAATCTCAATAGGATAGATATTTATACTATTAATTGGAAAGCATTCTTTAGAAAAAAATCTTAAAGAAATTATGTTTGGATTATAGATATCTGTTAACAGTTGGGCATTAATTGTTTTTGTTGATCATCTGATGGAAAGCGTCGGCTATTTCATTATAAAATCAAATAAGATCTTGGAAATATTTGCAAAATTATTCAAAAGGAAGGAAATCAGATATTTTAGAAACCATTTTACAATATCCTAATAGACCTAATACCATATATTCTAAGAGTATTAAATACAACTATATATATATATTATTAAGATTCGCTACCAAATTTCATATTAAAATTACAAATATTACAAATCAAATATTTATGTACAGCAAAAAAAATCAAAACATATAAACTACTTTCAAAAACTTAAGATATTATTAATTGTTTCATATAAAGCTTATACAATAAATCTTTTTATAATAATTAATAAGTATAGATTTGATAATGTATTGTTTGATTTAATTGTATCTATCCTAAAATATAGAAAACGACTCTCATAATCTCATCATACCTTACGATTAGTAGAATTAATGTACGAAAAATAATAATTGGGATAGACTAATAATCCACACATTGGTAATTGTTTTTTGGTGAATCTAAGTCGTTAACGACCATAAATAATGCATCAGGATTAGTAAGATAAATAACATGCAAAAATAGAGTATTAACAACAAACATTACATGCAAAAAGTTATTTTGACGTAGCAAAGTGTTTGAATTGATACATTTTTGTGTTTTTCACGTTAATAATTTACAACTTCTGGCATGTAAATATTTCGTCAATAAATTGTTTCGGAGCGTTAACTATTCTAATGAGGTAGTTATTATAAACAAGACAAAGTATTTGAAAAAAAAAAATTAGATAAAGTATAGTGTGCGGAAATATTTTGGCAAAAACTTTAAATTTTATTATAAAATATACTTACGTGAGAAAGCATTAAATTTTCAAATTTCGTATATATGTATAGAAGAAAAATATTTTTTAAAGAAAGTTATGTCCTTCTAGAGCAATTTAGTTGATTTTGTTACATTGTCCATATTATAGTTTATTGGAAATATGCTCTTGAGAGTTGTTTAATCTATGCATTTTCATGAACATTTCGAGCATATTAGACTCCAAAATATCCCAAATTGGTTGAAAGATAAATCTTTGGGCAATGTATAAAGGATGTGATAACCCATAATTTTTGAGCTAGTTTTTGGGTTAAGTTATGTCACATTATTAATATAGTGTCATAGCCAATTTTGGTCCAATAAGCAATTTCTCACAAAAATGATTTCCCACCTAATTGGCCCATATAAGTGGCATGTATTGTTGTAAATTGTTTTTCATCTTCATCTCGAGAGGCCCTATTAGAGTCTAAAATATATCACATTGGTAGGAAGATAAATTATTAGGCAATATATATACATATATATATAGATGTGGCAACCATTAACTCTTGAGATCACTTTTGGGTTAAGATAGGTCACATTCCTAATAGAGCAATTCACTTAAGTATTAATATATGTAACATTATTGAGAAACAGTTTTATAGGATTCAAGTAAGATTGCAATCTCCAGGAGTTACTACAATGCTAGGAATGTTGAGAAGATTTAATGATAGCTCTTAGCAGATGTAAGGTAACTGCATGGTTTGTAGTCTTTTGGTCAGCATGATTCAAAAATGTTAATTATTTGTGGCATATGATTTAAAGCTCAAAAAGAGTATTTCATAAGAAAATTTTCCATCTGTTCTTCCTAAAGGAATTTTGCGTGTCAAAAGCAGAGAGATTTTAGAAGAGGTATGCATTATCTCGTAGAGCTATGTGAATTGAGTCCCTGTTGTTTTCAAATTTCTTTCTTTTGTTATTTTCTGTTTTTTTTTGTGTTTCTCCCAATTAAGAACATTTGACACCAGATCCGGCCCAGAGCCCAAGTTACTGAGGTCATGGCATAGGGCATCAAATTTTTTTAGGTTTTTTTAGTAGTTTTTGGACATATTTTAGTAGTTTTTGGGCATCTTTTTAAATAGGGTTTAGACATTTTTTTAGTAAATTTTAAAATCTATAGTTTTTATTAGATTAATTTTATTAGACTTTTATTTATAATTGTGGGCCTTAATTGATCAAATATAAAATTAAGTGTTATTAATGAATTTTAAAGTTAAATTATAGAAAAAGCTAATTATATTTTTAATTCTATGTCAATTTCTTTTTTTTTTTTTTAAATTTGAAGATATCATTAATCAGGTTATATATATTAAATTTAATTATAATGGTAGTATTTTGTTTCGATCGATTATTAAGAACTTTATATTATAATTTTGTAAATTATAACATCATTTAGATACTTGTCAATAAATTAAATTAGAAATTTAGTATTTCCAGTAGTTATGTAAATACTTGTTATAATGATTTCATAATTTATATTTTAACGTTAAAATTTATAGTTTCTTCATATTTATTATTTTTATAATATTGAATAAAATAAAAATGCATAATTTTTTTTTTGCTTAGGGCATCAAAAATCATTGGACCGGCACTGTTTGACACATGTTTCTTATAGAGTCAGGTGTAGAAGTATATGTAAAGCACAGTAGTCAAGAATTTTATAACACTCTTTCATGCAAAAAATCGACAGGTTCTTTTAAAGTTGTGATGTTGTTGCAGAGAAGGTGCTATGTCGAGGATTGGATGACAAAGCTATTATCTGATATATAATTATCAACAAGTGTTGTAGTTGCATCCTTCCTCGAACTAGAAGCTACTGCTAGGTCTGGTATGAGCCCCTTATATAAGTGCTATAGTTACATTTTATATATTTGGAAGGCAGTTATTTAATCCATGTTCAAGTAAAATGTGGTTTGATTTTTCTTATATAGCACTAGAATCTAAAATTTGATATTTTCTTATCAAGCATGCTAATTTTCAGATGAGATGCTTTGGATTCCAATGATGATTAACTACCACAACTTTATTCACAAGCTTATCGGCTCTGGGTCACCAAGATTTGAGATTTTTTACATTCTGGTGGCAGTTCTTAATTTGCTCTCATCCGAATATGGCAGCGATACTACTTATAAAACATCTGAGCTTGGATCAGTACGTTTAGGCCAGGATGATGTTTATAAAATTGGTAGTGAAGATCTAAAAAAGGTCTGACAAATCCAACAGAGAAATTTGTGAGGTTTAGCATTTCCAACATTAACAAGGAATTACCTATGAGCTAAACTATTCTCAAACAGCTTGACGATCGTCCTAAGCATAGAGTCCACTATGGATATGCCAATGATACCACAGAGACATATTTGAACAGCGGAAAAGCTTCTAAAGGTATATTTCGAGGTAACAACGACATAAGAATTATGTCAGAATTAGAAACAAGTCACTCAGTAATGCATACTAGAAAGGCTTCCATTACTAGCTGGTGAGATATAAACCTCTAGTAACCTGGGATGCAGAATAAAGGACAAATAGTGCTCCTGCTGAATATGCATAAGAAATTGAACAGGATTCTATTAACTATGCATGAGAGACTTGTCAATTCAAAAACAGACTTGGATGATTTTATTGCAAGACTAAATCAAGAAACAGCAGTGAAGGAATATCTGAACCGAAAGGTACATGAAAAAAGTAAGTATACATTCTGTTTTCATGTTTTTTGTACCAAACATCTATGCTTCATTCTTTGTCCTTAGATGAGAATGTTATATATGTTGAGTTAAGAACCTTGAAAATTAAGTAAAGTTTGCAGCTTTGATTGTCTTAGAACTCTCTCTCTCAGATTTTTCTCTCTCTCGTGTTTTTTGTTAAAATTGAAAGACAGACTTGAAATGTAAATCCAAGCAAGATTTAACGAGTTCAGATTCCTTGGGATAGGAATCCTACGTCTAGAAGATCTACGGAAAATCCACTAAGAAACTTTGTTCAAACCGAGCTCTCAATCCTTACACTTCCTCTTTGTTATTCACTTCACACACGTAACTACAACTTCGACAACACAACAATGTTTTATGTCAAAACTGAAATTGGTCACCAAGCCAACAAATTAACTTTGGCCTTGAGTTAACACAGGTTCCAATTTGTCTTTTGCCCCTTTAATGCTCTGGAAACTGCGAATTTTAGGCCTGCTTCTTTGTCTTCTCTGTTCTGCATCAATTCTGGGCATGTATGGTTCTTCAGAGATAATCACATGACTTGGAGTTGCTTTGAAACCTTCAGTCTCACACATAGACCTCTTCTTTTCTTTTCCTTCAACTTACTTGTTTCCAGTCTGAAACCATCACTTGAATAAGACCATTAGGATTCAAACTAATCTCACAAAAGCCCACCTTAGTTTTAATACCAAACTCCCCACTTAATTATTTTTCTTAGTATCCTTAAAATTTCTCTTCTCTGGTAACTTCTTGTCTTCTTAGTGACATGAAACTCTAAGCAACTCCAAAGCTCTTTGAAGTTTTCTCACTGGGACTGTCTTGGTGAAAATGTCTGTGGGGTTCCACGATGTAGAGATATTTGTCATCTTAATTTCACCTTCAGCAATCTTATCCCTGATAAAATGTAGCCGCACATCAATGTGCTTATTTTCTCATGATGAACAGAGTTTTTTGAAAGGGCTATTGCACTCTGCAAATCACTCATCACTTCAACCTGCTCTTGAAAAATTCTCAGCTCTGCTGCTAAACCTCTTAACCGAATTGCCTATTTGATTGCGTCTGTCAATGCCATATACTCAGCTTCTGTTGTGGAGAGAGCCACAACTTTCTACAAACCTGATTTCTAACTTACAACATTACCACCAGCAGTAAACACGAACCCAATTACTGATATTCTTATGTCCAAGTCAGCCGCATAAACTGAATCACAAAATCCCTGAATCTTAACACTTTCATGTTTTATGTACATAAGTTTTAACTCCTTGGTGTTCTTGATAGATCTTAGAACCCACTTTAAAGCTAGCAAGTGTTCTTTGATGGGATTGCTCATAACTCTGCTGATTACACAAAGTGGATATGCCAAATCTGGTCTGGTTCCATTCATAGAGTACATAATGCTTCCCACTGCATTAGAATATGGTATTTTTTTCATGTACTCAGCTTGTTCAGATAACTCTTTTTCACTAGCAGCCTTCAATCTGAAATGAGTTCCCAATGGCGTGGTAACTCCTTTTGATCTTTCCATATCAAACATAGATAGTATCCTCTCAATATAATGGCCTTGAGATAATTCAAGAGTTCCTTTTCCCCTCTCTCTTGATTTCTATACCATAAATCTTCTTAGCTTCTCCCAAGACTTTCATCTCAAATTTTGAACTGAGAAGCTTTTTAAGTTCTTGTACATTTTCCTTGTTCTTTGATGCAATGAGCATATCATCTACATATAGAAGAAGATATGTGTATGATTTGTCACTGAGTCCTTGGTAGTATATGAAGTGTCGTAGTTGCTTCTCTTATACCCTGAGTTCTTCATGAAAGTGTCAAATCTCTGATTGCACAGTCTTGGAGCTTGTTTAAACCCGTAAATAGCTTTCTTTAACAAGCACACTTTATCACTTTCAGACTCAACTCTGTAACCCTCTGGTTAATCCATCAATACATACTCATCGAGATCTCCATGTAGAAAAGCCGTTTTACATCCATATGTTCCAACTCCATGTCTAAATTCATAACATACGACAAGATCAGTCTTGTGAGACGTGCTTGACAACTGGTGCGAAGATTTCTTGATAAACGACTCCTTTTTCAAATAACCTTTTGCAACAAGTCTCGCCTTGAATCTTGGTTGCTCAACTCCTGTTACGCCTGATTTCCTCTTGTATAGGGATTGCTAACAGCTACCAAGCAATAAGTTCAAAAGCCTAAGGAAGACATTTGACTATTCTTACTATGAGTTCCCACTTTGACTGGGTAGCAAAATCCATTTGCAACCAATCACTTTTACATTGTCTGGATTCTTGGTCAGTGTCTAAGTCGAATGCATTTACTCATACATGGCTCTCTTCCATAACTCCCAATCTGGATCTCTCATTGCTTCATCATAACAATACGGTTCTGGGGCATCACCATCTTCTGATACCATTAATGCAAGACCAACCAAGTTTTAATCTCTAGAATTAGTAGGACATGTGATGGTCCTTCTCTTTCTGTCTCTTGCCAGCTGATAATTCTCAAGATCATTGTGATGCAAGACTGCATCTTTTCCTTCTCCCTCATCTTATGAGACTTCATCAAACTGTGACTTTTCCTCAATTTGATATTCTTTTCTTTTCCAAAATTCTTGATCTTACTCAACTCCACCTAAATCATTGAATTCTTTGTTGCTAACTTCATAAATAAGATATATTTGTGTCTTTTCACTTACATTTCTTGTTTTCGGGATTGAGTTTAGATGTTTGTACATCTTGTCTTCCTGAAATGTTGCATCTCTCTTATGATAACTTTTCTTTCATAAATCAACCAGAACATGTATCCTTTTACACCATTAGGATACCCCACAAATATACTCTTCTTTGCACTTGGATTTAGCTTTTCTTGATCACAGTGAATATAAGCTATAGATTCAAATACTCTTAGTTCTTCATAAGTTGGTTCTGAACCTGTCCAAAACTCTTCTGGCACCTCAAAATCTAATGCAGAAGCAGGCGATCTTTGACTTGATACACTGCTGTGGAGGCTGTTTCTTCCCAAAAGCTTTTAGGTAAATGAGATTCACTGAAGATGCTCCTAAATTTATTGAGAATTGCTCGATTCATCCTTTCTGCAATGCCATTTTGTTGTGGTGTGTATGCACAAGTCTTGTGCCTTACTATACCTTCCTATTTGCAGAAATCATTGAACTCCTTGTTACAAAATTGAAGGACGTTGTCTGTTCTTGGTGTTTTAACCTTTATCTCAAGTTGATTCTCTACCATCTTCTTCCATTCAACAAAAATCAAGTAAGCTTCATCATTTTTCTCAGAAAATATATCCAAGTATTTCTCGAAAAATCATCTTTGAATGTGATGAAATATTGGTATTTTTCAATTGATATTGGAACGTTTGGTGATCTCCAAAGGTCAGAGTGTATGTAATTGAGTCTTCCTTTGTGACATATTTGGCAGCTCCAAAACTAACTAGATGTGGTTTCCCATAGACACAATCTTCATAAAACTCCATATCACTCACTTTTGACTTGTCTAGAAAACCTTTCTTGATCAGAACTTGCATTCCCTTTTGACTCATGTAAACCGAGTCCTCTATGCCAAAGTTTATTTTCATCTTTAGAACCAAATAAGATGTTCACCTCTCTTGTTAAAACAGAACCTTGTAGAACATATAATGTATCTCTCTTGTGGCCTTTAATCAATGTTCTGCAACCTTTGTTAATTCTTAAAACCCCATTCTTAGACTGAAACCAGAATCCTTGATCTTTAATGTTCCAAGTGAGATAAGATTCTTTGACATATTAGGGACATACCTCATATTGTTAAGAAGAACAGTTGTGTTGTTATAATCTTTTATTCTTATGCTCCCAACTCCTTTAACCTCCGAGTATGTGTCATTTTCCATCCTCTCTTCCTGTAGCTGACTCATTTAGGCTAATGAACCAGTCTCTTCTTGGAGTCATGTGGAATGAGCATCTAGTATCCATTATCCACATCTCTGTAATGTCTCCACCTAATGACATAAGAGCTTCTGAGACCATAAGAGCTGCTGCATCAGTGATATTTTCTGTGACATTTGCTGATTCTCCTTTCTCCATTGATTCTCTTTGCTCACTCCTTTCTCTCCATATGTAACACTGCTTCTTATATTGACCATCTTTCCCACAAATCCAACAAGACTTGTTTCCTTTGGACTTTGACATGTTCTTGGATTTTCTTTTATCACTAAACTTTTCTCCTTTCTTAGATATTCCCCTGTTTTGGACAAATAAACCTTCAGAGTTATTCTTGAGTAGTTTCCCACTTGCTCCTAACTCAAGTTATTAGCTCTGATGGCTTGATCTTCATCAGGAACAGAAACTGTAACATTTTCCAGATATGAAATGAGTTTGAAAAAGGTATTCACGTTGTCATCAACTGTCATGATTTCACTCATATGATATCCATAAAGTCTTTGCTTTAAATAGATACTGTTTGGCAGTGACTTTGCCATGAATAGCTGATTCAGAACCTTCAACATCCCAGCATCAGTTTTCCCGGATAATCTTTCTTAGGACATTGTTACCAACACTCAGAATGATGGTGGATCTAGCCTTTTCTTCTTTTCCTTAAGGCTTTTGTCTTCTGGCTTTGAGAATGAAGAATATGTTGCAGGTGTTGCGCCTTCACCTGTTTAAGCTATTGATTCATCACTTTCTGCAGCTTCTTCTTCTTGAAGCCCATCCAGGAAACCCATCATATCTAGACGAGCAGTAACTTTTCTTTCCAGAGAATATAATCCATTTCTCCATCAAACTTTTCTACATCTACCTTTCCTGAAGACATTGTTCTCAGGACCTGTTTCTCTCAGAGTTGAATCTGAAGCTCTGATACCACTTTTGTTGAGTTAAGAACCTTGAAACTTAAGTAAAGTTTTGCAGCTTTGATGGTTTTAGAACTTTCTCTCTCTCATGTGTTTTTGTAAAACTTGAAAGACAGACTTGAAATGTAAATACAAGCAAGATTTAACGAGTTCAGATTCCTTGGATAGAAATTATACGTCTCGTCGGAGAAGATCTCCGGAAAATCCACTAAGAAACTTTGCTCAAACTGAGCTCTCAATCCTTACACTTCCTCTCTGTTTTCACTTCACACATGTAAATATAACTTATACAACACACCAATGTTTTATATCAAAATTGAAATTGGTCACCAAGCCAACAAATTAACTCTGGTCTTGAGTTAACCCAGGTTCCAATTTGTCTCTTGCGCCTTTAAAGCTTTGGAAATGGCAAATTACAGGCATGCTTCTTTGTCTCCTCTCTTCTGCATCAATTCTGGGCATGTACAGTTATGCAACATTATATTCAGAGATAATCACGTGACTTGGAGTTGCTTTGAAACCTTCAGTCTCACACATAGACCTTTTCTTTTCTTTTCCTTCAAATGACACATGTCTCACATTGACACTTACTTGTTTCCAACCTGAAACCATCACTTGAATAAGACCATTAGGGTTCAAACTAATCTCAAAATATGGAATCTTGTTTTCCTGTCCAGGTTGATGATCTTGAAGTGGAACTTGAAACTATTATACACAGAAACAAAGATAATTTGAAGCAAGCTTTAATGACTGAGATGGAAAGAGTTACACAGATGCAGTGAGATATAGAAGAACTCAGACATGAATCTCTTAAGATGGAACTGAAATCAAAGTCGAAAGAGGTAATGAATAGCTCCATCTTAGTCACATTTTTTCCACAACTAAGAAAGTTCACATTAAGTGCTAATGGCGAAATTTCTCTCTACCAAAGAAGCTTGCTGATATCTGAAACATAATGGAGGATGAGACCTCACATACGAATCTCAACTATTGTTGAGAAACATGAGCCATTACGAGAATTGGATGCCACAATTCAGCAACTAGAAGATCTGTCTAGATGATATGAAGAGCTAGAAGAATAATCAAAGGCAGACATAAAAGTTCTTGTTAGAGAGTTCAAATCTGTGAGACGTTCAAATATAGAATTGGAATATGAGCTAACTTTATCTCTGACAGAAAAGTCTAACACAGAGGTAAATCTTGAGCTTGTATAATTTTTAGTTGCATCATGTGTTTGTGATATATATGTGTGTATGATTCTTGAAAAATAACATCAAAAAATACTAAAACAAATATGTTGCATCTTCAAGAAACTCTTCCAACAGGAAAAGAAAGTAGTCGAGAACACGCTAGAAGCAAGAAAAAGCTGCATAGTGAGTGTAGAAGTCTCAACGATGGCCTTAAATTGAACAAGAAATATTGGTCAATGGATGAGCATGGTAACTTGAGAGAGGACTTATCTAAAGTATCAGTGCATCTTCTTTAATATCGATCGATAGCAAGAAAAAAACATATTTCCACTTTACATTTTAATGAACCATGGCTTAAAATGCTTAATTTGGATTCTGAAATTTGAATGTGGAACATTTTCAGGCGCAACTGATTTTAGGTGTGATGAGACTGGTTGTGAGGACGATGAGCTGAGGAAGATAATATCAGATATATATGCATAGAACATCAAAATGCTAAAACAGGTGAATACGAGCTCTATGAAAAGATGAAAACGAAAAACATGTAAGGTTATGTTAAAAATAGAAGAGAGATATAAGGTATTGTATTTGTACAAAGTAAGCTCAAGTCTGATTAATGAACAATGATGTAATCCAATCCATTATTGTGAACTTATGGTCATATTTGTAATTAATTAATATGCTCACACAACATCAGATTTAACAACTATGGTTGTAATTTCCAAACCATTAGATCATCCGTATCTGTAAACCGATTAAAATATCTTTAAATTAATTAAAAATAAAAGTAATGTTTTTTCTAACTAAATGATGACATATGGCAAGATACTGGCTCTTTAGTGTCTAGACACCGTTACTCACTATTTAATATATTTTTTGTAGAGATTTTGACCTCTCAAAGACACAAACTTTCAACCGCTTTAAGCAAACAACACCTAGCTTAAGCACTGAACTTAGAAGAATGTTTTAAACAAAGATTAAGAGAGAATGCTGAAACAGAGTATTATGAGAACGATGAAGATGATGCAGAGCTTGAGTGAATGATGTAGAGCATAAAAGGAAACAACACGCAAAGTCAACTAGTTCAGACCTCCAATGTGGAGACCCTACATCTCGCCGGGAAATATTTCCCTGAATCCACTAAAACCACTTGAAAGATTACATCTTGTCTCTAATCCTTACAAGCTATATTTTTTGCGATTTCCCCTCTGTGTTTCTCTCTACTCACTCACTAAATTACAATGAACACAAGTCCTTTGTTTTTATAGAGGAAACAGGGACCACTTAGGACAAAGACATTTACCAACTCATAATAGTTTTGTCTTACCACTTCTTGTCAATTCTGTATTAATGCTCTCGGGAGTCTGCGCAGTCCTGCATAATTTTTCTCCCCACCAGCATGTTGTACGGTTCTGTTAGAACACAGATACACATGGGTTTGTACTTCTTAGTTTGCTTTCAAAAGCCTCTTTATCTTTGAGACTCTTCTCCTTATCTTCTAAATGAAACCTTCTGATTCTGAAAGAATCTTCACTTCTTTCACTTTAAACCAGAGCCTGGTTTTGATCAAAGAAGAACTTGAATTCAAACTAACCTCAACATTTTTCATTTAAAATTTTTAAAGACACTCATTTAATTAACCGATGGACTTGTTATGTGTCTTGTTACTTGTTTTTTATGAAGTGGTGTCTTATTACTTGTTGTTAACTGAAAACACACATGGTCCATCAGAAATTTTCGATGATAAGACTGAAATATTAAGAGCAGCTCCAAAGAGGGGAGGGGTTTAGTGAGTTCTTAAGAAGGTTCTTAGTTTTAATTAGATTAAACTTAAATCAAAATTGGTAAAAAAAAAATTAAGGACCGGCTCTTAATTTAGAGTTTTAAGAACTCTCAAGAAACCGTGACATATTGTCTTTTGGTTGGTTGTTGAGGGTTTTATGTTCCAATTTTTTTTCTCTATCATTTCTTCGACACCTCACTTTTGTGTTCTCTTTGCATATGAAATCAGAGGCTACAAAACAATGAATCGGAAGCAATTGGAGATACATGGGAGTGGTTTGTGAACCAATATCATCATCTACACCGATGGGGTTAGAATTGGCAGCTTTAGTTGGGAAAATCGGAGGGTCTCCTTCACCAAATCTGAGAATTTCATATGGAAAATCATAGTCAATCAGGTTTGATATGCTTACAACATTGGTGGAGACTAATACAACAACAAAAGTCTTGCTCTGTTATGCATGGAAAAGACTCCATCATTGTTGGATTTTTGTATTGAAGCATTCTTGATTTTCATTGTCCATTATCATTACCTCTATTGATGTTACTGAACAACACAACTAATTCAATGAAAGTTCCGCTTTTAGGAAGATCAAACAAGCAAGAGAAGAATAAAGGGAGAGATCATGTGAACTCATTAAGAGACTTTGGGTTAGAGGAACATCAAAAATCAAACGATAGAGGAAACTTTACTGAATGTTCTAATGCTTCATCTGTAACAGCAAAGTGTGTTACAAGAAGGGGACGATCTGCGCTGAGCATTGATAGGAAGTGGTGGCGTCAAGTGAAGATTGTTCTTGCTATTGATAGAGCTATTTGTTTAACATTACTGGGTGTTTGGTTGGTTATTTGTCAAGGCATCGAGTGTACATGTTCTTGATCTAACATATTTAATTTCTTCTACTCTCACTTTCATGTACCTTTTTATTTTCTGCAATTCTGTTGGGGAAACTGTAGTTTGATATACTCTTTAGCATCGCTGATTGTGTATTAGGTATGAGAATCATGTTTCTATCTTGGTTTATGTGTGATATGATCATTGTGTCCATATAATTTAAACATAAAACATTTCGTTCTCGAGTTATGAAGCTGTCTACATTATTCATATACTACATTTGTTGATGAGAATAGAATCAGAATCACACAACTTACAATATATAATTAATTAAACATCAATTTTATAAACTTAAACATCAATTTAACACAAATTTAACATACTTAAACACCAATTTCATACACTTCAACACTAATTTCATTTTAAAAATATTAATTTTTAACATAATTAGGACTCTACCGTTGAATTGAAAGAAAAAAAATTTAAAACTTTTCAAGAGGTTCTTAACTTTATTTTTTCAAAATTTATATTAAAAATAAGTTTAAGAATTATAATAGGTTCTTATAGTTGGAGATGGTCTAAGAACAGTTGCATCGATTAAGATATCTAACTGAATTTTTTAGAATTAATTTAGTTTTGTTTATTAAACTGACCAACAAAAATACAACACTTATAAGAAAACTCTTCAGAATCAGTTATAAATGTTCTTGTTATAGATACGTATGTAATCTTTTTTCTTACTTTTTATATTTTTTTATCATCGAATTCTCTAATCTTCGCCGATGGAGCTGTTCATATACCAGGTTAAGAAAAGCAATCATTGGTGTTATTATAGGTGACAAAAAGCAATCATCCGTATTATTTGAAAAAAAAAGAAAAAAAATATTTATAGGTGACAAAAAAATAACCACATCGGTTTACTAAACCGAAACAAACCAATAATAACTATGCGAAAACTTGGTTTGGCATTCTCAACTTTCCTATCGCCTTCAACATCTCAAAGCAGTAATCTTTAGGGTTTTAGTTTTAGGTTCTTCTCTTGCTCTGTCTCCTTCAATTCAATTGTTGTTGTTGTTTGATAGCGAAGAGATAACAAAGATGGGTACCAAAGTTTCTAGCTCGCCGATAAGCCTCATTGATCAAACTGTGGTGCGTATTTTCTACAAAAATCTCTGTTTTTTTTTTGAGGTTATCGTTTAGATTGGGGTTTATTGAAAAAAAAACCAAGTCTTGTGAGATGGGTTTCAGGTTCCAGGTGATGTTGTTCTTGATTTATCAAACATGACTAATCAAACAATCAAGCTCGGCAGTGGTCTCCGTCAGGTTTTTTTTGTCTTTCTCGATTTAATTCTTAGATTTTTTTTTTTGAATTTTAACATCTGGTAACCTGAGAGTCTGAAAATTTTGGTTTTTTCCCCAATTCTGTGTTGAGTGAATGAATAATTGGATATTTTCTCATTATTTTAGACAATTTTATGTTTTATCTCATTGAATTTTGGATCAAATTACCGTTTTATTCAAAAAAGAAAGGAATTTTGGATCTAACATATGTCACAGTGGTTAACTTGAAGAATAAACCTAATTTGAAATTTACATTTGCTTTAGTGAGCTTGTAATGATATAAGAATGAGATATCATTTTGTGGTTTGTTTCAGGATAATGATGTGATATCTTCTATGAGAGCTGGGAAGTTGAAGTACTCTAAGCCAAATAAGTATTGGGTTGAAAGTTCTCATAAAAGGGTGAGAAGAAAACTGTAGTTTTAATTTCTCGCTGTGAACTCCGAATTTAGGATAAATAGTTATCGTTAGGACGGTTTTCAGGAGTATCTTCTTTGTAGCTTTTGATTCTACTAGTTGTTAATCTTTGAAGTGTTACCAACTATGAATCTGCAGTTAACTTGATTTGAAAAAAAGATGTGGTTTTGCGCTCTAGTTTGAAGAATGTATTCCATGTAACTTGGTTTTGACTCTCTGCTATTACGGTATTTGCAGTATGTACCTCGCCCTGAGGATCATGTTCTTGGCATTGTGGTTGATTCTAAAGCAGATGTAAGTAATCCAATCCTAAAATTTTGTTAGAGATCATTTTCTCTTGGTCCCTTCTCAGAGTGGCCAGCTCTGGAATTTAAGCATTTATTCTTTGTATACAGTTCATATGATGCAAACATCATGTGTATAAAATTTTGATCTTTGTTTCATTATATCATTGTTTCGATGAAAAGGATAGTTTGCTCAGCATGGGTTACTAAATAGTTGAGAGCATGGAAATTAAAGATTAGAAAGCTGGAAAATAAAGAAAAAGGCATTAGCCTCTACTTATGGTGATGACCTTATGGTCATCAGCCAACTTTGAATATGTTGCATTGCATGTATCTACTTGGATTATCATATATTGAAAATCATGTTTAAACTCATGTTTCATTGCAGAATTTTTGGGTGGACATCAAAGGACCCCAATTGGCTCTTTTGCCCGTGCTTGCATTTGAAGGAGGAACAAGGAGAAATATACCCAAGTTTGAGGCAAGTATCTTCTGAATTTGCTTTTTCAGTCTGAACCATCATCAAAATAGTCTCTAGCTGGCCGCTGCATTTTGTTGGTTAGGATGTTAGACTGGCCATTACAGTCTCTTGGGAACTTCCCTGGAAATAAAAGGCTTGTGTTTGTTATTGAAAAGATTCAGTACTTCAATGCTTGTGTTTACTTGATAACCTGGTGATCACGTGTTGTTGAAACAGATAGGCACTCTGCTTTATGTCCGGGTTGTGAAGACAAACACAGGAATGAACCCGGAGCTTGCTTGTACTGACGGTTAGTCTATGCATTCTGTTTTCTCACAAACCTTAAAAGGCTATACCATTTCCTTGTTTCTCCGCATTAGTGAAATTGCTTGTTTGAAAATGTAATAGCAAGCGGAAAGGCGGCACAATTTGGTCCCTTAAAAGATGGTTTCATGTTTGAAACATCAACTGGTCTATCAAGAATGTGAGTCTCTTCTTCTTCTTCTTCTTCCCTTATATAACTATCTCTAGATGCACCTGCCCCTTCTTGAATCTTTTGTTGTTCTTATTAGGTTGTTGAGTTCACCAACTTGCCCAGTTCTTGATGCTCTTGGGAAGAAACTCTCGTTTGAGACAGCAATTGGCTTAAATGGGAGAGTCTGGGTAAAGAAAAAAAGGATCTATTGTTTCTTGAGATTCAAAACAATGTAATCGAAAATCGCATGGTTTTTAATATCTGTCTGGTTTCAGGTGAACGCAGCTGCTCCTCGTACAGTGATTATCGTGGCCAATGCAATAATGAATTCTGAAACTTTAAGTGGGACACAGCAGAGAATCATGGTAGAGAAATTGTTGGAGAAAATATCAGACTAAAAAGCTTTGTTTTGTATCGTTAACATTATCACTACTTTACAAGAGAACATCAATTTGAAACTGACTCAGAGACATATAGGCTAAGGCTCGTCCTAAAAGATTCTTGGTTTCGGACACCGTTTTGGTCTAAGCCTAATCTCATAATCCTCCGAGTAAGAATCCATTGCGGTAACTCATTTAATAGAAGCCAAATTTGGAGCCATCTATAAGCGAGGAACCGAACAGTTAAACACTCTTTCATATGCCACATTGTGAGGGCATATATTCAGAAAAAGCGAACCAAACATCAACACAACACAAGCCACCATTGTTGTTACATGACCAAATGCTCCTTGAACATATCCAACCCTTAGACAACTTGTCCAAACACGACATGCGCTCCATTACCACATCAAGGCCTTAGATCTCGTCCAAGAGAATAAAGAACTGAGATATATTTCTTGTTATATGAATCACATTTGGAAATGGCAAGGCCGCGAGGATACTATGATGGTTGTAACTTCTGAGTTTAATTATTTTCTAACTTAACTTCGAGGAGGCCTAGTTGATTAATACTTCCCACTTTTTTCAAAGATTGGCGTCGTAGGAATTAAATTTGGGCCGATTGGTTATCACTATTACTTTAAACTTTCGTTTTAGACTTTGACTGTAAAAGCTTTTAACTTTAAAAGCTGTGACTTTAAATATTTTTCAAAATCTGATTATGAAAACTGTAATTTTATATAAATAATTTTTATTATACCATATTTAAATAAAAGTAATTACATAAATAAACTTTGTTTAAAAAGTAAAATAAAAATTCATAATATATATCAATCAATTTTATTAACACGATAATTACAATAATACTAGATTTTATTTATTAATTACTAAAAGGATTTTGATGTAAGTAACTAATAATATATATTTAATATAATATTTTATTAGAAACTATTAATTAATAGTATTTATATATTTTTTAAAAATAATTTAAATTATTCATCTAGATTTTATTCTAAATATATTAAAAATATATTAGTTTAAATAATTTTGATTCAAAATATATTATTTTGAATAATAAGATTAAATTATTTTAAATATTAATAATAAAATATGAGTTTAAATGATGAACAATAAATTATTTTGAATAGTAAATAATAAATTGATTTTAATATATGATTTTATTTATTATTTATATGTATGATTTTAATTAGTTCTTCCATATAAACTTATTAATTATTTGTAATTATTATTTATTTTCAATTATTTAATGATTGGCAGAAAAAAACTTATTTGAACAATTGGTACCAATATAAGAATTAGATGTATTATTATTACTAGTTAAGATATTAATTTCCATTGTTTATTTTAATTTTTAATTGTCTTTTCTGAATTAACAAATAAATTAAAAATATATAAAACTTTTGTAACTTTTTTTAGAGCCTTGAAAGTCTCATTTTTAAGACTTTAAAAAATTAAACTAAAACTTTTTAAAAAACTTTAGAAATGGTAGTTAGACTTTTAAGGCTTTAAAAACAAAAAAAAATTTTAAAGTCTGTTTAAGGACTTTAAATTATTCTAAAGCTTTCAAAGTCTCCAACCAATCACCCCCTTTGTTTCATATCCCCAAACCATATGATATGAACCGGATCTATATCATTAAATCATAATCCCTTGTGGTGAAAAGTGGCTTACAGAGCCCGTCAATCGTGTTCATTTAACACACCATTAACGTCAAGACTATAAACGCCAAAACACAAATGGATTCTCCATGGACTACCATGGATCAATATTTATACAAAACAATAATTGTTGATATATTTTCGTGTTTTTGGAAGAAAAATGTGAAACTATATTTTCACGTTTTTCGATTTTGATCTAGAATTTTGTAGTCTATGGGCCGACTAGTGTACATAGTATGTTTTAAAACTCGTTAGGCGCTAGTCGGGTGGCGAGGGTGGGCCTAGCGGTAGAAGATTAATCGGAGAGTAAACGGGAATTAATTGGGGATTAGTTTTAGGTTATTTTAATATTTTTAAAATATATTTATCCATTATATTAAACTTTTAAAAAATATTGTTTTTAAAATTATAGTAAATACATGAAAATATAGTATTAATAATTTATATTATGATTTTTATTTATAATTTAACATAATTTATTATAAAACATCACAAACTCTTAATATAAATATCTGAATAACAAAAACAAAAAAATTATACTTGAAAATTTAAAAATAATTAGATTATAGATGATTATGCGGAAAATAATTGGATTAGGCGGGGATTAATCGGATTAGGCGGGGAATAATCGGTTGACTGACTTTTTCGAGGGATTAGTCATTAATCGAGGAGGCGAGAGTGGGCCTATCGACTAGACGGGTGTAATCGGAATTAGGCGGAGATTTTTAGAACATGTAGATATTGTCCAGCTCATTTTTCCGTGGACAAAATTGAGTATTAACCAAATTGGTTTACTGGAACTAGGCATGGGCACAAATCGAATCGAATATTCAGAAAATTTACAGTATTTTAAAAACTAAATATGAAAGTTATATCATATGGTGAAAAATAATTTATTTAAAAAATAAATATAGTAACAATATAATAGATAAAAAAAAATTTCTTATTCTCGCAATCTCAAATCTACAAACAAAATATATCTAAATAAAAATAAAATAAGATACTAATACAAGTATTTAAAATCTTTCAATAATACTATTTATACAAAATTAATTAATAATATAATATATATTTATATTTATATATAATATGTATATTTATAATTATATTATATATATCCGAATCGAAGCGAATATTTAGTATTTTTAAAAATAATATTTGTTATTTGCTTTGTTTTTTACTAATACTATATTTTGATATTTGGTTTGCTTCAAAATTTTACAAATATTCGCAATTTTACAATTCGAATCGAATCGAATCTAAAGAATATTTTTCTCACCACTAACTGGAAGTAGGGCTTATACAAGGAATCGTATATTTGTAGTTTTCCTAGCATATAAATAAAATAAAAGTATCAGTTAGAAATATTAAGAGACTTTATCAGATGTAATTAATGAGAATTTATTTAACAAACTTGTAAAACAAGCTTGTCTTCTCTCTTCTTCCTTCCTCTATATATATTAAGATTTTCTCGAGAAAAATTGGAAACTAAACAATCATGGAGAGACACGATCTAGACTTGCCTTCCAAAAGGCGGCGGGTGGATTCTCCAATAACCGGAGATATCTCAAACCCTAAAAACGAGGGTTCTTCTATTAAGGTCGTCCAAAAAACCTCTCTGGCAGCAAAATTTACTGATACTGACGTCTATAGATTGTACTTCAAGGGTTTGGTGAGTTATGAGACGGTGGTGATGGACGGCTGGAAAAGTAGGGTGACGGCTGGATTTGGTGTTGCAATTTGTGACCAGGAAGATAATTTGTTGTATGAGATCAAAGAACCACTTATCAACGGCGAAATTAGTCGCAAACGAGTAAAGATTATGGCACTGATTCGTGGGTTAAGTGAATCCATTGCTTTGGGGATTAGAAACATCATGATTTATTGTGATGACCATAGGATTTACCAACTCGTAAGTGTTTATTTTTCGTTGTTGTTTTGCTTTTGGTTAGTTTATTCTGGAATGGGTAGATTCTCTGAGTTTGTTTGCTAGCTATGGTTAAAATAATCTCCCAAAATTATTGGTTTATTTGGCATGTAACATTGTTTTTGGTAGTGTTACTGGGAGTTGCAGTCTGAAAATTTTGATTGTAATTTGTGAATGAGAAGTTAGATGGTTATTAACTAAATTTTGGCTTCTAATTCTTGTGAAAATATCTTCTAATCCTTTTATAAAACTATGCTAATTTTTATAATAATATGTTTTCTGAAAATACTTTCTTTATCTCTGCAGGTGTTTAGCTAAAAATGCAAATGACTTCGACTGTTAATTATGCTATTTATTTATTAATTTTAAGGAGAATGAATCTGATTACATTGCAGATTATTGGTAGAGGAAAGCTTAATAAGAAGATTGTCCATCTAGTGGAAGAAGTCCAACGCCTTAGAGAAAAAATGGTTTCTAGTGAAGCTCTTTTGGTTGCCCGGAACGATATTAAGTTTGCTTTCAGACTTGCTAGAGAAGTAATAGTTTCTCAAAACAGTATCAGCCTTGATGTAAAGGCAGCTCCAAGAGAGACTTGTGTCATTTGTCTTGAAGAAACTGATGCTGAGCGCATGTTCTTTACTGACAAATGCCTTCACCGTTATTGCTTTTCTTGTGTTAAACAGTTTGTGGAAGTGAAGCTGCTTAGTGGAATTGCACCTACATGCCTTAATGATGAATGCAAGTTAGAGCTCACTCTTGAAACATGTTGGAAGGTTTTAACACCAAAGCTGGTTGAAATGTGGAAACAAAAGATGAAAGAGGACTTGATTCCCGCTGAAGAAAAAATCTATTGCCCTTATCCAAGCTGCTCAATGTTGATGTCTAAAACTGCGCTTTCCAATGAAGCCGACCAATCCAGTGTTCGGACATGTATCAAATGCGATGGGCTCTTTTGCACTGATTGCAAAGTACCATCACATTCTGATTTGTCTTGTGATGATTACAAGAAACTTCACCCTGACCCTTTAGTTGATGACATGAAGCTTAAGTCTCTAGCTAGTGACAATATGTGGCGTCAATGTGTCAAGTGCCGGCGCATGATTGAACTTTCTTATGGCTGTAACCACATTACTTGCAGGTACACAAATATATTTAACTCGATTATGCTACTTCATATGAAAAGATTCTAAGTCATAATATCATTGTGCATTGTGAAGATGTGGATTTGAGTTTTGCTATGAGTGTGGAAAGGAATGGGAGAAGAACCAATCAGGTTGCCCTACTGGTTGCCTACAAGTGGGACATGGTTACTCTGATGATGAAGATGAAGATAGCGATGATGATGATGATGATGATGATGATGATTAATCAAATTCATGGAGTAATGTTTTTCTCTGGTAACAATGTTTTATGTTTTTTCTCTTATTTAACACTTCTGATTCTTATTGTTGTATTTTACTAATTTTTTGGTTCTTGCAGTTCTGAAATGTCGTTGGTTGATAAGGATGTGGTACATAAGCCGTTAGTCATTGAATATGACGATATTTGGGACTACTGATTCTGACGGTGAATGAGGCTTCATGGACACATTCTGGGATTATTTATACACTTTAATTTCTCTTTCGATCAATATATCGACTGGAGTTGTTTTGGAAAACATTACTTCTTTTTTTTGCATTTTCTTTGTTTATAACCTTTGAATAATTAATTAAAGGTTAACTTGAGAATTTCAGTAACATGGCTTTTAAGTTATCATATTATTCGTTTTTTAATATTGATCTTATTTATTAGATTTAGTATTATAATTGTGTACTATATCAGGAAGATTAACTTTAAAGTATTAGATATTATATGAAATGTTATTAGCAAATGCTGTTAGTCCTCGCAAGAACAAAATAATTTACAATACAAGTGATGAACAAAAAAAAATCTCCATAAGTTGAAAAATAGCTAGCCATTGTGATGTAGGAACAAGCGGCAGGTTGTTCTCATGGGAGATATGGGAACAAATTAGGGATTATTCTCTCCGTGGTGGGGCGATGGTAGATCAGGTAGTTGGCCGTACGGCTCTCTCTAGATAGATTTGTGGGTGACGCAAGATAGAACAAGATCTGGGATGATAGAGAATGTGATAGAAACACAAAGAAAGATAGTAGAAACAAAAAGAGTTTAGTTCCTTGGTGATAGAATGATGGGATTGCAACTAGCTGACCGTGCGGCTCTCTCTAGTTAGAAAAGGAGGATGTAATTTGAAACACGAACAAGGAGAGGTGATAGACGCCACACGAACCTATGGACTGATCCGTGATAAGTCTGGTGATACTCAAATCCACAAGACCTCACACACAAAGGAAAAGAAGATATTGGCTCCTCTTTTCTCTTAGAAGAAAAATTAGGGTTCTTTATTGATATAAAAAAATATGACTACTTAGCTAAAAATGAACTTTATTAAATAGTCCAGCAGTTGTGGCTTCTAGGCCGAAAATAATAAAGCATAGAAATATAAGGAATTATTCTAAAACTAAATTAGAAAATGTCTTAAAACTTTAAAAGGAAAAGAACCCTGCAAAACAGAAAAATGAAACTTATGAGAAATCAAATTCAAACACTCACATACGGTTTCCAGGGCCTTATGAAGGCTTTTATGATTCGTCGTTAGCCTCCAAGTCCTCCTTGGCTGAAATAACAAATAAAGAAGTCCTCATGCAGCCTTGTAGAACCGGCAAGAAAAATATGTCTTGTTTCTTAGGGTGCAAGCGTTCTTGATGAAGAGTTCTTGATGTCTCAGCATATTTTTCATCATGTGTTTCCAGTATGTCTTGGAGCTCGGTGATGCTGACTTCTTCTAGTGCAGCGAAAATAGTCTCTTGAATGATTTTCTTAGTGAGGAGCTTCTCTTTTAGTTTTTCATGCTTAATGAGTGTAAGTAACTCTCCAGTAATGTGTTGAACTCCTCTCTTAAAGATCTTGGTTCCAGATCTGATCATTAGTGTTCACCTCATGACTGGAATGCTCGTTTTCTTCAACTCCGATGTTGGTACACTCTAAGTCCTCATCACATTGCTTCTGCAGATTCGATACAATATGTAATTACCGGAAATCACATGGTTTTTGATATATTTTGTCTGGTTTCAGGTGAACGCGGCTGCTCCTCGTACACTTATTATTGAGGCCAATGAGATTATGAATTCTGAAACTTTAGGTGGAAGGAATCAGAGAATCATGTTAGAGAAATTATTGGAGAAAAATTCGGACTAAAAAGCTTTGTTAGTATATGCTTAACATTATCACTATTTTAGACGAGAACAAGAATTTGATTTCTCTCAACATTTTTCCTTTAGTTAAAGATAGTTAGCGCTCCCAAACAATTTATTGATAAAATATTTACGTGCCAGAAATTGTAGAGTAATAACTTTGAAAAATAAAAATGTATCATTTCAAACATTTTGCTACGTAAAAAATCATTTTGCATGTAATTTTTGTTGTTAATATTTTATTTTGACACGTTATTTATTTTTACTGTTCTGATGCATTATTTATCGTCGTTAACGACTTAATTTCTTATAGTGTAAAGTATTAGTCATCCCAGTTAATTTTTTCGTGCATTAATTTTACTAATCGTAAGGTATGATGGGAAAGGGGAGTGTTTGAGATTGTGAGGGTCGTTTTCTAGATTTTAGAATAGATACGATTAAATTAAACCATATATTTTCAAATCTATACTATATTATAAATAATGTGTAAAATCCAATTCATTTATAGTAAATAATTCATGTAACTAATTATTTTTGATATTACTAATCATTTCAAAAAGATATAAAAGAAGGTTAAAAGAAAATTGTCTGTTGATTTAGATAAGTTAACCATAATTAAACGAGTGAACACCACATTATTTACAATCAAAAAGGCATTGACCTATACAATTAGCTCTTGGTTGAAAAAGCTAGCTTCTGAATGCCTTTCGAGTCAGTTACATAAAAGATCACTCCATCTCAAGGCCTTTGCTTATATATGTGTGTGAGCCCCTTTCGAATGATTTAATGCCTTGTCAGTGCTCTAATCAGAACCTAACCAACTTAACGTCTTCCCATCTAAACAACTTTTCATGCATTATTTCTCAAAATACCATAAACATGATACGTACAAAATCATAATAGAGAACTTTCGGAATGAGGAACTATTACATAAGCCACATACAGTTTAGTGAAGACAATTGAACTATACTACCACAGAAATGACAGATGACCATGCTTTTTTCTAATAATTAATTTTTTTTTTGATAAAATATGAATTATATTACCGATAGGAATAAAGTATATTTATACAATGTTTTGCTCAAGTTGCATTAGTTCTTAATGCTTTCCATTTTAGATTCAATATGACTTTTTATATTTTTTGGATCAATTAAATCAGCTTTCCCCAAACTTTTTATAAATATACTTTGTTTCTCTAGGTAATATAATTCACATTTTATCAACAAAAAAAAATTACTCAGTTAACAAATTGCTATATCTTTTATGCTTCTTCTTTGAAATAATTTTTCCCATTATTTCCTGAATGAAACTTCAAATCACACAGAGCCATGACAAAACACAATGCTTCCAGAAATAGCTCTAAAATTTTCCACAGTTCCATATTAATTATTTTGTGTTGTAGACACCGGTTTGAGATCTAACCTTATCTAAAAATACTCCCTCCGTCATTTTGGGAGATGGATTGGAGAAACTTAATTAGGGTTTGTGGAATTGTCTTTTTTTTTTCTTATTGAATAGGAGGGAATATTTCATTTATAATAGTTTTACTTTCAAAGCATCATAACTGCAAAAGAAAAAGAACAGAAAAAAGGAATTTTAAATGAAAGAATCAAATATTTCAATCGCCAATAACGGAGAATAATTACAAATTTTTATGGACAAACTTATCAACTACGCTTTTTCCTCTCTTCTTCCTTTATAGGATACTCAGATTTTTTCGAAAGAACTTTGAGACCAAAGTACAGTCATGGATAGATCTTATTTAGACTTGAGTTCCAAAAGGCGGCGGGTGGACTCTTCACTGACCGGAGGTATCTCAAACCCTAAAGGCGAGGGTTCTTTTAAAAGCGAATCCATTTCTTTGGGGATCAGAAATGTCATGTGATGACCATCGGATAGACCAACTCGTAAGTGTTTTTCTTCTTTAATTAGTGATCTGAGTTTCTAAACTAAGAGGGATTCTTAAATAATTATAAAAATCTAATTGTTAGAGAGAAGAATTAGAGAGTTTTTTTTTTTTAAATTGCTTAAATAAGAACTCATGAGACTCATTTTATATATGTCATTAAAGTGGTAGTTTAATTATTTTAACAAATTTAAATTTATTTGTACTGTATGACTAAACTTTATTAAATTATTATTGCTACAATATTCACTAGAGTATCTTAAGTACTGGGTAGTGGGTATTGTTACTTGGAAGTTGAAGTCCGAAATTTTTTTTAGTAAAGTTTGTGATTGAGAAGTACGTAGAATAGTCATCTCGCTTGTGTTCAACCTTTTATGTTATAAATTAATTGTTGGCTTGTAATTCTTTTGCAAAAAAATAGCTTTACAAACATTTTATATCATTGTTCTCTAAATGCTTCTCAAAACAATTGCAGATTATTGGTAGAGGGAAGATCGTCTTTCTTGTTGAAAAAATCCAGTTCCTTAGAGGAAAAATGGCTTCTAGTGAAGCTCTTTTGGTTTCCAGGAACGATGTTAAGTTTGCTTTCAGACTTGCAAGAGAAGCAATAGTGTCTCAAAACAGTAACATCCTTGATGTGAAAGCAACACAAAGAGAAACTTGCACCATTTGTCTTGAAGAAACCAATTCTGAGTGCATGTTCTTTACTGGCAAATGCCTTCACCGTCATTGCCTTTACTGTTAAACAGTATGTGGAAGTGAGGCTGCTTAGTGGCCCAAATGCCTTAATGATGAATGCAAGTTAGAGCTCACTCTTGAAACATGTAGCAAGGTTTTGACATCTTAGCTGATTGAGATGTGGAAACAAAAGATGAAAGAGGACTTGATTCCTGTTTATGAGAGAATCTATTGCCCAAACCCAAGCTGCTCAACGTTGATGTCCAAAACCGAATTTTCTACTGAAACCAACAAATTCAATATCCGATCATGTGTCAAATGTCGTGGACTCTTTTGCATTGATTGCAAAGTACCATCACATCCTGATTTGTCTTGTGCTGATTACAAGAAACTTCACCCTGATCCTTTAGTTGATGATATGAAGCTAAAGTCTCTAGCTAATGACAATATCTGGCGTCAATGTGTCAAGTGTAGGCACTTGATTAAACTTTCTCAAGGCTGTAACCACATGACTTGCAGGTAAATATATATTTAACTCGATTCAGCTACTTCATATGAAAATTTTCCAATTCATAATCACTTTGTGTGTGTGTGGTTGTGCTGTGTAGATGTGGATATGAGTTTTGCTAAGAATGAAGGATTGGATGTAAGAAAGAACAACAGAGTTGCCCAACTGGTTACTTTCGTTTTGGCCATAATGATGATGATGATGATGACGACGAAGATGACGAAGATGATGATGACTCAGAACATAATTGTGAAGATGGTACATGTGAGTGCTATGTCGATAATGATGGTGAACATTGGGATGACTTCAAAGATTTTGTGGATCACCAAGTCCATGAGTAATGTTTTAGTACTATTTTATTTAACTCATTTAACCCTCATTGAATTGTTATATTTGATTAATGTTTGGTTCTTGCAGCTATGACATGTCGTTGGTTGATAAGGATATGGTCAGGTCCAGGTTAGAGAATTCGGGGTTCTAGGCAAAATATTAAGCAATATTCCTAACAAACATAATCAAATATAAAATATATTTTTAAATATAACAAAAATCAATAACAAAACATACATTATCCAAAAAAACAATTCAAAATAAAAAAAATAATCTACTATTTAAAACTTACAATGTATATACTTATATGTATAAAAACCTAAATGAGACACTAGACAATTTTTCAGTTGGCTCTCTTCTGGCTCCCTTCAGATCCGGTAGTGGATGTGGTATATGAGTATCTTTCTTGTGAGCAGTTTTTCATTGAAGAAGATAATGGTGATGGAAATGATGACAATTAGGATGGCTACTTTAGTTATGGCGGCTTAAATGATTCTGGCGATGAAAGAGGATTTGATGAGGATTTTTACAGGGATTATTATTCTCTTTAATCTCTGTTTGATCAACAAAAATATTAGACTTGTTTTGGAATACATTCCATCATTTTCTTTGGTTTTTTTATATATCCGGAGGTTACTGGTTTGGCGCATTAATCCCCTTTCGGGCCAGTATTTTTTTCGTGCAGTTATTATCTACGGGTTGGGTGGCCAAATGGAATCGAAGCCATATTTCAAGGCAGCCACATACCCAACCACAAACCATTGGGAGACCACCACTTAGTGTTTTTCTTTTTATGACTTTTGAGTGAAGGTTTTATTTGAGAATTTCAGTAACATATTTGGGGGTTTTAAATGTTTTTAACAGTATGAGGTTATTTTACTTTTGTGAATCTACTAGATCTTATACATTTGGGAGTGGTAGGTAAATGACAACGATTATGATGAAATTGTTTTTATATCTATGACTATGAGTTACTGTGCTGTAAGACTACAGCATAACTATCATATTACGATTTTTTTTAATAAGGCAAAATTAATATTGTTTTACTTAGTTTATTTATTATTAAATCTTCGGATAAAGATCAAAATTTCTATTAAAATCTTTAAAATTGATGAGCGAATTTGATAGTTTCGTTACTACAACTTGATTTATTAGTATTATACAGTAAAGCGGATATATTTAAATTTGTATAGAGCTATTGTTTAATTCTTATAAAAAATTGTAGGATAAAGGATAAATATATCCAAGATATCTATCGACATCATATGTCAAGAGCAAAACAAAAAAAACATTAAAATCTATAAGACATTTCAAACATAAAACCATTGTATAATATATAAGAAATCATTACATAAATTTAGATATTTAAATAACTAACAATTATTATATTATATATTTACAATAAAAAATTTTGGTATAACATAATTTTAATCATAAAACATGAGGTTGTGTATTCAATCAAAAGGTTTTTAAATGTATTTCTCTAATAATAATATAGAGATTTCTTATTTTTATAGACTTTAAATATTATTAAAATTTTAAAATTTTATAGAGTTTAAATTATATTAATATTAATATTTTATTTTTATAAATATTAAATATTATTATTATTTTAAAATTTATATAGATTTTAAATATTTTAATTTTTTATAACAAACTGAATGCTCATAAATCTGAACGGGTTCTATATGCTATCACCTTAATTACTCGAACCAAATCCCAACCGAATCAAAATCCGATTAGTTACCCAAAATAACCAGTAATATATTAAGTATATTGATATTGATATTATAGTTATGTATATCTATTTATATAAAAATACCAAATAACAAATATATGCTGAAGAACAAAACTCAAACCCAAATCAAACTCGTACCTATCCGAATAAAATAATCATAAAATCAGAGTGGATACTAAGGTTTCCTATCAGAATTAATTGACCAGAATCCAAAAATGCAAAACAAAACTTATTTGAAAATGAATTTTAAATCCTATATCTGTTTTTTAAAATTTGAATCACAACACATGCAGAAAAATATATATTTTAAACTACATGTATTATGTATCAAATCAAAATAATTTAAGGTATGATCAAATACATTTGAAAAGAGATTTATAATTTTTTCTAATGTATTAGTTTGAATTAGGTGTAGAGAGTTTTGAAAATTTTAAATTTATTGTTAGTTTCTATAATATAATATGTAAGTGGGTGTTTGAATATAATGATTAGATAAAAAAATGTTTAGAAATAAAAGGTTTAAAATTGGTACTTCAGTTATAATAGTATATAGATGATAAGTAAATCTTTCCTAGAGCCATACAAATTAGAGCACATAGTTTTGTACAAGTTAGTAGTGTGACTCTACAGTGTGTGCATATTCTCATATATCTACTTAGGGTGGGCTGGAATCAATATGACATGACTATGTTCCTATGGAAGGTATGAATTTAATTTTAACAATTTAGTTGATATGATAATTTATACTAAACCGAGAAAAATAACATTTAAAAATGATTTAATGATTGTCACAACAATTATAAACTAAAATACGATGTACTCAACTTAGTTCAATTTTGATGCGTAAGCTAATTTGGATGCAAATGATTTACTTCTCATTTGATTTTTTGCCTATATTTTCTTCTATTTAGTTACAATATTTTTAGTTTTACGAATTATCCTATACGGATGATGGAAACTGGTGGTTTGATATTAGCCAATCGGTTGTGGGTTGTTGGAGGACACGCAAAACTGTTTACACATCTAGCTGATGGCCCTGACAAAGTTAGTGCAATGGGGTGGTGAGGTTGTGAATACACACAGCAACTGTCAGCATACAACTACATAGATGAGTTTGAGTCACTTTGCGGATGAAGACAAACGTAGTTTCATCTGTTATCTTACAATCATTGATCATTTTTACCATTTGACACTAGTTCAGAAATCCAACATGTAAACCATTGATTCAACATGTTACAATGCCTAAAAAGGAAATACCATGGAGGGGGGAATTATATATTTTTGATTATGTTTTGCATATATTTTATTTTGTGTTTTTTTAATTTTGCTCAACATTTTCATATAAAAATTCAATAAGATGCAATGTAAACGTAGAAAAGATGAAATTTTTTTATTTCATGTATTAGAATACAAATATGTGAAACTAAAACTAAAATGTATCATTTTGCTCATGTTTTGCATATATTTTACTTTATTTATGCTTAATATTCCTCAGTTAATTTTTTCATACAAAATTCCAAGTAGTTGCAAAATCATGTTAGGGAATCAGTTAAACACAAATTCAATTATATGTAATAATCTTCTTAGCCTTATAGTGCATTTTGTTAGTTGTAAAATTAATTACAAATTTCATGTTTATGAAATAATAAAGATATATAATTAACAATCCAATTCAAATTCTTATATTCTATGTTTATGCTTACATAATTTTTTTTTTGTAAACGGCTTATATAATTTTAAAATAATTTAATTTAAATTAATTGATTTTCTATAACTAATTTATAGTTAGACGAACCATATTAACAGTAAGACCCATACCGAATATTCTTGATTATGCAACTACTGAGCTTCACTTGTAATGACTGTCTCATGAACATTCATAAATACCTTAATGACATGATAGTCATGATGTAAGCTTGGAAATAAGAATTTATACTGTGTGATCTCAGTACTACCAAACTTTTGTATACAACAAAGTGTGTTAGAGATCTGAGATTAAAAAAGACAACAAAGGAGATAAAACAAAAAGTTATCCATGAGTGAATCAAAGCAAGACCCTGTTTCCATATTCTTAAAGGTGATCACATGGAGAATTGGTTTTCATTCTTCAACTTTGTTATCACTTGTTCCTATTGTCAGAGAGAAAGAAACTGCAGATACTAGAATTCAAATTCGACAATATGTCTCTATATATGTGTGTGAATTTATGAATTCATATATATATATATATATATATCATTAGGAGATACATAACCCTCACATTCCATGATATGTTAGAACAAAAAAAAAAACCCAAGAAGAGCCAGTTGAGGAAGCAGCCAAACTAGAGATGGGCTTTGAAACTTGATCTGACTTTATCATTAAACAAGAATTTTGCCTTAGTCCTATTTCAAAATGAATATTGTAACCGAACACATCCCTTCAAGCAAAAGGTTGTCTGACCTTGGTATTCTCATGTGTGGATTCTCCGCCAGTGTGCAATGGATAAAAGGAATGGTTTCGTATGATAAACTGTCCCGCGGATGCCAATGTACTTCCATTCTCTTTAGCCACCAAGTACATGTAGTCATCATGACCCCATGACATCATAACATTGTTTATTCCACATCCTTGAGTATAAATCCCATTCTTGGTGTTGTCAACCTTGTTTTGAAAATCAGGGTTTCCAAGAAATGCTTGTGGTGTACGTTAGATTCATCAAATGCACACCCAACAGGAAATGTGTCACCAACAACAGCCCATTGTAGAAGTCCACCGAATTGTGGAAGAGTGATAACCTTACCAAGATCATGTATAAGGGCTGTTAGATGAAGCCAATCTTCATTAGGGTAATCTTTGCGAATGGCTTCTGCAGATTGAAGCCAATGCTGAATTTGAGGCTCCTCTAGGTCTGGATCACTCTCGTCCACAAGTTCGTTTAGGAGCTCACAACATTCCCATATACTCATCACCTTTTTGTCTAATTTTCCATATTCAGCCCTCATCTTTTTCAGCTACAAAATACAGCAATATTTATCATTATTCTAAAATATATAACATCAAAAACATATTCTATGTTCTACGTGGATCATAGAGATCATAAGTAAATATAAACCCTAACTAAGAATAGTCTTACAAAGTCGACAGTTTGGTTAATGTGTTGTAATTTGTAAAACTCTTCGACACTATTCTGCCTCTCACTCTCAGCATCGTAGTCCCTGAACTGACGGCCGAATGCATTCATCTCAGATGCCAAAAAGGCTTCGTTGTCTTCAATGGTCATCTTTGCCTCCAAGTTGAATTCTCCAGTCTTGTCCTCCTTCTCGAATGAAGAAACGTCCTCAAACATCTACTTCTCTAAAACAAATAGTATGTTTTATAATGCAGGAACGTTTTACAAGAAAACAGCAAATAGATGATATCAAGGAAGTAAAAAGGCAGCTTAGGTAAATTAATAATTGTGCAAAAGGTTGAGAAGCGTGAATAAAAGAGAGTAATGTTACCGTATCCGTTGCTTTAAGGCGGCAACACGTATCTTTAATTCCAGTTTATGAACATAATAATTTACTGAGTATTAAAATATTTTAAACATTTATTTACTAATCTAAGTAGCATTACAATTCATAAATCATAGCCCATACAACTACATAAGTTTTGATCCTTTTTATTATCTCAAGTGTACCGTCTTGATAAATTTAGAATTCACATGATGTCTAAATTTTAAAATTTCCGAAGACTAGTCTGAGTTTTGGCTCAGAAGACTCGGTCACTAGTAAGACTGTGCAGAAGGAAAGCATAAAGGACACAGGGACAAAACAAAATGGGTCCCCATGTGGTTTTGAGACTTGATCTGGCTTTATCATTAAACAAGAATTTTGCCTTAGTTCTATTCCAAAATGAATATTGTAACCGAACACAGCCCTTCAAGCAAAAGGTTGTCTGACCTTGGGCCTTGCAGTCATGCCATGGCCTAAGTGTCAAACATGCTCTACATTTTGACTTTTTCCATTCCTCAAGTTATTGGTAAATAACATGAAGAATCTCTCTGATAAATAGATAGTCACTTTTCAGCCCGGGAAATATGCATTCATATTTTAAGAAATAGAGACATGCTATTTGGTGAAAGGTATCAAAAAGGGTCATCAGAGTTTGGTTTAGGAGACCTTGTGACCATTCTCAAGGGACTTCGCTGCATTACAAGTTGAATCCTCCTGCTTCTTCATAATCTTTCTCACTTACTTATCTTATTTCGGGTTATGTTAGGATTCCACATCGGATTACTGAAGGGACCAACACTAATATATAAGGGATATGGGCCAATCCACTCATTGCCAATTGGTTTTGAGTTGGAAGCCCATAGAACTTAACATGGTATCAGAGCCTCATTGACCCAAGTAGGGTAGCCTAAGAAAGGGCTTATGACCGGTCCTAAAGTGAGATTTGGTTCGAGATGAAATGGTAAGAACCATCATCTCGATGGGGCGTGTTAGGATCCCACATCGGATAACTGAAGGGACCAACACTAATATATAAGGGATATGGGTCAATCCACTTATTGCCAATTGGTTTTGAGTTGGAAGCTCATAGAACTTAACATGTTAGTCTTTATCACCACCATGAAGCATATATAAGACTCTGTATTCAGACATAAAATAATGCTTAGGATACGCATTATGCCCCTCCTAAAATATGTTTCCATATGTAACTTATTTGTTTGCCAAAGAACAAAGAATTGGCATATGCCAATATACGTTTCAGCTTGAAACCCTTATTTATCCAGAATAGAATATACAAAATCAGCTAGTCACGCGGTTTATGGGAGTAACATCTGTACCACGTCCTCAGAGTAAAGGTCTTTACCTATTTTAAATAGACTAAGGTAAAGTGGTTTGCTGCTCATTGGAATAAAATGTACTCTTAGCTTCTGTAACCAAAATGTTAACTCAGTTTCGACAGTACTTTACAGCTTCTTTTTTTTTCGTTTTTTCGTGCTAAAGAAACTTGCTAACTGTATTTATTGTGATCGGTGAAGACTCCCCTTAGCTACCAATCTGTCGCGAATTCTAGAAGATGGGAGGTCCATCCATCTTGATCTTCCAACGCGAAACATTAACTAAAGAATCTTTTTGTCCGGCTACAAGTTCAAATACTTCGAGATCATATATGAGAGGCTACGGGCAAGGGTTTTTGCAGCACTTACTATTAATATGAGTTATTATATAATATTTATTTTGTTCTATTGTTAATAAGCACCCATGGCCTAAAATACTCGCACCCAATAGGCAATAGTCTAGCCCGATCTGAAATAGGCAGTTCGGTTTGGATGTACCATAATATCCGAAAGAAAATGAAGGGCTTTCAGGTTTTTGGCTTTGTGCCTGCATCATCAAATGACTCTGTTAGCACAAAACTGCAGAAGCTAGCTGCTTTTGGAAGACAACACCTACGGCTACGTATTTCATATTTATTCCTGATGATTTTCTTGCCGTTGGGCTAGAGGATGGTTCGATCTTTATCCATTGTCTATCCTCGAGAAAGGTAAAGTCTTCGCTTTCGTGGTAATCATCTGAAACTGTTGACATTCTCACATTTCTAACCTTTGTTTCACATTTCTAACCTTTTTCTATCTCTTTAATTCTCTTTGATTGTTTTTCATAAAAGATTTTAGAACACATAGAGAGATTTTTCTTTAATTGGCTACATTTTTATTTTGGATCAAAGGATAAATGTTCTCATTACAACACACCTTACTTATACTAGCGATTCATAACTTAGACCATACTTCTACACATCCTAACTACTCTCCCCACTAGGCTCACTTATACAAGCAAGACACCCCACTTACATATAGGTTCTTACAACCTTTAACAACCCATAACCACTCCCTTACTCTTAACTATTTCCACTAAAAGACCACTCTCTTACTCTTAACTATTTCCACTAAAAGATAACTAGACACTTAGACTTTAACTAGAACATATATACTCAACTTGGGCCTTAACCACCAATTATTTCTCTTTATTGACTTTTATGTTGACCACTCTTTTCTTTTTTTTTGGTCACGCCAACTTCTTCTTCTCTTCTTCTTCTTCCCTTGAACTTCAATCACTTTCTTTTCTTCTTAGCTTCTTTGCATCTTTCTGATTACTTCTTGCTGATTTCTTCTTTCTCTTTGTTACAGTGTTCAATCAAGGATACACTTCCAACAGAAACCAATACCTGACTTTGTCTGCTGCTAAGATAATATGAAGCTGTAAATGTATTAGGTCATAGAAAAGCTGGAGGGCCAGAGAATAATATTCCTAGCATTTTCACGCTGTTTTAACTTTTAACGTCCTCGTCTCATCTGGAGCTGATGGAGAGGTTTGTAGATGCATCTGTAAGTACAAAAAAAATATTTGTCGCTTTCAAGATTTCTAATTTTTTTTTCTTCAGCTCTATGTTTGGAGTACTGAAAGCTGGGCGAAGGTAAAGAGAAATAAGTATACTGATAAAATTTGCACCAGGCATAACCATGAGTCTTCTTCAGTATTAACTAACATCCAGTTTGACCCGTATTAAATCGAGCTACTTGTGGTCCAAGCGGGGTGGATAGGTGTATTCCAAGCTCGAATTATTGACTGCCTTATTGTTTCTCTCTTATCTCTCTATGACTCTTGTTTGTATTGTTTGATAATACACAAAACATTTAGCAATAAGAGAGATTTCCTTAATGACTATATTTTTATTATGGATGACTTGGATACAAACTTCATTACAACACAACATATACTTATACTATTTTTACTTACTTGCACTTAAACCAAAGACCATACTTGTAGATAAAGGCGTGGCTACTTTGTAAAAAATAAACATTGGCTTAGGGCCTTTTTTTTGTTAAATAAGGGCTCCACAATTTTATAAATTGTTTTTATAGATTTATTTTTATATGATTTATTTTTAATAGAAAATTTTATTTTGTTTTTATAAATATCTTTACTTTTAATTTTATTTTCTACATATCTCATTTCTTTAGTTTAACTTATATAAAATATTTTTATGATTATTATTCTTTTACAAACTAGAATTTTATGTAAAATATCTCCATATCTAATTTTAAATATTTTTACTGTTGTTTTAAGTATCTTTAAATGATTTAAAAAGTATTTTGTTATTCAAAATACTTTTGAAGGATATGAATCTTTTATACATATTCTTTTATATATTTTAAAATAAAAAATTTATTTTATTTTACACAAAATATTGGTATATTAAAAAAATTAATTTTTACCAAACGTTGAAATTAAATTTAATAATAAATATAAAAAATTGGAGATAAAAAAAATTATCAACTGTTTGAGGCTTTAAAATAGTAGAAACGTTTCTGCTTGTACACATCATTACACTACACCATACTTCTAGTTCTAGGTTATCTTACACAAGCCACACTAAGTTCACTTGTTCTATACCTTAACTACGCATTTAACAATTCTAACAACTCTTGTTATCTTTTCATTTTTCTTTGTTGTAGATTTGATCAAACACTCAAACTCCAACACTTATACAGGTAAAAGGCAAAAAACAAACTTTGAAATCTCTCTTCTCTGATAATAACTTCTGCTAAGTGATGGGGAGATAATCTATGTTGGCTTTAAAAGTGGGTCTATAAAAATTTTGGACTCCAAGACTTTGGCGACGATATTTCAAATCAATCTGACTGCTCTTACTCAACCCAGCACCAGTAACATGAAGTATAGTTTCCTTGCCCACATTTTTCTATTTGATCAAATAAAGATACAGAAGTGGTACAATTAATTGGCTATCAAACTGGGAATGGCACAGGCTCGAGGTTTATCCGAGTGTTGTAACTTGTAGCGGCTCATCCTTCAAATCCGAATCAGATCTCTGCTGGGCTTAGCAATGGTAAAGTCATTGTTCTTCAGCCGCTGTGGAGTGGAGGATGGGGTAAAGATTATCCATCTGAAGACAATGGTGATTATTCTGATAGCTGAGATTCAGATAATAGTTACAGACTTATAAACATTATTTAGCTCGAACGTAACTGTCTAGATATTCTATCCGTGTACATACATAAGACTTTGTAAAAATTTTAATGGATCATTTCATACTTGCATACCACTCTTAAGAAAAAAAACAATCATGTGCTTATGAGCCCGCGGAAATCTATAGTTTTACATAGAAGTGATTATACACATCTAGTCACAAGCAAGCTCCACGCTAGTTTGCTTGTACGTATATAGATTATGAAACATACAGAGATATATGCATATATATATATATATATATATATATGAAACAGTTTGTAGCTCCCATTGCACAAAAAGTTCCTACTTTTTCTCTCTACGATGATTTTCACATACTTACTCATGCGTCCGGAACAATCTATATATTTACACATACAATTTATTAGCCTTAGTAAATTTAAGCATATAAATGTAGATGTGGACCATATTAAACAATTGAGTTATGATAACTTTCACTTACAAAGTCTTTTCACCTATCACAAAAAATGAACTTACAGAGTCTTTAGCTTTGGTAGATCCCAGATGTAAGAAGGAATTGGACCTGACCGACTCACATTCCTCAAAATCCTAGAACAGAGATGGAAGCATTAGTTTGAACTCTTTGAGATAAAATCAAGACGATAAACATTAAGCTTCAGTGGGAAACAAATACAGGGTTATGATGGCTTTGCTGGACATATTTGGAAAGGAATTGATCTCAGTGGTATCACTAATAGTCCTGCATATGAATATACTTTATAACGGTTAAAAACTATCAGACACATTTCAATGGCCCTTTAGCTAATCTTTTGAAGGAAGGTAGTTAATTACAGTTCAGTGAGGTTTTCTAGGCGGGTCAGTGCATCAGGGATAGGTCCTCTCAGTCCACTTGCAAATAGATGTCTGTTGATCAAAACCAACACAAGTTAGACTGTACGAAGAAATAAACTAAGATAGAAATTAGTATTAGTGATGAAGGACAAACTAACAGCTTTCTAAGCCGAGACCAGATAAGATTATCTTGATTTTATGTTTCTCACTGATCTTTTTGTTTGTAAGTGAGCATACTGTTCTTTTTGTATGTAATTGTGTTAAATGCTCCTTTGTATGTTTGTCTTTGTAATTAATATATTTTGTATATTTTTAATCGAAAAGCATGGGTAAAATAGCTACAACCAACTTACTCTGCACCTAATCTTGTAATATTTATGATTTCGTATTATTAAATGGAGAAAATATAAGAGGTGGTAAAGTTATTGCTTCCTCTTTTTCTCCAATAAGATTTGAATCTCTACAATATGTCATTTTCTGAAACAAGATTTTATTATGGTGTTAAATAACTTTCAGCTATATAGGTGAGAATCAACCAGAGCATGACATATGGATCCAAAACCTCTAAGAGCATCTCCAATTCAATACCTCATTTAATATGAGCAAAACCTCAAAATGAGGATTTGAGGGGTGGTTACTCCAACCATGAATCCTCAAAAAATCCTTAAAAGTTTATCTATTTGTATTATAGTTCTTGATATTAACAAAGTTACTAATAATAATAAAACTTCACAAATACATATAAAACATATATTTAATATATTATACAATACACAATATTACAATATTATATAAAAAGATGATATAAATTTCATATATAATAAAACAACACACATACACACAAATTTTAGAAAATTACATATAAAATACTAAATTCTCAAGCATTGTTCCCATAATACTCTCATATGTGCTCAATCAACGCATTCCGAAGTGATAAATGTGCCTCCTTATTTTTAATTTGTAGATTGCGAGATAGAAATTGTTGAAATCGGGTATGTTCAATTACTACTATTTCAACCGCTACCTCAGGCACTGATCTTGCATTTTTAATTGGTGCGCTGATATCACATTCATCCTCGATAATCATGTTATGCATTATGATATACACTGTCATTATATCATGCAAGTCTTCTTTCTTCCAATAACGTGCATATCCTATTATGATAGCAAACTTAGATTGTAATACTGCAAATGCACGTTCGACATCTTTTTGATATGCTTCGTGTTTTGCTGCAAACAATTTTTTCTTCGGATCTTGGGGATCGCTTATAGTTTGAACAATAGTTGACCATTTTGGATAAATACTATCGGCTAAATAATAACCCATATTATATTCATTTCCCTGAATAATGTAATTGGCAGGAGGAGCCATACCTTGAGGAAGCTTTGAAAATAAATTTGATGACATCAAAATGTTAATACCGTTATTGCTTCCCGGCATGCCAAAGTAGGCATGCCATATCCACAGATCATAATCTGTAACTGCTATATATGTATATTTTATAGATAAAATATTACTATTAAATAAGATAAGAAAATTTATGAATTTCATCTACACAGTTTATCTCATCTCACTTGTTATACACCGTTAGATTGTAATCCTATCATCATCATCATATCCAAGATATCTAACATTTTAGATAAAGAAAATATGTGAGTCTCATCTATGTCATTCATCACATCTCTTTTGTTATCCACTTTAGATTGAAGCCTTATCATAAATATATCCAAGATATCCAAAATTGTAGATAAAGAAATCTGTGAAACATATTTGTGTCCATGTATTTGCATTCTTATCCATCATTTCTTGTGTATAAATAATAGTCTTCCCTTAAAGAGAAATTCACACTTCAAAATGTTCTTTCTTTTCTAGAAAATATATAGAAAAATAGAGGCTCATCATCACCAAAAAGATGAGCTGTTATGCCGAGTGTATTTAAAAATTTCACAAGATCTAATAGATAATAATAACTAAGCTATGAAAAAATTATGGGGAAAATAGAAAAAAAATCTACAATGAAAAAAATTGAGAGTTGAGAGATTATAAACAGTAGATCTTTAAAAGTTATGATGAATGTTATTCTCTATGCTGTTAGGAATTTGAAGAATATGCATCCAAGTGGAGCGCCTGAACAAGACATAATAAATTTATTTTCAACAAGTGAGTTATTATATATATATGATATTTACTAAACATAATTTTATGTAAAAAACAATGCAGATGGACAGAGCAAAGCGTTTATTGATACAAGATCCTAAATTTAAAAAATGTTCATTTGATAAATTGATGCAACAACAACCTTCATTTGATCCAAATATTTATCAACCATATTTTGATTATCTTGAAGGTTCAAGATCTAGTTAACCAATGAATTCTACAATTAGTAAGATATGTAATATTTAAGTGTTCATGTAATTTGCTTTAATTTGTGCTAAGCTTGTTTAATGTATTTTTATATTGTGTAAACTTTATTTTAATGTTATGTAATATTTTATCTTATTATATTTTATTTTGGTGTACTTAAGTTATTCTAAATTAAGTTTAGTATATATATTTATGAAAAGAAATAACCATAAGGACCAAAAAGAAAATACAAGATAGTTTTGAGGTTGTTAATAGTGAAATCTCAAATTTGAGGATTTGAGGTTGTGTTGGAATGACACAAAACCTCAAAATTTGATGATTTGAGGTTGTGTTCCAGATGTTCTTAAGGATCTAAGGGTTGACCTGTCAGATAAGTCTATAGGGAAGCTCTGTTTATATCATTTAACTCATTATTGTATAACTTCTATAAATTAATACTAGATTAATTAATAATCTCCTTAAATTAATAAATTATCACAGTTTCGAGATGAAATGATGTAATAATTGACACGTTTTGATAAAATATTAAGATAATATTTTTTTTGAAATTTCTATGTAAATATATGGTCTCATTAATAACCATATAAATTTACTATATATATATTATATTTAGTGAAATGTGATTCTAATGTTTGGTAAATTTGTAATTTTGTTGGAGTTTATGTTTATTTTTCTTAAAATATTAAACATATATGATATTATTTTTTCAAATTACATTAAAACTATATATATATGTGCAATGAGGATTTTCTAATGTTTAAATACATTAAAACACATCGAAGTAATGTCTTTATTTTTCTAAGTTTTATATACTATTTTTTGAAATTTTAAAAACTCTCTAAAAATTAATAATTTATTAATTTATGGATAAATTATTATATCTATAAATTAATAAAATTATATCATCCATACATTATTAATTTATAGAGGTTTACTGTACATAAAACAGAAAATCATAGAAACATTGGTTCTTCTAACTAGCAGATATGTTTTGATGACATTCTAAATGTACTTAACATAAATATATATATATATATATATATATATTAAGAAAACCATCATAACCCACAAAAAAGTCATATCAATAGGGCTGACCAACATATAATTACAATAAATTGAAAATTTAAGAAAGTCTGGTTGCTATTAAATTGAAATTTCAAGAAAGTCTAGTTGCTATCAAATAGTTTCGTGTTAGTTCAGGGAAATAAATTATTAGTCTTGATTTTTAGCGGTTAGATTTGTAATTGGTAAAAAATGTACGGTTTAATGGTACGAGACTTAGAACATTTCCATTGAAGGTTCTTAAATAATAAATAATAATAAATAATAGAAAACAGTAAGGATCGGTTCTTATTAAAGCAACTTAGAAAATGGTTCTTCTACCACTTCCATTGGTGGTGAAATTTTTGTGGGACTCTTCATATTAAAAAATTAATGTTTTCAATAAAACAAAATATTAACAAATAAAATACAACAAGTAGAAGCAGAGTTCTCTAAAATTGTAAGAACTATTTCCTAAGAGCATTTTTATTGGAAGGGACGGTTATATAGTCTATACCTAGTATAATAATAATTATTATTAAAAATTAATTATTTATTTAAATATGAAATGAAAAATAAAATTTAACCATTCATAATATAACACATGTCTCAAGAGTCTCTATAAGATCTCTTAAGTCTCAATCAAAACATGATTCTCTTTTTTTTATGTTTCTCTCACACCTACTTTTAATTTTTTTTATTAATCAATCTTTTTTTGTTGACAACTATAAATTAATTAAAGAGGTTCAAAAACCCAAACCGGAGGTATATAGTTTATATAAATAGTTTCGATAGAAAGACATTTAATATTCCGTGCTAAACTATCTGCCTTAATGTTTAAGTTACGAGATATTAAGAACAAAGAAAATGAAGTAAACAAGTTTTGCCTCTCTAATATTCGTCCAAAATGGTCAAAAAAGCTGGTCAGTCCACTCGTATAGACAACATCTTCATTAATTCGGAGCAGTATGTTGCAAAAACAACTCTCGTCTTCTGATTTACTAACATACAGTGCATAAACCAAAATGAGAACTTCTATTTCAACATGTTATTAATCAATCTTTAAACTAGAGGTTATTATTGTACATACTCTAAGTTGCTTTAATAAGAACCGATTATTACTGTTTTGTCTAATTTTTATTTTTTTTATTTTATTTTTCTATTTAAGAATTCCAGCTTAAAACCTTGGAGATGCTCTTACAATTTTTAAAAACTTTACTTTCATTTGTTGTATTTTATTGGTTAACTTTTTGTTTTAATTAAAACACTAAATTTTTAATTTGAAGAACCCTACAAAAATCTCACCATGGATATGGAGGTGGTTTTATGTTTGTTGTATCTATAAAAATAATAAAAAGATATACAGAATTTCTGTTTTTGCATTATAAATGTAAAAAAAACATATACCCATACTATTAATATTGAATAAAACTTCAAAATGAAGTGTTTTTTTAAAAAGTTGTCATCTGATTCAGTAAAATATGTTACGTTTCATCTCATTCATCAGAAATATGACAGAACATCTGATTCAAGAAATATGACTGTTAACATCCGATTCAACTGTTGATTAAACAATATTTTGGTAAATTTTGATTTCATCACAAATATGAAAATTCATATTAATTTTTTTGAAAAATATATAAATTGAAGTTGAAAAATCCATTATACAGTATAATTTATACTAGTTGCTATATAAAAAAATCTTAAAAATTGTTGGTGTTGAAATTGATCATTTCGTTTTGTGCTTCTATAAAATTTCTAGAGTTTATTACTTGATTTTCTCATGTCGTCTATCTACCCAAACCATTTTATTATTATTAGTTTGCAAAATATTTTATTATATAAATTATATTAAATAGACCGTGTTTCCAGCTCACATTAACGCCAATGTATTTTTAGATAAAATAAAAATTTCAACGCCTTCGAACTTGGATTCTCTTCTCCCCAATTTTAAAAGTAAAATATAATTCTTTTGCTTCTTCAAAATAAAGTAATATTTCATGCTTTTACCTTCCGACAAGCACACAGCTCTCCCCGACAGTTCCAGTAAAAAATAAAACTGAGCTTTAAAGCATCTCCTCCTCTCCAATATCAACGGCCGTAAAATTGCCACATCAGCACGGACTCCAACTCTCCTCCTAAATCCACCTCTGTTCTTTAACTCCTTGGCCAAATCTCACACCGCCAAATTTTGTCTCCTCCTCCTCCACAGATCTAAGATCTCCCAAAAGAGCTTCAACAAGTTTTTACTCCGACGAATCTTTCTCCATATAGATCTAGCTGAAGAAACCTCTCGTAAATCTCCTAACGGTAATTTCTAAATATAGATCAAGAAAAATCTTTAAATCATTTTTCAAAATTTTGTTTCCCGTTTAAATTCAATTTGTGTTATAAAATGATTTGAGTAACTTTATTAGAAAATTCGAAATCTGAATCGGAGATGGCGCCGAGTATTCGAAAAGCGATCGGTGCTGTGAAAGATCAAACAAGTATCGGAATCGCAAAAGTAGCAAGCAACATGGCTCCAGATCTAGAAGTAGCAATCGTGAAAGCTACAAATCACGACGATGATCCCGCAAGTGAGAAATACATAAGAGAGATCTTAAACCTAACTTCTCTTTCACGTGGCTATATATTAGCTTGTGTTACTTCAGTTTCACGTCGATTGAGTAAGACTCGTGATTGGGTTGTTGCTTTGAAAGCTTTGATGCTTGTTCATAGACTTTTAAATGAAGGTGATCCTATTTTTCAAGAAGAGATTCTTTATTCAACTAGACGAGGTACTAGGATGTTGAATATGTCTGATTTTCGAGACGAAGCGCATTCGAGTTCTTGGGATCATTCGGCTTTTGTTAGGACTTATGCTGCTTATTTGGATCAGAGATTGGAGTTAGCTTTGTTTGAGAGGAAGAGTAGTGGTGTGTTGGTTAATAGTGGTGGTAATAGTAGTCATGGTGATGATCGTTATGGTAGAGGAAGAGATGATTTTAGATCTCCGCCGCCGAGATCTTATGATTATGAGAATGGTGATGATTTTAGAGGTGATAATAATGGTTATGGTGTGCCTAAGAGATCTCGGTCTTATGGAGATGTGAATGAGATGGGTGGTGGAGGAGGAGGAAGAGATGAGAAGAAGACTGTTACGCCGTTGAGGGAAATGACGCCGGAGAGGATTTTTGGAAAGATGGGTCATTTGCAGAGGTTGCTTGATCGGTTTTTGTCGTTGAGACCTACTGGTTTAGCTAAGAACAGTAGGATGGTATTGATCGCGTTGTATCCTGTTGTGAGGGAGAGTTTTAAGTTGTATGCTGATATTTGTGAGGTTTTGGCTGTTTTGTTGGATAAGTTTTTTGATATGGAGTATACGGATTGTGTTAAGGCGTTTGATGCTTATGCTAGTGCGGCTAAACAGATTGATGAGGTTATTTTGTTTTACAATTGGTGTAAAGAAACTGGTGTGGCGAGATCTTCTGAGTATCCGGAAGTTCAGAGGATTACGAGTAAGTTGTTGGAGACGTTGGAAGAGTTTGTGAGAGATAGGGCTAAGAGAGGAAAGAGTCCTGAGAGGAAAGAGATTGAAGCTCCTCCACCAGTTCAAGAAGAAGAGCCTGAACCTGATATGAACGAGATCAAAGCGCTTCCTCCTCCTGAGAATTACACACCTCCGCCACCGCCTGAACCAGAGCCTCAGCCCCCAAAACCGCAATTTACAGAAGATTTAGTTAACTTGAGGGAGGATGAAGTCACTGGTGATGACCAAGGGAACAAGTTTGCACTTGCCCTCTTTGCGGGTCCACCGGGTAATAATGGAAAATGGGAAGCTTTTTCCTCAGATGGAGTGACCTCGGCTTGGGAAAATCCTGCTGCAGAGTCCGGGAAAGAGGGTTGGGAACTGGCATTGGTTGAAACAGCTAGCAACTTAGAAAAACAAAAAGCCGCTTTGGGCGGCGGGTTCGATTCTTTGTTGCTCAATGGAATGTACGATCAAGGAATGGTCAGACAACATGTGAGCACCTCGCAGTTAACTGGTGGCAGCGCGAGCAGTGTAGCTTTACCAATACCAGGTAAAACCAACAATCAAGTACTAGCCTTACCTGCACCAGATGGAACCGTCGAGAAAGTAAACCAAGACCCATTCGCAGCTTCACTAACCATCCCACCACCTTCTTACGTGCAAATGGCTGAGATGGAGAAAAAACAGTATCTGCTAAGCCAAGAGCAGCAGCTATGGCAACAATACCAGCGTGAAGGGATGAGAGGTCAAGCCAGTTTGGCAAAGATGAACGCTGGTCCAGTTCTGGCTTACGGAATGCCACCTGTCAACGGGATGGGACCGCCGCCGATGGGGTATTACTACAACAATCCTTATTGATTCATTATTTTTGGGGGTTGCCTCCATTTATATGTGTAGATGACTCGTCTTCCACTTTCGATCTCGTGTGTTTTTATTATTTTCTCGGATTGTCTTAAAACGATTCAATCTTCTTCTTTATATCTATCCTCGAGTTTGATTATATAGTAGTTTATGTACACTTTTCTTGAGAATCTTGATCCCTTTCTGTAGAACATTTTGTTATCTTATTTGATGTTTTCATTCTTAAGAACACTTTGTCGGATTTGAGAAATGTAATAGTTTGACTTGGAAAGTCTCCTTCATCTGACTTGTAGTTGTGTTGTCCAAAACAGACAGGTGAAAACTTAAGACGATGGTAACATAGCCACTCTCCAAAGTTTGGAGCCAATTGGTTAATTTGTAAAAATATTAGGTGAAACAGATTTGTCGCTTTTATATTTATTTCTAATATTCCAGGAGATGCTTACCATAGATAAAATTTTCTTTCTATAGTGTTGAAACTGGAAAACGAAAGCACGAAATGTATATGGAAGTTTCTGGTAGACCAAAAGAGTTAGGTGACCGACCCATTGGCCATTTGGTCAATGACTCAATTATACATTGGACATCTAAGATGGGACCCTCCACTACCATAAATAATTTGTTTTGGAGTAATAAATGACAAAAAGAACAAACTAAGCTGTAGTCTCTTCATGACCAACTCAGGTAAGGGTGTCTCATTTTAGTGTAACCAGGTCAGGTTTTGCTGGATAAATATGTCTTCTTAATAAATAGATTTCCACTATCTATAAGATATCTTATTATATAAATTTTATACTTTTTTAACGAAGTCTGACATTAAAATTTTAATCAGCATGAACACAACACCCTTAATCGATTAGATTTAACATACGTAAAAAGTTTGTGTTATTTTTTCCAATCGAAAAGAAAAATCAACGAAAAAAAATTATATAAAAATAGTAATTTCTACTATTTAACCTTTACTTTCTATAGATCTTCACTAAAAAAAACTTTAGCATATGACATAAAAATAAACAAGTTTCCTATTTGTGAATAAAAAAAGAGGTAAAATAAGTTTTCCATTTGTGGGCTATGACTCTCTATTTCTAAAGGAGGTTTTGATCCTTTGTGGAATAGAACATTGTGTGATCATGATTAAATCTGTGAAGATATTTTGAGTAAATGAACGGCTTGTGATCATCTGTCTTCAACATGGACTATTCGTGGCGGCTGTGTTGTGTTTTCTACCAACTCTCATTGTGCTCAATCGATCTTCAGTGGTTGTCAAAGGGTGTTAGTGGTTCGTTGGTGTGGGTCTTGTTGGAGATCATCGTGATTCTTTCGGTAGCTGTGTTTGTTCGGTTAGGAAGAACGGAAGAAGGATGTCGTCAGCCATGGATAAAGCTATGATGGTGATCTCGTTAGAAGAAGAAGAGTCTACTTTGAGCATGCCGGATCTACCAGAATTTTGTTCGAATGAAAATAATATTTTGAGCATAGTTGGAAGGTTACTCAATCCTGAGTGTCAAAATATGTCTAACCTGATTTTTGACTTACCTCGGAAGTGGCAGAAGGAGGGAAAGATTAGAGGTGTGGCTCTGTCGAAAGAAAGGTTCCAATTCTTTTTCAGAACGAGTATGACTTACAAGAGGTGCTTGATAAGGGAGTCCAATAGTATAATGAATGGATGATCGCCATGGAGTTCTAATCCACCACCGGAGTTCCTTCAACTCATTCCGATATAGGTTCAGATAAAGAAAATTTCTCTTAACTAATATACTGAGAAAATGATTACTTGGTTAGGGGAGCTGGTTGGCTTTGTGACTGAAATTGCGTTTGATCCCACAAAGTCGCAAGGTAAAGCATATGTGAGAGTCAGAATTCTCTTCGATGTCCCAAAAACTCTGAGTAGAGAAAAGGAATTCAACTTACCTAGAGGTGGAAAAGTTTCAGTGGAATTTAATTATGAGAAGATAAAAAAAACGATGCTACTTTTGTCAAAGAGTCACTCATGAACAAGTTGTGTGTCTGATCATCGTTCTTAAAAGACAGGGAGAGGCTGCTGCAAGAAGAGCTGGGATTGTTGTTCCAAAACAAGTCCCCAAACATTTTCTTCTATCTGATGATCCTATTTTTGGGGTGCTGTCTGAGGAGCAAGTTGGTCTAGTTCCAATCTCGGGTCGTAGAAAAATTGCTCCTAATGTTCTGTAAGGAATGCGACACTATTTGTTGGTAGTGACTGGTGAAGAAAGGAAAATTCTTGAAGAAAGGGTTAAGAAGTCTGTGAGAGAAGCGAAATTGGATCCTTTTCTGCAAAAGACGGTTCTCAGACTTGAACCTCCAACAATCATTACGCGGGAATTGAATAAAGGAAAAGGATTAGTTTTCGGTTATGATACTGATTCTTCGGCAACTCAAACAGATGAAGCTCCATCACAATCATGCAAATTAATGTCGGGAGCTATTAACGTTGGTACGAAGATGGATGTAGTCTCGATGATTCCTGGGCATCATCGTGGGTCTGTCAGCTCAAGTTCTTGTATTGTTATGTCTTCTGATAAAACTAGTTCTACGGGGTATAGCATTGGCTTCTATGAGGCTGGTGCTTCCGGGACTAAACTTAAAAGAGGAGATATCAGAAAAAGGACTGGAAAGAGACAGAGAAAATATAAGCAAGCTGCTCCTAATCTTTCCAAAGGGACAGTGATATTAAATGAAGGAAAGGCAGTTGGTGATCTACTGAAGAGAAAGGCGACATATGATTTGGATGGTGCTCCCAAAGTCGTGAAACTTAAAGCACCAGAGATAGTCCCAAAGGAGGGACTATCCACTATCTAATGAGCATACTATGCTGGAATTGCCAAGGTTTGGGATGATCTCGAAACTTGACAATTTCCAGACTCATGAAAATGCATCAAAAACATTTTCATGATGTCTTGTTCCTGATAGAAATGATGCATAGTAAAAATGTTCTTGTATATATTCAGGTTTGACTTTGCTATGATAGAGTACATACAGTTGATCCAGTGGGCTCGTGTGGTGGTTTAGCAGTGTTTTGGAAGAGATCGATTGATGTAGACATTTTCTCTGGGAAAGATTGAATAGAACTGTAATCCACAGGAAGGAACCTTGGTGTATGCTTGGGGATTTCAATGATGTTTGTCATAACGGAGAAAAGTTGGGAGGCCCAAAGAGAAGTGATTATGCGTTTGTCAATTTTTTGACTTGTTGAATGTGTGTGGAATGAAAGAAATTAGAAGTTTTGGTAATCCGTTCACTTGGGGAGGTATGAGAGGAAAGCATTGGGTTCAATGCAAGCTTGATAGGTGCTTTGCTAACAAGAAGTGGGAAGAGCTATTTCCAGTGGCAAACCAAACTTTTTTGCACAAACGAGGTTCAGATCATAGGCATGTATTAATCTCTCTGCTTTCGGCTAGTATAACTTTTAGAGGAAGATTTCGGTTTGATAAACGGATACTTGAGATGCCTAATGTCAAAGTGACGGTGGCTGATGCTTGGAAGGTGGGAGATGGTGGAATGGCTTGTAATGTCTCGGATTGCATTAAGAGATGTAGAAGTGCTCTGAGTAAATGGAAAAGAAGGTTTAATCTTAATGCGAGGGAAAGAATAACAAAGTTTCAGATGGCTTTGGAGTTAGAAAAATCTTCCAATCTTCTGAGAAAATACAGAGTGTCATGTATCAAACAAGAGCTTATGAAGGCTTACCGAGAAGAAGAGAGCTTCAGGAGACAAAAGAGCAAAGATAAATGGATGCATTTGGGGGATAAAAATACTCGGTTTTCCATGAGTCAGTGAATGCGGCTCGGAGTAGAAATGTGTTGGATATGCTGGTGGATGAGAATGGAAATGAGCATAGAGATGAAGCAGCAAAAGGTTTGGTAGCCTCATAATATTTTACTTCTCTGTTTACTTCATTGAATCTAAGTAAATTTTCAGAATTATTTATTGGCTTTCAAGCTAAGGTTTCGGATCTTATGAATGAGGGTTTGATTTGCCTGGTCTTGGACGAGGAAATTGATGAAACTGTGTTTTCGATCAAAGCGTCTAGCGCTCCAGGCCCTGATGGAATGAGTGGTTTGAGACTGATTAGCTTATGTTCTGTGTTATATAAGATTGTTTCGAAGATCATGGTCAAAAGAATGCAGCCATTACTGGTGGATATTGTTTGTCTGTTTCAGTCAGCGTTTGTTCCAGAAAGGCAGATTTCAGACAACATCTTAATTTCTCATGAGATAGTGCATTCTCTCAGAACATACGATCCCATTGCTAAGGAATTTATGGCATTAAAAATGGATATGTCAAAGGTTTATGATAGAGTAGAATGGGAATATGTGAAAAGCTTATTGTTGGCGTTAGGCTTTCACATAAAATGGGTTGAATTAGTCATGACTTGTATCACTACGGTGACGTTCTCAGTGCTTATAAATGATCAGCCATTTGGACATATATCTGGCCCGAGGTTTGCGTCAATGTGATCCGCTTTCATCCTCTCTTTTTGTCTTATGCACGGAAGGCCTCTCTCACTTGTTACTTCAAGCACCAGCCGAAGGTCTGATTTCTGGAGTTAGGTTCTCGGTTGAGGGTCCTTCTATCAGTCATCTTTTGTTTGTGGATGATAGTCTTTCATGTGCAAAGCAGAGGGTGAACAAGCGAGAGTGCTAAATTCAATTCTTTAGACTTATGGAGATGTCACTGGTCAAATGGTAAATGTACTCAAGTCTTCGATCACTTTTGGTGCAGGGTTAAGACAGTGTTAAAAGAGGAAATCAAAAGGATTTTTGGGATTGTTAATAAAGGAGGTGCAAGTAAATATTTGAGTCTTCCAGAATGTTTCAGTGGTTCTAAAGTTGATATGATGAGCTACATTCATGAAAAGCATAAATCAAGACTCTCAGGGTGGTTCGCCAAAAGTATCTCAATGGGTGGTAAAGAAGTCTTTTTTAAGGCGCTGGCTTTAGCCATGCCGGTGTATACCATGGGATGTTTCAAGTTACCAAAATCAACCATTGCAAAGCTGACAAGTGCTATAGCGGCATTCTTGTGGGATTTGTTCAAACACAAAAAGAAGGTTCATTGGATGAGATGGAGTAAGTTATGTTTACCTAAGAACCTGGGTGGTTTAGGTTTCAAAGACATTGAAAGTTTTAATCAAGTTCTGCTCGCTAAACAAGCGTGGAAACTACTTCAAGATCCTAACTTTTTGCTGGCCAGGTTTTTTAAAAGTAGGTATTATAATGAGGGTGAATTCTTGGAGGCTAGCATAGGATTGTGTCCTTCCTTCGGTTGGAGAAGCATTCTCTTCGAATTAGATTTGATTTGATTATCAGAGGTAGTAGGAAAGAAGTGGGAAATGGATTATCTTGGAAAGTATGGTTGGATCCGTGGTGTGATTTTGATGGTACGTTGACACCGTGGATGAAGAATCCATTGATAGATCTGGAACTACTTGTTAGTGATCTCATCGACCCTTCCTCTGGTTTGTGGGATATAGAGATTTTGGATGAGTGATGATGTTTCGGCAATAATGAAAATTAAACCGGTATTTGGAAGTGATGATTTCGGGTGTTGGAAGCATAATAAAAGTGGAGACTATACGGTGAAATCCGGTTATTGGTTGGCGAATAAATTCTTTCTCGAAGAAGAATTCCGTGAAGCAGCTTATCAACCCTCGGTTAATTGTCTAAAAGAAAAGGCGTGGGAGGCCTTGACAGAACCAAAAATCAAAGGTTTCATATGGAGAGCTCTCTCAGATGCAATTCCGGTTCCGACGAACTTGTCATCTAGAGTAATGAAAATTAATCAGAGATGCCAGAGTTATGGATTTGAAGGGGAATTTGGTAATCATGTTCTGTTTTCTTGTCATGTGGCGAGACAAGTGTGGGCTTTGTCTGAGTTTCCGATTCCTGAAAATGGTTTTCATCCGACATCTATGTTCGTGAACATGCATTTTCTCTTTCAGATGAGCAAAAACATAAAGGTTCCTGTAGAAATTAGAAGACTTTATCCTTGGGTCTTGTGGTGGCTATGGAAAAACAGAAACAAGTTTTATTTGAAAGGAAAAGTGTTTAATGCTTTGGAATCGGTAGAAAAGATAAGAGATGAATCCAACTGTTGGTTTATGGCGCAACAGTTGGAGAGGGAAGGAGAGGTTCAAGTCAATAGGGAAGTGGTGTCGGACTCTCGTATTTGGAAAAAACCAAAAGAGGGATGGAAAAAATGTAACATTGGTGTCTGTTGGAAGAAACATAAGCGAATTGCAGGCTGCGCCTAGGTTTTGCAAGATCATAAAGGAAATGTTATGTTGCATAGTAGAAGATCTTTTGCTGATGTGGTGGACGTCAATGATGCAAAATTCAGAGCTCTGCAATGGGCTATCTAGTGTATGGTTCATCATCATTTTAATCGTGTGGTTTTTGCAGCTGAAGATAATTGCTTGTTGGGAGCTTTGAACAGACCATATGCTTGGCCTTTTTTAAAATTCAGGGGGGGGGGGGGGGGGGAGGGGGTTTGAAGTTGTATCTTGATAGAGTATGTTTTTGGTCCACTATGGTGGAGTCTAGGTCTTCTAATATAAGTGTTTTCTCATTGTTCAGAGTGGTACTTGTAGACAGAATTCTCAATCTTATGTAGTACGTAGGGAGCCTATTTGGCTGTCCAATTTTTTTGATGATAAGAAAAGGGATACTTTTCCTTAGAATGCTTGGAGGGTTATGCTATTAGAGAGTGTAAACTTTATTTGACTGTAAAGTTTAGCTTTTTAGCTGGCCGATCCCCTATTAGAGAACAAAGGTTACCGTTAAAAATATTGTATCTTATACTAGAGGTGTCCCTTGTAGGTTTTACGAGCATTAGCTATACTGTGCAAGTATTTTTGACAGAATCTGCGAGAATTTGGTAGTCTGCAAGAATTTGAAATTTTTGCTAATATTTGATGTAGTTTTCTAAAAACTAATAAAATCACTTCTAATTAGCAAAGAAAAAAAAAAACAAAGTAAAATCACTCATAAAAGATTAGAAAATAATGTATTTTTTAATCTCCAATTTTGTTTATTCGATTTAAGTAAATGATGTTCTATGTATATGTATATCTAATTGTTCCTTCTCCTTCTCCTATTTGTATTTTTATTATTTAACTACTCATATTACTAGGGTTTTAAACAAATTTTGATGAATGGGGTTTCTTATTCATATTAAAATTAGATATTAAGTTTTTTGATGCGAAGTTGAGAGAATACAGTGTTGTTTGTCTAGATTTTGAGTTTGTTTGTTTTTATAGGATTTGACAATGTGGTATTCCTTTTATATATATTTTAAATTCCTTTCATTAAGAGTTTTCATTTTTATTTTATGCTTCTTTTAATTTTTGATTAAGGTTTTTCTTTGGTCAACTTTTTGATAAAGCTTACCTACAAAAATTCTGTAAAGTGCATGTTGGTCATTGTTTCAAACATCATCGTACATTGTTTCTTTGGTAATAATCATGTTTTAAATAAAATAAAAATTAGGTTGAGAATCAATCTTAAAAATTAGGTTGAGAAATTTTTGTTTTCCTTTTTTATTGAAGACAACATAAATAACAATTTTCTTACACAGATTAAAATCTAATCGACCAACCGACAAGTGTCTCAATCCTATCAATTATAATTACGAAACACATGTAAAAAATTAAGTTTAAAGAAAAATGTAAAACTTAAAATATTCGACAGTAGTTACTACGAATATGTTTGGTAATCCACATTTGGCTTGAAAGGCACAAGGCGATGTATGTCGGCAATGCACGCGGAACAGCTTGAATCTATATGAGCGATGAAGTGTAGTATTGATATTAAATCATATAGTGGTAATATCTTAACATATTGTAAAGAGCTGGTAATCCATAGTGGAATGTCCTCAAAACTGGCCGATCTTCCAGTAATAGCAAACCTCATCTTCCTCAAGAAAAGTTTTTTCTCTTTTCAATATCTTTTATGCCCTAACTCAAGCTGATTTTTAAAAATATTTTCTTGCTTGTTGTGCGCACGGTTCTTGCATAAAAATTAGTTTGATGTTAAAAAAAGTTACTACGAATATGTCATCTCCATTCTCCACGTTGGATTTTAAGATCCGACGTGCTACCTTTTTCTACATTCCAACATTAGCACGGCGCTATATTTATGGGGAATCCATTTTCTTTTTTTCTTGTGGGATTACAACTCTGGCCACCAGAATTCACAAATGTGATTTCGAAAGTTGAGTGTGCTAAACGTATTCTATAACAGTATAATTGGTACAAGAACTTGGAGAAATCATAGCCATCACTGAAAATAGTTTGTAAGATTATGGTACGTGTATTTTTCAAGTCTCATCTATAATGTGTTAGCCAAACACAATTATTGCATCCGGTTGAAGCTGATGACGAAGAATGAAAATAACAAATATCTATCTGTTAGGGAGTAAAGTTTTTGTGGGATATGATCGTCAAAATTCGCTTCTTTAGCTGATTCACTTCATTAATTTGATTTTTACAATCATTTGTAGGCTTTGTATGCTCTTGTAAATTTATAAATATAATTTTATTCTTGATACTTTTCTGCCAAAATCGTAAAATTTATCATTCTATTATATGTAATGTTGTTGATGTAAATATTCTTAAAAAAAATTAAACCAGCAAAGAGAATAAAATTAGTATAAAATTAGTTAAAATTATGCCTAAATTTTAAGACACATTAAGATGGAAAATTCATTTTTAGCATTAAGCAAACAATAATTCTCAAATTCATCCAAATGAAAGATCTGAATGAGGAAACAAACAGATCGTTGATATATTATTGATGAAATGATGAGTTTAACATAAACAATTAGAAATAGTCAAAAAATACTTGGCTGGGAGATATAACTACATTAAAACCTCTATAAATTAATAATGTTGGGACTAGAGAATTTTATTAATTTATCGATAAATTATTAATTTATAGAAAGTTTTCTGAATTTCAAAAAATATTACATAAAAATAAGAAGTAGAGATAATTTTTCGATGTATTTTAATGCGTTTACACATTAGAAATATCATTACTTTTACTTTTCTCTCTTCATGAATTTGCAGATTTAACGGGTTTTGTTTGTGGTCCTCTTAAACCTATTGAGGTATCTTCTGTTAGTCATGATGAGTTTTGGAGGCAGATGGGAATATCTACAGCTATGTGACCTACATATGAAGAATTAGAAGTTGTTATGGCTCAAAGCCAGCTTTGGCCTTGTAAGAAGAGGGTTCTGGTGGCTCGATTAGTTGCTCTTTCAGTTGCAATCCTTGGACTTCATAAAGGAACAAGGTTACCATTGGAGACTGCAAAAATAGTTCTTGATGAAGAGGCATTTGAGAAGCATCCATGGGGTCCAGTATCTTTTTATAAGTTAATTAAATTACTTCGATCAAGATTATGAAGTTATCAGGAAAGTCTTACACTCTACAGGGACATGTTCAAGTTTTGCTGACATCCTTATATTCTACCAATACTAGCAGAATCTGCCAAATGCTCACAGACTCTACTTAATATTTGCATAAGCTGTTAAATGCTCATAAAATCTGCCAAATGCGCACAAAGCTTGCCAAATATTTACAGAATTTGTCAAATGCTTGCAAAGTTTGCATAAGGTTTGAAAACATGTCAGAAACTTGCAGAATATGTCAAATGCTCACAGACAACTATTGGTAAAGTTTGCCACTTATTCACTAAATTCTGCAAATAATTTTGCAAAGTCTGACAAATTCTACGAGAGTCTATCATTTACTTTGTAGAATCTGTCATTTATTTCGGAGAATCTGACAAACTCTGCAAAACATATGCAAAATCTGTCAAATATAAATATATAAAAGTCTGTCATATGCTCGCATAATTTGTTAGATGTTCACAGAATTTATCATATAGTTACAAAATCTGTCAAAATCCTTGCAGTGTCTGTCAAATGCTCGCAAACTCTACCAAACTATTAAGATTATTTTTGGAAAATATTATTTTTAAATTTAAAAGTTTTGAGAAATTATATTGGTTATTTAAAAAATAAAATAGATTATTATGGCAAATCACCTTTCAAATGCACACTTACCGAAACTTTTTTAAGCATTAGTTTTTATTGCTATAAAGTGTTGTAGAGAAACTTCTTGCTTAAAAGTACAAATATTCAAATCTGATGTTATTAAATGAAAGTTAGATGAATTTAAAAAAAAATCATAACAAATTTTCTAAAAATTCATCGAAACTCATCCAAATGATCTACACTTATTGGAAAAACTCACATCATTCAAAATATATGGTTGAATTCACCCTTAAATTAGATCAATCGAATATTAGATTATTGTTCCAATAATTTAAATAATCAGCTTTAATACAATCCATTTAAACCATTATTTAATAATATAACAATACATCCGAGCTTTAACCAGAAAATGGTGAACTAGCTTCAATATCAATAGAACATCTGTTCCATATTTCGTTTGTCTTGATCATACGTTTAGACCTAAACTGTTTAAGTTGATAGAATTGAAAAAATAACTTCATCCATTCCTTGTGACATTCCTTGCCAGCTTTCACTATCATCCAACAACAATCACTCGACACAAATTTGTTCCGAAGAATTTCATCTCTCACTTCAACATTACATTTATCGCTGCCATGTCCCATCTTTAATCCACAGGTTAAAAGATGTTTGAGTTGTTCTTTTGAATATCTACGTATGACATTGAAATTATAATCACCCGGACTCGGCCAACTTTTAAGAAGTGGAGCAAACACTTCGCGTAGCATCTCGTCAAAATCGTCTTTTATGGCCATAGTTGGAAAGGAAAATGATAACAAAACCATAACTGAAACAAATGCCATGAAAATGGTTTTATTCTCCATTTTTTAAGCTTTAATGGTTTTTTGTGTTGTTTTATGCCACTTATTAAGATTTGTGGATGTATATATAGTGATATATTTGTTTGATTATTTCTCATCAACAAGAAATGTAATTAATCAGTAGAATTAATGTCTTTTGTTTGACGTTTTACTGTTTTGTAAATTAATATGATTTATTTAATCCGTTTATGAAAATATGAAATAAATTAAGTAAAAAATATAAAGTAAAGAGAATCAACGGCAGGCTTTGAATCCCTAAATGCGTGCATATTATGCTTCATTTATAAGTGTTATAGAAAATATTGAATGAAGTTTGCAGAAAACATTAAGAGATCTGCAATTTATGAAAAATTGTTTCGTATATTCATAAACTGAAATGTATTAAACGAACCATATTTTAAAAGGCATAAACCGTGAAAATAGATTAATTCATTTGATAATAAAGATATCTTGTTAATGAGAAATTAACCGACAAAATTCTATTCCATCCATTTTGTGTGTTTAGTGATGTTCTTAAAACAAAGTGGTTTCTTCTTATCAATTTAGCTTATTTATTCTGGAAAATAAATATATTAATAAAGGATATAATATAAAGCATGTTTTTTAATTGGTAGTAAACTTCAAAAAAAAAACTTAATCCCATACAAATGGAATAATTCTGAAATGTTTTTTATTCATGTGTGGTGAACATAAAAAAAATTCATAAGCAGATGAATTAATTTTCTTCATTAATAAAAATTTTACTCATAACACTAATAGGCTAATATTGGTGACCAATCCCTCAGTAGAAATACTCATACAAGTCCTAATTAGTGGCATAAAACAAAAGAGAAACAATAAAAAGAAACCAAATATCTTTAAAATGGAGACTAAAACCACTTTCATGTTTTTTTATAAACGGTTTCTCTATCATTTTCTTATCCAACTTTGGCCATAGAAGAAGAGTATGATAAGATGCTACTCGAAGTGTTTGGTGGGTTTATTGCCAAATGGTCGCGTCCTAACAATTATAATTTCAATGTTATTTGACAAAATTCAAAACTACATCTCGTTTATGATGCGAATTTGGTGAGGATTCATGCCCCAAGTTACGCCAGCGGGAAGATTAATAAATGAGCGGAAGACGAACTAATTCAAGATTCGACAAATCAGTAAAGAACAAGGTGAAAGTGGATTATTAGACGTCAAGAAGGGTTGTGAAAGACCCTTTAATAAAGCTTTAAGAGATCAAGAATCCGACACAAGAATAATGGATCAGTAATATATCAAGAAAAAGATAGATAGGTTTTACATAAGTTCAAAGCTAAAGAGAAGGATACGAGACAGAGAAGAGAAGGAATTGAATACGAGTCATGCCTCGGTAATCAACGTCTCGAGAAAAAAAAGAAGAATAATACAGTTTGAATTTTGAAATACATAAAATAAGATATAAACACGCCCAAATAAATATCTCGCATGTACTGCTGCTAGATCAGTCTAGCGGTGGCTTAAGTAACATATGAACCACGAGCCTCATTTAAAACCTCTTAGAAAACCAGTTGGGACCAAACCGAGAAGAGGGTAAAAGAGTGTAAGTGGGTCATATGGGCAAGCACTACTCGTCCCAAACATGTATCATAACCCAGTGAGGTTTGATAACATGCATTCTTGATAGTCCGAGTCAACCCAATGGGCCAGTGCTGATCGTAGCAAAGCTCTAAATGGCTGATTGAATTTGCTGGTATGACAAATGTTCACCGATCGATGGTCCAACATTTAGGCTCATTTTACTACACGTTTTTCATTTGGCTCCAGCAAGTATATAAACCTGATATTACATAAAAACATAAAAAAAAAACATCTAGTTCATACCAAAAAGAATTGAGACTTTTTAGTAAACTGTCTTTAAAACCATTAATAAAAACTGTGATTAGAATAGATGCAAATATTTTTTCAATTCTTTTATTTTTTTGTTGAAGGATTTTTTTTTTTTTCAATTTTATCATCTCAAACACTTAAATATTATCAATTCTGGCGAAATATGGTACTTATGTTCTACTGATATTGAATATATTTCACCATTTTCTAGTTAAGTTTTGACATGTTTTCTAAGTACTAGACTAATACCTGCGCAAACGCACAAGATTTCTCTATGATCCAATTGAGTTACGAGTTTACGTCTGTGAGAATCTTTAAATTTGATTTTGGATTCATAGGAGTATAAAATTTTTATCATATGAGATCATGAGCATAAAATTAAATTGAGAATCCAAGTAAATATCTTATCGATATATGAGATTTAAAGAACATATATGAGGCGTTAGGATAATACCAATGAATATGTAAACTGCAAAATAAATATGTAAAGATCAGTCTATCGTTAATATTCAAGATACATGTCAGCCTTTCATTGTTGACATGTCACAAAACTGGAGAGAGTTGGCCTCCTTTCATGTATCTGATATTTATCATCTATATTCTTTTTTGATGATCTTTTAATCTTTTAATACTCATAAATTAATAAACTCTAAATCAAAAAATTATCAGCTACTAAGTTAAACTGGTATAATAATTGACATATTTTGTTAAGGTAATGAGAAAATATTTTTTTTGAAATCTCTATGTAAATATTTGGTCTCATTAATAATATAAATTAATAATCATATAAATGTATTGTATATATAATATAATTTAGTTAAAATGATTATAATGTTTTTTATTTATTAGTAAATTTGTAATTTTGTTGGAGTTTATTTCTATTTTTCTTAAAATATATGATATTATTTTTTCAAATTGCATCAAAAATATTTAAAATTTATTTGTGCAATAATTATTTTCTAATGTGTAAATGCATTAAAATACATAGAAGTATTTTCTTTATTTTCTAATTTTTATATAATATTTTCGAAATTTGGAAACTCTCTATAAATTAATTTATTAATTTATGTATAAATTAATTTATTAATTTATGTATAAATTAATACCTTTTTAAATTAATAAAATTATCCGGTCTGGATATTATTAATTTATAGAAGTTTTACTGTATTATTTTACAAAACATTTAATTTTCAATTTCCATACACTTTTATCTGTCTAAATATTAATATGATAACCATTGTTTCTCAATTTTACCATTTTAAGTTTTCTTTTAGGGATGATTACCAATATGACACAAATTTATAAATTTATTACAAAATAAACATAATTTATTTTTTAATTACTAGTTTGTTTGTTAGAGTTTAAAACCCAAAAGTATCATTAAAATACCTTGGAAGGAAAAAATATTAGGAAACTGTCATTACGAATTAATTTCTGCATATTTAATATTTACAAAATTGTCACTTCATCCTATGTTACAAAAAGTTATTATTTTTGCAGAGTTATTTTCCATCACTCCAGAGTTTTTTTTAATTTACTCATTATTGCAGAGTTGTTTAAGTAACTACAAAATTATTTTCGGCCGCATAGTTATTTTCAATTGCAACTGAGTTTTTGGATTTGGCTCGTTACCGCAGATTTATTATAGTGGTCGCATAGATATTTTCTTTAGCGGATTTATTTTCATTTATGGCCAAGTTTTTGATTTGGCCTGTTACCGCAAAGTTATTATATTGATCACAGATATATTTTATTTGGCAGAGTTATCTTCAGTTACTACCAAGTGTTTTGTTTTACATGTTACCGCAGAGTTTTTAATGTTATGGTCAAGTTATTTTCAATCTGCAGAGTTATTTTTTTACTGTAAAGATTTGTGAATTAACTTTTTAATGCAGAGTTGTTAAAATGATGACAGAGTTATTTATATTTCATTGAGTTATTTTCTTTTACTGTAAACTTATGTGAATTAACTCGTTACAGCAGAGAGGTTAACGTGATGACAAAGTTATTTTCAATTCGCCAAGTTATTTATTTTTATCATAAATTTATGTGAATTAGCATATTAACACAATCTTGTTAACGTGGTGTCAGAGTTTTTTCAGCCGCAAAGTTATTTTCTTTTACTGCAAAATTATGAAAATTAGTGTGTTACCACATACTTGTAAACGTAACAGCAGTTTTAAATGATTAGTTTCTTATATAGTTTACATATCTGGAAAATTAAAATTTAGATGGACCAATAAAAGGGGGATAATGTCTCAAATCTAGAGAGCCATAATTCTCTCTTTAAAACAGAATAATTTAAATATGAAATTATGATTTTTTAAAATTATATTTTACAACTATATCTCCAGGAAATTTTTCCATTTCAATCTCAACAATTTTTGTGGTGTTTTTTTTTAATAATTCAACTAAGATCCAATACAATTTTCAAATTCAACTCATAAAACTTTTAAATAAACTACATAAACTTTCATCTTTGCAGCTGAAGTTACTTCAAAATTATTTTATTTTTAAAATGTATAACTAATAATAAAAATTTACCAACATATTCAAAAATAATAAAAGAAAAAAAATACTCTTTATAATCAAATTTATCATGGAAAATACTAGAAAATTCATGAAATCGTGTAAACCATTATTTGGAGAACTAACATGATTTGATCTACATATATAAAGTGATGTTATAACATGAATATTCAAGGGGCTCTAGTCTCATAAATTTGGGTTTCTTAAACTTAATTACCCAATACAATTATCCTTCGATTCATTTTAACTGATCAAAGAGTTATATTCTCCAACCATCGTAGAATCCTAATCAACCTTTTAGTCCTCAAAAGGCATTATGTCTCTTAAAGGTGATTTAAACTATAACAGAAATTTGGAAAAAGTTATTACATATGAGACAAGTTCTGATATGGGGTCATTTTCTACTGTTCAAAATAATCCAAAATCATCCAAATCATCTAAACTTATTAAAAACTCAAATCATTAAAAATATATAGTATAATACATCCAGAGATGTCAGACGGGCATGCCCGCATCTATCTGTTATGTACCTGCCGGTGCCCGTCATTCATTCAGACCGCCGCGGGTCGCCCGCTTCAGACCGTGATCATCAAATCACTTGTCCATGTCCGCCACACCAAAATAGCGAGTAGGCATGTCGGCCCACAGGCATGGCAAATAGAAGAAATCTCTGACTTGCATGTCGGTTTCCAGTGGATTTTGCGGTGGATTTGTGGTGGATTTGGGGTGAATCAAGGTCCAATTATTTTTCATGTTTATTTTTATGAGAAATTCACAGTGAATTGGATAATTGGAGAATTTCTTGTTTGATGAACATAAAATTCTCATATGGACTATGTTACAGATTGAGGTGTGGATTTGCAATTGATTCTTTGATTTATTTTGTATCAATATGCAATCTTCATATTCGATTGCTAGGAACTGAATTCTCTTGATCGATTAGGACTTGTAGATTGATGATTGATAACTAATGATTAAGGATGAATGATGATCGATCTGAAATTCTTTGAGTTGGAGTCAGAAAAGATTTATGATTATGATTCTTAAATTTTCTTCTAACACTAAGACACTGATGAATTTGTTTTTCTGTAGGGTTTTGGATTCAAAGTCTCATCATAGATAGAAGGTTCATATGTAGCAAAGACTTTAGGATAAACAAAATTTTCAATTCATGGTCCACCCACCTTCCCGCAAGCCCACAGCGGTTCAACCCGCATAAACCGCCTGGCCACGCCCGAAACACCCGCTGTTTCATGAATAAAATATTTTAGTGTCCAAACCCATTCCACCGTGGTACTAAACGGGTGAGGCCCACGGGCAGCGGACCTAATTGACAGCTCTAAATACACCTTCTTAAATCAGATCAATCGAATGTAACAGCATTGTTACAATAGTTTAAATAGTCAGTACAAACCATTTTAACCATTATTTGATAATGACACTAACATATTCAATCAAATAGAGTATTAACCTCCAAGAGCTGGCTAAGGTGATAACCTTGAAAAACTAAGCAAGAATTGACTAAGGTGAAATAGAGGGGTCAAATAAATTTGCCCCAAGAAAGGTATTTCTTTATACACAAATATAAATTTAAATTTGTAGTTCTTGAGGCAAATTTATTTGACCACTTTGTTGCATCTCAACTAGCACTTTAATCAGTTCTTCAACATTATCACATTAGTTAACTTCCACCCCAATCATCTTGGTGAAGTCAGATGGCATCACCATTACTCTCATCTTCATCGGGTAGATCTTGATCCAGGGCCGGTCCTGTTGAAATATGTGATCTCTATGATAGAAGAATTCAAACACAAGAGGAAGAGGGAAAGGAAACCTAGTTCACAAGGAACTAGAAGAAGTCTTGGTTAGGATGTAACTAGAAGAATGGAAGCTGTTACATACTAACTAGAAGACTAACTAAGTGGAAAAGAGGAAGCAAAGGAGAGCATGGGGCGCCAGAGAGGGGCATGGACACAAGCATGGAGGTTTCAGCAGCAGGGTATGGGCGCAGCATGAACAGGAGGCAAACAGTGAGCTGCTCCCTTCTCTCCTCTTGGCGCCAATTTCTTTCTTCTCTCCTTTATCCTTCACGCTTCTTCTTCCTTCTTCTCTTGTTGTTTGTAACCTCTTCTCTATAAATATCTATGTAAACTTAATGTAAAGATTGAGTTGTGAATAAGAGAATAAGAAGATTAAAAGTGTAAAGGAAGCTTTGTTTATCTTCCTAAAGGCGCCGGTGGAGCTTTAGCTCTCCGGCGCCATGCTTCTCCTTAGTTCATCTTATTTCATCAACCATTATCATTCTCATTCTCATCATCATTCTTATCATCATTCTCAAACAATAATCCCTCATTACATCAATACTCACGCCACCATCTTCATCCTAAACATTCTCCAAGTATCCAAACCTCAAACTTCTTATCATTCTCACGCCACAACTATCACTCTCTCAACAATCCCTAAGCCTCCATACTCTTTAATTTTAACAGGTCCAACCATTTGAAAGTTCCTAAGCGAGATTTTTTTTTTGAGATTATACCAACTTAAAAGAACAGAGATTCCAAACCGATATAAAGTCATAGAGGAGAGAAAACAAGTGTCAATCATGAGATAAACAAAAATTAAAACTAATTACTACTTAATAAATATTATCCTTCTTGCAATCTTTACTACAAAATTATTAATCAAAATTATCAAAATTACATGAGGAAGAATGTATAATATTACTGCAGAAAAATCTTAAAAGGAACAAAAAAATTGGGGCCCTAAGCCCAGACTTAGGTTGCTTATGCCACAGACCAGGCATGTCTGGATCATCTTCTTCATATGCGAATATGAAATGTTAGTGATCTCTTTGACTGAATCTCAATAATTTAGCAACTCATCTACACGTTTTTAATAGCCAAAATTGGATAGGAAAATGAAAGTAAAAACATGACTGAAAAAGTCCATAAAATGATTTGATTCTCCATCTTTTTATTGTTTAAAGATTTTTAGTTCTTATCACTTAGTAGGATTTGTGGATGTATATATAAAATTTGATTTTTTCGTTATTTTTTATTAATAATATATTTTAAATTAATCAGAAGAATTCACATTTATTGACGATTTACATCATTTATAATTTTATGGTTATTTTAAGATATTTAAATTTATGAAAATATGAAATAAGTTGAATAAATAATCTTAAACATAATCAAAATCAAGATCGATTTTTTATCTCCCTCAAATTTTATTAACAAGAATAAAAACAATTATGAACTAACCTGACGTGGGATCATGCTCCCCCTATCGTGGGATCATGCTCCCCCTATCGTCCTCGATCATAGACCCATGGACTACATCGGAACAAAAATCATAAGAATGAAAGCCAAATGATAAAGAAAAAGCATAGTTAGTCAATCCATCATCTAGATGATTAGTCTCCCTAAAAAGATGTGTTACCTGGACTAGCTAGTCCCTTGAAATAAAGCTTTGGCACAAACATAACTGTAACAAGAGCGGGTGTGCCTCACTCACCCCTGTTTGAATATAACCAACCACTAACGCAGAGTCTACTCCCATCTCAACCTGTCTGTAGGCTTTCTCTCATGCAATAACTAGGCCATAATATACACCCATAACTTAGCCACCGGGCCAGAACATATCCCAATATTTAGGGCAAAACCTCCCAGCCAATGTCCCATCCCTAAGAACGCCCCCAGCCGTGGCAGCTCCGAGATTACCATCCGAACCTCCATCCATGTTAAGTGAGACCCAGCCCTCACTTGGTTTCTTCCAACCCACCATGATCACACTTCTTTCTTTGGACTTCTATCTATTTTTTTTAGTAAATTATGAGCCTTGACAAAACAGACTATGTCTCTACACTTCCTTACTTCCCCATACATATTACCACACCTCCTTTTCCATCCCCTCCAAATAGCCATGCTTAATATAGGGTCCCACTCCGAACCATCAAAACTCGCATTGCTACTCAAATTAGTAAACAACCACTCTAGCAAAGTTTGCGAGAAAAACTTATACTTTGCTCTCGCGGGGACCAATCGATGCCAAATCCCCATCATGGATTGGCAGTCCCTCAGTATATGTAAAATCAATTCATCCACCCCTTTACAAACTTAAAAAATTGGGTTATCATTTATATGTCATCTCACTCTTTCTGGTGCCACCATTTCCTATACATATTTAAAAATATTTTTCCATACACTGCTGAGGAGCCACATCCTGTGTGAGTAGATTATAAGCTGATTTGACAGAAAACACCAATCCACACTTCCTTTCCATGGTAATGTATCTTGAAATATAGGAATTCTTTAATTACCACTCCATATAGGCGGTGGAAAATAGTACCTGGAAGGAACTACTTGATTCCCTCCAAATCTTACCCTGAACCAACAGTCCAATAACTTACAGCTAACCTGGTAGCCTCTTCCTCTGGCAAAGGGCATTACAGCCGACTCAGCAAGTTGCTTATTCAATATCCACTTGTCTAACCAAAACCGTCTCATGCAACCATTTCCCGGGACCCACCCCCAGCTTTTAACAATAACCTCTCTCAGCCCAATTCTAACAATCCGCCAAATAGAAGACCAACTGCTCTTAGAAAACAACCAAGAGTTGTCCTGAATCTGTCCCACCTTGTATTTCTTTTTTATAATACACACCCAAAGGCTCTCTGTGTTATGAAGCAGCTTCCATTCCCACCTTTCCTAATAAGGTTTTATTCATTTAATTCGCCTCACGAATTCCTAACCGTCTTGCATTCTTAGGTTTGCATACATTTTGCCAAGCAAATAGATGTTGTTTCCTTTTTCGGGTGTGCTTCCCCATAACAAAGATTTTGATACCTTATCCAACTTCTCTATCATCAAAGCTGGAAGCATTGTAGAACTCATTGTATGTACTGGTACCGATGATAAGACAGTTTTGTCAGTGTAATTCTCCTTGGCAAACTCAAGGATTTTCTCTTCCAACCGGCTAATCTAGATGATAATATCTCCAAAATTTCCCAAAAAGTATCTTTTCGGCTTTTCTGCAGAACTGGCATTCCTAGGTATTTCCCTAACTCCCGAGTATAGCTAATACTACTCTCCTGACTAATTATTTTTCCCATATCCCTAGACACATTCTCTGAATTTTTTTTTTCTAGACTAACTTTATTTCCAGAAGCCATGCAGAACTTCTCCAACACCTTTCTAGCCACCCTCACATGAGCAACTGAAGCCTTCACAAACAGGATAAGGTCATCTGCATAGCAAATATGAGATAGCTTTGGGCCTCCTTGGGAAAACCTAATAGGTTTCCACTCACCCTTTCCAACAGCTATTTCGATCTGGTGACAGAGTCTCTCAAGAAATAAAAAAACAAAGATAGAGACAAGAGGTCCCCTTGACGTAACCCTCTTGTCGGTGTAAACACATCTTTCACCTCTCTATTCCATAACAGTCTCATCGAAGGTCCTGAAACACAGTCCATAATCCTCTTTACCCAGTTCGTATATAGCCTAATAGAAATCAATGTATCATCCAAAAAAATCCCAGTGAATCATGTTGCAAACTTTTCCAAATCAAGCTTAAGTAAAATCCATCATTTCCTACCTTTATTACGCCTCATCGAATGGACTACTTCTTGTACAATAACAACATTACAAATACTCAACCTGCCGAAAATGAAACTCGCCTAAGTGGGTCTAACAATTTTGGAGATAACTGCCTTTAGCCTCAACACAATCAGTTTTTTGTAATGATCTTGAACAACACATTACATAAAATAATTGGCATGAACTGTGATATCTTCTCTGAAATTGCAATTTTTAGTATCAACACAATAAGGGTGTCTTTAATTATATCGTATTAACAATCAAAATATGGTCGAAAGCAAAAATCTCTATTTGAAAGGCTTGGGAAACTCACATGTTTGGAAAAAATCAAGCACAAAACATGTTACAGATTCACCTACCACATTTTTACACCGCTGGTAAAACACAGACTGGAACCCATCTGGACCAAAAGCTTTAAACTTTCTCATACTCTTGACTGCTAACTGCACTTCTTCTAAGTTAAATGGTTTCTCTAAATCCCATTTCTTCTCACTGGTTAGCTTCTCAAAACCCTCCTTTGAAAGACTAACATTGATTTTATTCACATCCTCCAATGAATACAACTGACTATAGTACTTCATGGCTAATTTTTCCAGCTCTCCTTTCTCATAAACCAACCTTTCATCTACATCTTTCAGCGTCTCAATCCTATTTTGCCTCCTCCGGATCACTGTAAATGTGTGGAAAGTGGTGTTTTTGTTCCCTATACCAATAAAAAATTTCCCTTGATTTTTGAAAGAAAAGAGTTTCCACCTACTCAAGTACTATATCCATCTCCTTAATTAGTTATTCTGCATGTCCCAATAAATGTCTGGTTTGCTTCCAGCTGATTTTGCACTCCCGTATTCTCTGCAAAAATGTTTTCTCTCTCTGCATTCACATCCCCAAAAACCTCTTTATCCCATTTTCTAAGCTGTTTCCCCTACCCATTTAGTGATGCATGAGTTGACAAAGCAGGTTCCCATGACATTATCATCATCTCTTTAAATCCCCCATGACTTAACCATGCAGTCTCAAAACAAAAAAGCCTTCTCCGCAGATCTAACCTTGGTGTTGGTCTTAGTTGAACATACAAGAGAACATGGTCTGAAGCCAAAAAGGCAAGTGAGAAACCACATCTTCCTGCCATTTTAACCCTGCTTCAGCGTAACATAAAACTCTAAGTGCTTGGTTATGAAATTATTACTCCTACAACCCCTCTTCCATGTATATTTACAATCTTTAAAACCCATGTCAATAATAGATAAATCAATTACCATTCCTGAAACACCAGCAAATCTGGAGACAACCTACATTTTCCCGTGTTCTCTCATCCAGTCGCAAAATAGTATTAAAATCCCCCTCCCCAATATTTCCCATTGAATTCTCTACTAACTCCATCTTCTCCAATAGCCTATTATTCTCCCTCTCCTTCCTAATCTCATTTATGAGTACACCTCCCAATCTTCCCACATACTCACTTTTCACTCGGAGACGCTTACCAAATGAGAAACCTCCATGTTCAGATCTTAATGGACCAAAGACTAAACCCCTCACTGGGTTATTTTGCCACTTTTCCCTTTAACTCCCCAAAATTTCCCTTTCTTACCTCCACCAGTTTCATTCTCAAGAATTTCTCTTCTAACAATACTTTTCTCCCTATTCAATTGTCCACATAAAGTCTTATCTTCCATCCCTTCCATTCAATTTGTTTCCATTCTCCTAATTATTATCCCCTGCCTCCATCACTTCCATGCTCACAGCATCCAACCTCTCCTCAGCCAAACTCTGAAAATAATTTATCACTTAAAGATTAGTTGTCGTGATCAACTGAGAATATTCATTTCTGCTCCTTACTGTTTTCTCATTCGAACCCTCTGCTGCAAACGCCACTGTTGGTACTGTTGTATCAACCCTTCTCCCCATTTTCTGAACTTGGATCTTGCTCATTAATTCCATCAATAGACTCAGTGACTCTCCCAGGTAGCTCATTATGGAGCACCATATCCGAGATTCTCCGAGAGCAAACATTCGCTGAGTGTCCATACATCCCACATACAAGAAAATTTTGGTCCAATCCCTCATCATCCACATAATACCGCACACCATTAACAAGCACTGACCCTTTCAATGGTTTTCCTAAATTAACTTCAACACACACCTGAGAAAATCTAGTTCGCTCTACCTTCTCTGTCATCAAGTCAACTTTAATAGCTTTCCCGAGCCCACCTGCAATCCCCATTATAATTACATGGTGATAGAAGTTCACCAGGATGTTGGAAATCCTTACCCAAACCGGCGTTGTCAATATCTCATCTGTTAAAGGATCAAAATAAGGAGATTAAGTTTGAACCATCAAGATGCTCCCTAGTATCCTTCACAGGCCACCTGTTAAAGCTAACAATTAATCCTCCTCTAAATCAAACCTGACCTTGAAGAGCTGCCTTGGCAAATCCACCACAAACAGATTCCCGTGAGGCTTCCACAATTCTCTCAGCTTCATATTCATCGTCATGATATTAATATGTTGCCCAAAGACCTTCACAATTATACAATTCTTCCATAGTCCATTCATTTCCTCCAAGACCTCATCTCCAATAATTATTACAGACTCTCCATCTTCACCGTCTGGAAATTCTAGATTCATCCGAGATTTATTTAACTCATCCTCCAAAATTCTCTCTGGAATTGATAACCCCCTACATTTAAGCTCCATTATATATATTTTTAGATTAGTACGCTGCCATTTGCATGGATTCTAATATTACAATATTATAAAATTTGTTAAATTATTTATGAATATCAATATACATCATTAGTAAAAATAGTTATAAAGCCAATTCATTATTTTTCACAAAACTTAACATACTCTAAGGTTAAATTTATTTGATTCAAAAATATCCTCAAACATGTATTTTTGGATCACGGTATAATGAAAACCATATCCTTACTCATAATACGCTACAAAAAAATTGTGTATTGCCCCTAATTATGTGCTTTATTGTGCAACATTTTACTTTGTATATAACACTTCAAAAAGTTATAACACTTTCAAAAGTTTAAAAATATATTTTTTCAAACAAAAATGTATAATTTATCTTATATATACCAGAAAATATTGATGTAAATAAAAAATTTTGTACTCTTTGATGAAAGTAAAATAGATTTGCTATAATTTCTTCATATTCAATTTGTTAAATTGTTTATTTATCTATTGGTAATCATCTTCTTGAGTTCATCATCTTGTTAAATGTATTATTTAAATAGTTAATTATATATATATAAAGCATTAATATATATATATATATTCATAAGGCCAATTGATTATTTTCCATAAAACTTAGATTTAAAGTTAAAATCATTCGATTCAAAAATATTTTCAAACATTTTTTCTCACAATATAGAAAAAACAACAATCCTACTCATGATATGCTACAAAGATTATGGACCACCTGGGTATTTTCTTTAAAACATCTGAGTTTATATTTACCGATCATATATTTGTTACTTTTGAGTAAATGTTTTGCAATATTCTACTTCAAATGCAAATATTATAGCACTTTTAATATTATTTTTTACATAGATGTTTTCAAAATATTCTAACTGTAACTTGTATGATATTATATTCCATAATATATTGCTGTAGATATTTCTAATATTCTTGGAGAAATTTGATTATATTTGATCTCTAGTTTCTTCACATTCAATTTGATAACTCGTCTTACATTGTACATGAAACTATACATTGAAGGGAAAGAAGCCGACAAAAAGAACCGAAATGAAGTCTTTCATGGATTTCAAAGTATTTTAGGCATCATGAGAATTCAGTTAGGAAATTTACAGAGCTTTACAGAGATGTTAAGGTTTGTGAGGTTGTGCACCAACATTTGGTCTTCGTCTCACTGTGAATTTGCGCTTTGAATTGCATCCAGCTCCATCATCAAACCCTAAACATTTCAGCCACCAAAGTGTACCAATACCAATGGAATATTCAATATTTTACGCAGAAAGAAAGTGTCAGGACATATACCAATGGAATATTCGATCGCAAAAGAAATATCATCCAGGAAACATATTTCTCTTCCTATTTCCTCATATCAAAAGGTTCTGAGAATCTTTATACTCTTTCTTTAAAGTTTTAGGAGCTTATTCCTTTGTAACATTTTGCAATAGATGTTTTAGGATTTTATTTACTTGTTCTTTTCTTAGTTAATAGGACTTATGTCAAATCATGTCGTTAGAGATATTTTAGGAGTTTTTATGTAATATTTATGTTAATATATTCATGAGATTATATTTATTGTCTTCATCGTATAAGTATGTTTAATGCTAGTATTTAGTTTGAAGCATATGTTATGATATTAATCCGTTCATCGAGTCAAATCAGACAGTTAGAAAGATGAAATTATTTGTGTTGAGCAAGTGTTTATGGTTTTAATACAAATGGACTGAGTACATTATAATATACACTTGTGAGCATAATCAGATTTAGATAGGTAATGTTTGCTAGGAGAATAACGAGAATTTACAGCTGTGAACTGTTAGGATCTCCTTAGATGATTGATACGTCACTTGAGTGGGGGGACTATACGTTAGATAACCTAATCTCTTGAATATTATTGATGCATCTTATATTTATATTGCATACTGTTTATATTAGTTCTGTATAAATCCATGTAATAATTATCATTGATTTTCTGCATTAGGTTGTTAGTTATCATGAGTTTCACAGTAAACTCCATGTTTTGCTTGCTTAATTAGAATCATAATAATTCTTAATGTGTACTATTATTTGATGTGGATCGATACCTGAAGTACTACTTGCAATATTACAATAAGATTAAAATCTTAGCACATCAGTAAATAGAAAATATACCCAGAATATTCTTTTTAGAATTAAAAAATAGAGGAATGGTTTGAAGATGCTCTTTGTATCTGTATATTCATATATGTTACCATTTTTTGCAGCAGTGAGATATGTTGCCTTAACAAAAAAAAAGAATACAACAAAAATAAATGAGCGTTGAAAATACTTTTGAAAATAAATAATAGAAAAAAAGAATGGAAAATAGAAAGAAATTATGAAAAAGGTAGGAAATTGCATTTATGCGTTGGAATTGAGAAATTAACTAACCATTAGAAAATTATAATGTTTATATAATAATACACTTTACTTCTCCACAATTCATTCTTCAACAAATCCCTCATTCAATCTCTTACTACTCATCTCTCTCTCTTTCTTCTCTCTCTCTCTCTCAGACCCACACATTGGAAACCAGAGCGTTAATCGTCGATGTTCGTGTAACGACTTAGCCTCAATCTCCATTGTATGGGTTATTAAACATGGTGGTAATTAAAATGACCTAGGAGTCCAAAGAATATATCATCGATAAGAATGATGGTAGTGTCTAGAGTCTCAGATTTTATAATGATGGTCAAAGTTTGATAAACGTTGTTTGGTTTGAAAGTATGGAGTTGTAGAAATATTTGTGGAATCGGCCATGGAAAAGAAAGATTTTGCCCGACTTCTTCTTTTTCAAGGCTGATTCCACAAATATATCTGTAATTCAAAAATTTTGAACCAAACTACATTTATCAAATTCTCTATCATCGTGATAAAATTCGAAAATTATGATATTACCATCGTTCTTTTCTATGATAAATTCTTTGAATTCTTGAGTCATATTGATAATCACAGTGTTTAGTAACCCAAACAATGGAGATTTAGACTGAGTATTTACATGAACATTGATGCATACGACTTTGGTTTCCATTGTAAGATAGATGAGTCATAAGGGATTGAATAGAGAATTTGTTGAAAATGAGATTTCGCAGAAGTAAAGTGTAATGTTATGTTTATTATAAAAAAAGTGGGAGTTGAAAAACTAACTCATATTTACATATAAATTTAAAAACTATACTTCCTGATAATAGTTGTTTGAAAATTCTCGTTTTACAATAAAAATTACAAAATTATATTCCTTTATTTATTGTTTATTTAATTACAAATATAAATTAATATAATATAATTTTAATTTTAATTTATTTCAGCAATATCAATAAAATCATTATTAATTTTACTTAGTTTAAAAATTAATTGTTCTTTTATGAAAATTAATATCTAATAAAAATGATTGTTTAATTTTTTAATTAGCTGACTTTTGTATATAGGCAACTTATTTACACTGTTGATTTATTGTTTTTGTCATTTATTTTTTTATTCCCACAGGCTTACTTATTTATGAAAGACATATTTCATTTTCTGTATCTTCTATGTATGTACTTTCATTTTCTGAATCTTCTATGTATGTACTTTCTTTTTATGAATCTTCTTATTCCTGGATTCCGAATTAGGGAAATGATTTTTGGGTTTCAAAAATTAGATCACAACAGCCGTCAGTTTGAAACCCCGATTGCAGACGGAGTTTACATCAGAATCATTCTTTGTAAGTGGCTATGGAAAGCTGAGATCTAGAAGTTTCCAATGATATTTAGATAGTCTTCTAAATCTATATGGTTCAGCGGAAAGCTACTCTTGAACTTATATGGCAGAAAAATCTGATCTACAGAGATCCATCCATAAGAACTGATACGACCCTGGATAGCTTCATGGACAAAAAAACATGGAGTTCACAACAATAATGCCAAGGAAACTCAATATGGGATAAGGACATTCAAGGAGCTATCATAGGAATCAAGAAGCTGTTTTCTACAAGGAGATTTCAATAAGCTTTGAGGGTATAAGTTCTCACTGAGAATCATTAAGAGGATATCTTGAACCAGAGGTTGTGTCAATTCCACACTGGGCTAACTCAAGCTCATGATGGATGGAGGCTGTCGTATCGATCCACTCGCGCTCTCTTTCCCTTAGTTCAGTTTTGTCCTATTGGGTTTTTCGAATAAGGTTTTTATCAAGGCTTATGGTTCATGTGTTCATCATTACCACCTCAAATCTGATCCTACTATTGCCCATTACTACATTTGGCGTGACTTCTATCTTATGTATCTATCTTTACTTTACTTAAGTTTTATTTGAACTTTAAGTGTTATGTTTGCATGGTCCGAGTGATGCTTCCCGAGACATGTCTCGTGACCATCCGCTCTTAAATGCTTTCTCATCTACTATTCTTCTCCTACTCTATATATTTTCTATGAACTCTACTGAACCTCTTATCTATCTTGTGAAAAAAAAAATCCTCTCTTTTTTATAGATCATTACCTTTCATTTTGTGTGATTCGATCTCCAAGCTCTTAGTCTCATCAAGTGGGCTTTCCGCATTTTCTTGTGGCAACACTTGATCATTTAACTTCTAGGTACTCAGTACTTAGGGCTGGAACTATATCATCTCGTTCTTAAATGGTGCTGATTTGGGTTGTGTTCTCTTACGAGAGACGCACCAAGAACGGTCATAACTATCCAACAGTAGATCCAATTTGTGATTTGCGTTCGGATATGGCTAGCTCTTGATGTCATGCATCTCTCCAGAAAGTATGGGATGAAAATAAATATAATCGTTCCTCTGTTTTTCCTTTCTCCTTTAACGGGCTGAATCTGTCCTATTCTTCTTCTTACACATCCTCTCATTTTCTCTTCTTCTCATGATCTCTCTCCACATGCAGGTACCAATGATCGTTTTTGTATGCTTCCTCATTGTGATTTGGGTTTAGTGAACTTTTAACATGTCTTGACTGTATGGTCCAATATGCAGACCTTTAATCGAGTGCTTTATTGTTGTTGGTACCTTTTTAAGTGAGATTAATCGGTATCCCCAATCCTAAATGAAATCTTGCTTTTAGGCATTTAGTGTTATATTTCCTCCTTTATGGAGTTTTTTTTTTGTTTCACCCGCATCACCCCTCTTTTTTAAGTGGGTTTATTGCAGGGAGTAAGTTGTTTGAGTTCATGTGGTCTTTATATAGCCAACACCTAACCGTTCTCAGACATCAGTTTATGTTCATAATCATAAGTTGCACGAAGGTGGATTCATGCCTCATGGCTATCGTAGTTTTGGAAGATGACTTGAAGCTTTTCTGTTCTCGACATCGAACAGATATGGAAGTGGTTTCAAACCCATAAGATGTAGTACTAGCTTGTATCCAGTAGAGTTTAAGATAAAATGAAATTTCGGTTTGAGCAAGAAAAAACAAAAACAAAAATTTGAATTCAGACATTTTAGTTGGGTTTTTTTCTGGTCAACAATTTTAGTTGTTTATTAATCTTGAATTGATTATACGTATATTAATACGATCAATATATGATGTTAACTTCATTAGATGCTTGGGAATTGAGACTATACGCTTGAGATTATGGTCAAGGTTGTGTGAACAAGACGCACAATTCACTATGATTCTTTGTCTCCACTTTAAGGGATCATAACTTTGGAAATCTGGCCCATCTTAAGTAAAAAATATATATAAATTTAGTCCACAATAACAATAATAGTGACAACGGATACAAATAATAATGACTCTTTCCCCCACTTTAGTTTAATCCCACCACTCATATCATATCGTATCGAGAAAGAAAGAAAAAATCGCTGGCCAGATTCTTCTCCTCAACCACATTCATTGAACATCACCATTCATTTTTGATTGGACACAAACAAACGTAGATTAAAGTCAAAAACTCAAGTTCACACAATCTGACTTCTCTGTTCCACACGATGAAAAAAACTTTAAAGGTGTCATCTTTAATAAAATAATAATAAATGCAAACTTTATAATAATACATAACGAAATGAGAATTTTATTCAATACTCATTAAACCATCCCAAAGGGCATTACATAATTTAGTACAGCTTTCATACAGATTGTAATACAGCGCCTGGAAAAAAAAACGAGGGCTCTGGCAAAAATGCAACAAACAAAGAAAAAAAACTCTTTAATAGAGTTGTTGCAACAAACGCCAGAGCAAACCTCTAAGACAACCAAGGCCTGAACAAAACCTGAACCCATACAAATCACACAAGACCCTACTGAGAAAAACAAAACCAAACAAAACAAACGACGCGACTTAAAAGAGAATAGGCTTGTAAAAGACACCAACCAAAGCAAGCAACAGGAGGATGATAAACCCGAAAATCTCGTATGATACCCAGTAAATATATTCTCAAGCAAGACACGACCTTCCGATTTCATAGTAAGCTAGAGGGTATCTAGCAAAAAAACCATTGACTGGCAAAAAAGAAATCGGAAGCCAAACTGCTTGGAAAAAATAGGAAAACCTGGTACCGAGCCTAGCGAGAGAGACGCGTAAATCACAGAGCCTGAAAAAGTGTAGACACTTGAGAAACGAACTTGAATACTTTTCATTCTAGGTGGAGGAGTTGATTAGAAGAGGATGTCGCATTTGTAACGCATTTCCATTAAGAAGTCGATGGTGGAATTGGAGATGGATCGACACTTATGGAGATTTAATCCCAATAAAGTCGAACCCAACTTTACGAGGGCTGGCATGCTTTTGTCTGTGATCATAAAGCAACCAGCCATGGATAGGATCTGTAGTTTGAGCATGTCAGAGCAAGCCAATGCTTGAATCCCAAAATCTGAGATTGAGCATTTTGAAAGATTCAATTCACTGAGAATCTGGCAGTTTGCTGCAATGGAGACTAAGCTGGCGTCAGAGATCTTGGTGCATTCTTCGATGTTTAAGACTTCGAGAGTGCAACTGTTACGAGCAGAGATGGCAGAAATCACTCTGTCTGTCAAATTGGAACAACCACTGAAGTTCACCTTCACAAGAGAGCTCTGAATTAGTTGAAGAAAACCAAGCTCTGTTATCCCCTCGAGCCCACATAGCTCAATATCCTCAAGATGAGGGCACAGCTTCCCGAGACCTGCAACATTTGCATCACCAAAGCCAGGACAGTTACGAACAGACACAGAGCGGAGAGCGCTGCAACGAGATAAAGCAGGCAATCCAGTGCTGAGATCTTTAATGCCTAAACAGCTAACCAAAGAGAAAGACTTCAACTTTTCACCACAGTTCAAAAGAGAACCAAAAAACCCAAATTGGGTGACCCTGTGGCATTCTTCAAGCTGAAGATTCTCCAATGAGAGAGATGCTTTTGCAAAAGAGACCAACCCGTTGTCGGATAACAAAGGGGATTTACTGATGATCGCCTTTTTCATGTTTGGACAGCCCTTTCCAACAGATTCAAGCCCCATGTCAGTCACTCCCTGGCAAGCTGTGATGGTTAGAGAGGTTAACTTTTGCAGAGCAACGCCATTTCCCATAACCCAGAATCCCTTCTCACTCACATGTGACAAACCAGCAAGCACAAGATCAATGATTGACAAGCCGTAATGACCAACAACAGCAAGAGACACATCAGTTACATTCAACATCTGAAGCTTAAGTTTCGTCAAGGTAACAGTGGTGTTAGACAGCAGAGATGCAATTCCTTGATCCCTAACAAGAGGACAGTTCTTGATAGAGACAGACTTCAGCTTAGAGCAGGATTGTGCAATAGCTAACAGACCCTCATCTCCAATTCTTGAACAAGCCTCCAATGTAAGCTCAGTCAAGTTAGGGCAACCCTTAGCAATCGCTACCAAACCCTTGTCAGTAATCATAGAGCAGCGGTTCAAGTCAAGCTTCTCAAGTTTTTGACAACCCTCAGAAATCTCCAAGAGACCATTGTCAGTTACAGTCGAAACGTTCCATAGGGAAAGAGATCCAAGAGAAGGACAGCTCCGACCAATCGACCTAAGACCAACATCAGAAACCTTGCTAACAGAACCATTTCCTCGAATGGAAAGCTTCCCCAGTCCTCCACGACCAGCTGTTCCAACAGCAATAGAAGCAAGTCTAACATCAGTAGCCTTTTTCCCATCTAAGCTCCTAGATAAACATCCATCACAACCATCACCATCTTTAGTTTTGTTCGAAACAACATCAAGCTCGTTTTGCCTGATACTACTCACAAGTGTAAGCCAAAGTTTGGATACAGAAGCGCAAGCCCTTCTCTCCGGTGGTCCAGATAAACGCCTAAAGATCTCGAAAAGACACTCTTCTGGAAGCACATCAATGGAAACTGGCTTATCCTCAAAAGCCGCACTGAACTGAGACGCCGGTGCAACCACACGTGTCCTCTTGCAAGGAGGGAAATAAACATCAACGAGACTACCAAAAGGTAACATAAGACTAGCATCTTTCGGATTTGGGTAAATTGCGCTACGATGGTAAAAATCACTTTCACCTGTATACATATAAGTAGAGAATTGAATTAGAATCATTCGATTTCGTTAATTTTGACATATAAATTTCCAGATCTGGCTATAGATAATTCAAATTCAAATCCGGAATTCTAATAATTCACTTATCTGATCTATAACGAAATTAAAAACTCAGATCTATCTATTATCCAGCTCATCATCATCAACCAGGAAGAATCAATTCATCAATAAACATGAAGATCCAATAAACTTGGGAACAGCCTAAAAATCTAACAAAAACATGTGAATCAATCAAAAGAAGGAAGACTTACCAGAGAAACTGCAGATCTGAGACATGATTTAAGCTCAAAAATCCCAGGAAAAACGAAACTACAAAGCGAAAACCTATGGGAAATAGCAAAAAAAATAAAAACAAAGATCCGAAGAAGAAGAAATTAACCAAATCAGCTAAGATTGTAGCTAGTGAAGAGATTCAACCTGAAAGATTTGAAAGAGCGAAGAAAACCCTATCGTATAGGGAAAAAAAAAACGAGAGACAAGAAAAAAAAAAAGGAAGGAGAGAAAAGGAAAAATAAAGATATGGGAAGAGTATGTGGTGAAGATATGAGATTTTATACTAAGGTGAAATTTACATGCAATGTATCTGTCCTCATAATTCGGAATGCTTTTATATTTTATTTGATTGATTATACAATAGTACACAACAAGTAGCATGAAATAAACACCAACCTGTTTCTTTTTCACCTTTTCAGAGCGCGTTAAGGCAAGCAATGAGAAATTGAGAATGAGGTGTTTGTTTGGTTACAGGGTTTGTTTATATTACTCTTTTGTTTGGTTCTCGGAATATCTCTGATCTCTTTTTTTTTTTTTTTTTTTTTTACGTATGTGTAATGATGACGTCAGAATCGTTTCCTCTTAGCTTAATTTTTTACGTCTGTGTGTAATAATGACGTCAAAATCTTTTAGTTTATTTTTTTTAAAACCACTGAATTCAAACGAAAATACACAAAATCTAAAACCATCTTAGTCTTTAAAATTTTGAAGACTGTCTTATAAGTAAATTATCAATAAAACTAAATCCATTTATGTTTTTAAGTATCCAAAATGTCTAGATTCCGACAACTCCAACCTACCACTATAACACTGATGTTGAAATCTAAATGGTAAAAATGAACAGCATAATTTTTTAGTGTTTTGTAACACTGTTCACAAGACAATAAAAAATAATAGTAATTTATTCATATTTTGAATTTAAATATATATATTTAAAATAATGTTTATCAAATAAAAATAAATATATTATTACTATTGTTCTTTTTTTATGTTGAATAAATATAAATTCTTATTGAAACTAATATGAAATTATAATTTGTAGAAAATATCTAAATTAATATTATAATTCATGAAATTAAAATATATAAAACTCAGTTGAAACACTGAAAACATAAAAATACATAATTAAAACCAAATAAATATTTAAAAAAGAAAAAAAAAACAAACATAAAATTTAAATGCAACAAGATAATTTTTAAATGCAAAACAATAATTTAAATGCAACAAGACACTGAAAATTAGTCTGATGTAATTTATTATTTTTTATTATATATTTATCGATTGTGTTTTACCTAATGTAGTTTTATCGATTATATATTATGAATATGTAATTAATTAGTTTTTTAAATAATTTGTATTATTAAATTATTAAAAAGAAAAAAAAATCGTAAATTAAATAATATAATAATAAAAAAAAATCTTTTTGTTTAAAATTTGATGTAGTAGTTGGAGATTAAAAATGAATTGGAACACTATCTGGTATCATGGTTGTAGTTAGCCTTAAAACACTATTTAATAATAAGTTTTATATTTAAAGACACATATCAATATGGTTGGTATAAGATCCATAGATTTAGGGGGGTTTTGTCTCTCTCCTCTCTCTCAAGGATCTCTATTTGTTGTTCATACCTCCGATTTATCATCGGAATTTCTATTAAAATCAGTTGAAAAAGCCGTCTCATATTTGGGCTAAAGAACTTCTCCTTCGAGTATTATGGTCTTTCTAATCCGGTTTAATTAGGGTTTGTTCTAGTTGAATTAGTTCTTAGGGGTTAGTTCCTCATCAGGCCAATTTTAGATGTAGCGATGTTTTAAGAATTCGATTTGTTGGCTTTCTGCGTTGCTTTCGGAAACGGAGATGATAACAGCAACTTTGTCATGAATAGTTTTTTTTTTTATATACCAGCATTTTTTTTGTATGGATAATAGTTTATTGTTGGAAATTTTTATGGCCCTTTCACATAGATATCTAACTTAGAATAGTTCTCTTGAGCTTACCATCTTATTGTAAATTGAATCCATCCTCTCACAGCCATACTCATCATCATCTGATAGTTCTAACACAACACTTGCTGATCATATCCTATAGCTGCATGCTTGCATAGATGTTTTGCTAAGCTTACTACTATATATTAATTATAAAGGGTTTGCATCACAATAGTAACACTATTGAATAGGTTCTTACTTTCTGTACTACATTTTTCATAGAGTTGATCGAAACAAAATAAGCAAACTGCATTAATATAATTTTAATTTTTTGCGTGTTTATAAAAAATAATTTTGTCTTAGTTGAGTAGAGTGATATATTTTTCAATAAAAGAGTGCTAACAAGTGAGAATTAGATTGATTGTTTTTACGACATATAATTTTTTTTTATTTTACTGATTTTGACTGTAATAGTTTTTATTTTACATATTGATCTTAGTTTTCTTTTTTTTTAAAAATATTTTTGGTCGGATAGTAATTTTTAAACTTTGAAAGTCACATTTTCTAAAATTATGTTTTATATTTTAAGTCATTATTCTAAAATCAATTTAGTATACCTTATTAACTGTCAAAAAATTTCTAAAATCATTTTTCTAAAACCTTCTAAAATAATTTTTTTAAATAATTATTTTAAAATCGTCTAGTTACGTTCTACCTAAGGGGTTGCCATCCAATTACAGTGTCTACTGCTTTCGTGAACGTTACTTTGTTTACTGTATATAGTTAGCATTTGTCATTACTTTTTAATCTATTTTAATTTTAATAAATGTTTACACAATTATAAGAGATGCTTTTGCCATTTTTTTATTTTAGTTGCAAATATTTTTTTTTTTTTTAATTTGGTAATGTAACTAAATAACTCAGTATATAAATTGTAAATGCACATATACACAAAATATGTAAACCCAGAATCATCCTATTGGCCAAAGAACTCATAGAGTAATAAAATATTTCGTTTTTATTTTTGCTACTTGCAACGTTCCACTGAACCAAGTTGGGCGTTAATCTTATCCAACTCTCTTTTGTTTTGATTCCGCATTGCAATCTCATCCTTTGTTTACAACTCATACGACATGGAACACCCACGTGAGGAGATCCTTCATCCTACTAATTACTAAGATCCAGCTAATTACAAATTTACAATTATCATTAAGTGATTTTATTATTTAAGCCGTTTAACTCAAATGAACTTGGTTGCTTTCATTTCCTCTATTTGATGAAACGAGAAGCATTTTATTTTTCTTTTTGTGTCTGATGAACCAATAACTAAACCCTCTATATGCATGTTTGTACATCCATGTCCCAATAATGACAGTTCATCTATTCTTGGATTTGTTGGATTCATTGTGTCATGAAATAATCTACTATGTATTAAAAGATAAAAAATCAAATAAATAAATAATTCAGTCGTACATTTAATGGTCATATATTTAACAAAGCCGGGACCTGTAAACATTTTAATAAAATATCCCTTCCAACTGATTTGTGTTGTTGTTGTTATTTTTACATTTCATGCCATTAGAAAATCTTTATAAATCATCGTTTGAATAAATTTTCTAAGGCCTTAAATTTCAATATAAAAAAAATCTATTTCTAATATATCTGGATTTGTTTTTCTAAATCTCATTATATATACTCTTAAGATTGTTTTTATCTATTGAGATTTTTATATGAAAAATAGAAAATTTGAATAAAATAAAACTTTTAAAGTTTCTCAAATAACTGTGTATATATATAAATAACTAAAATTCAGTGAAATATAATTTTCAATTGTTTAGATAGAAAATTCAAATAATACATAGTAAATTCATCTACATTTAAAATTAAAAATGCAAGGCGTGTATATTCAAATAAATCAAAATGAAAAAAATAGTAATCTCTTATTACGTTTATTTAATATATAAATTATATCTTATAGATCTCGAGAACCCATGTGGGGAAATTTGATGTAAGAAGAACCAGATATTCAGATTTGATGAACTTGCAAATCTTTATACAGCTGAATCACCAGTAGAACAATATCCTACAAAATCAGGACTCTAAAAGCTTCCTGATTATGTAAAATGTATATCAGGATTTGTTATTATATACATACTAACTTTCAAAAAATAAGTTCGAATCGTAAATGATTATTCATTGGTATCTGAATGTATCTGTGAAGAGGACCCATTGCCCATTATAAACATATGTTTTAATAAGAGAAAGTGAACAAAAGACAACCAAGTGGTCGTGGAAGCATTATCCATTTCATTGCTTATACAGCCCATGTGTTCTTCTTATTGCAATTCTTCATGTCTCAACATCAACTTGACTTATTCTTTTGGGTCAACAACTAGGACTTTTATTATTATTATTAAACACATTGAAATCGTTCGTGTTTTATTATAATATCATTTTTATACGTAATAACTTCAAGTATATTGGTTAGACCTGATCTTTCATTCTTTGCAATTTATCATATTCAAATGTAGATCATTTAGCAAAAAGTGGTAGACAATATTTACATAAATTAATTATGTAAACTATATTATATTTCGATTTGTATTTCTGAACCGTTTAAATCCATAGAATAAAACCTATATAAATTATAGATGTAATATTTGATCAAAAACTAATTTATGATCAGAAAAATATTAATTTATCGATTTATAGAGATTTCAAAGTGATATCAGTTGAAAAAAATAATTCTATTTCATGTTTAAAACAAACCAAAGATAATTGTGTACAATAGCGATCAAAAAGCACGAAATCTTAAATTAACCATAAACCCCAAAGAAGAAAGCTTCATGCATGTTGAGTTAGTGAGACCATATGAAGAGGGTATTGAGAAACTCTGGAATTAGTTAGTTAAAAGACCTATAGTTTGATTATGAAGTTAGTGGGGCGGTTCCGCGAAACCATGCCTAAATTATGTAATATGTAAATATATTATCTTGTGAATCAATCTTAGAATAATGCACAATTCATGGACATAGTCAAATAAAATAATCAGAAAAATGTTAACGGGAATATTGTACTTATTAATCACATTTTTGTTGGTTTTGGTCTTAAGAATAGGACTGCATCCAAGTTGGATCATCCAACGCGGAAGGATTAGTTTATTCCACCATTGGACTCGATATATTGACAAAGTCCAATTTGGTGTTGTTTAGGGAGTGGCTATTGAGCAAGGCCTTTCTCTTTAGCTTAGAATCAAATTGAGATGTCGTCGATTCAATCAACATCAAATTGGAGAAATGGTTCCTCTGGTACACGTTTTCAAGCTGGGAAGACATTGATTGTGACTTGGATAAACTGATCATGATAGAGTGAAAATGAAGTGTTTCAAACTTTGAATAAATAATAACTCTCTTTATTAACTTTAGAAAATCTCTCAAAACTAAACTCTGAAAACTCAATCACAACTCAATCAAAGTTCATTAAGATTTTTTTACCTCTGATCACAACTCAATCAGGGTATTATAGATATAACACCATTGCTATTTCTATTTCTAAAACTTCTTATAAATGGAAATTTCTATTTTCAATTCTACTTGTAAATGGAAAACTTCTATTTTCCTAATACTACATGAATTAGATAATTTCCTTTTTAGTCTATCTTGTCTTTAACCAACTTTTGAAAACTTCTTGGGCATTAAGCTATTCGAAACTTATCCAACATTCTCCCTCGTAAGCTTCGACTTGATCTTGGACATGTCTTGCACACCTATTAAGCTTCTCATTTCGCCAAACTGGATCCGTGTCAATGCCTTAGTCAAAATATCCGTCTTTTGCTCAACTCCTGGTACATGCTCCCTCCATTGTACCATATATTTTGCCTCCTTAAAGAATATTGACTCATTATTGATCGATAATAGAAGAAGTTCACATTCACCAGACGCTTGTTGGAATAACTCGGAATCTGTTTCCGACTGCAGAACATAATCTTGAAGATATTGTGGCTGATTCACTTGACGACTTAATCTTCTTAATGTTTGTGGTCCTTGGACTACTTCAACATTATTCTCTTGATCTTCATGATTATCATCATCCATATCGTCTTCATGTTCAAGATCACCATCATTCTCGGTATTGTCTTGATTTCCGATTACCACGGGACCTTCTCCAGCATCGTCTATTTCTCCCCATATCATATGAAACATACCTCAATGCCCTTTATTGTTTCATTCCAGCTCCAGAAGAACTCATCTTCTTTCTTTTTTTGATTATTTTTCTCATCAAACAACACATCTAGACTTACCACTAATGGATTGTACAATCTATAGGCTTTGGATCTTGGCTCGATTCCAAGATTCACTAGTGATTGTGATCTATCATCCAATTTCTTGAGATTAGCAGCATCAATCTTTGAGTACGCTATACAACCAAAAACCCTCAGATGCTCTATGTTTGGTTTCTTCTCACACAAGCATTCATAAGGAGTCATGTTGTCAAGAGCTTTTGTTGATATCCGATTGATGACATAAGTGGCATGACATACCGCTTCTCCCCAAAGATAGTTAGGTACCTTCATTGCTTTGATCATGCTTCTTGTCATCTCCATCAATGTCCTATTTCTCCTTTCTACCACACCATTTTGTTGTGGTGTGTAAGGTGCTGTTAAATGCCTTTTGATACCACTTGTATCACAAAAGTCATTAAACTCCGCTGATGTGAACTCTCCGCCTCTGTCAGTTCTTAAAGTCATAATCTCCTTCACGAGATCCTTCTCTACAACACCTTTAAATGCTTTGAATCTCACAAAAGCTTCATTCTTCTCCTTTAATAAGATAAACCACATATATCTTGAAAAATCATCAATAATAACAAATATGTATTTGTTGTGTGTGAGAGTAGGAGGTGTGATTGGTCCACAAAGATCTGCGTGAAGGAGCTCTAATGGTTTGGATGCTCGGAACATAGTCGTCTTCGGGAAAGCTTGACGAGTCTGTTTCCCTACAAAACATGATTCACACAACCTTTCTTCATCTCTAACTTCCTGTAAACCATGAACCATTCCATGTTGGAATATCATTTTGATTTTCTTGAAGTTGACATGCCTCAATCTTGTGTGCCACTTCCAAGTATCATCTTGTATACTTGTGTGTAAGCATACTGGTTTCCCGATCTTGAGATTAATCTTATAAAGCCGATTTGGTGCTCTTATTACTTTCACCAACAGTCTCTCACTCAGATCGTGAGATAATACTTCTTCATTTTTACATCACATCCGACCTCCGTAGCTTGTCCAGATGTCCTAAGCTAAGGATTTTGCTCGTAAGGTCCGGAATATAGTAAATATCAGAGATAAGAGTTTGCTCATTCGTTTTGCTCATTGACCCTTTCCCTTTTATTTCTACACACGAACCATCTCCAAACTTTACCTTGCCTTTGATATTCTCGTTGATCTCGGAGAAGTAAGTCTTGTTCCCTGTTATTATATTTGTTATTTTCCTACGGATTTTTGACAGCTTAAAAATATCCGTCAAAAATCCGTTGGAAATTTTTGACAGATAAAAGTCCATCGGAAATTTCCAATGGATTCCCAGCGGATAACCGACACATTGTATATCAGTTATTATATCTATTATGATATTCATTAATTTGTAACGGATTTCTGACGGCTAAGATCATTCTGTCGGAAATCCATTACAAAATCCAACGGATTTATGACGGTTTTAGGGATTCAAGGTCAGTTTTGAAACTTAATAACATTATCAGATAATTTTAACACATTTATTAAATAATCCTAAGATAATAACATCTTATAACATGTTTTAAAGGTTTTCAAATAAATTTGATGGTCAATAACATATTATGTATAAGTTATAACATACACCTAATGTTTAAGTTTATAATTTTCAGTAAAAAAAATTGTTTTTAATTAGTAAGGTTAACATGATTAATAACATGTAAAGTATGTATAAAAACCCAAAAACTACATCATATAAATATTTGGAACTAATTTGAGTTAAAAAAACTATCAAAACCTTAAATCCATCATAAATCTGTCAGAAATTTCCAACAGATTTTTGTTAAATATGTGTCTATTTTTAAGGTTGGCTGACCATTGAATGGACATGCAAATTTTTCATGTCCGTTAAAAGTCTGTCAGAAATTTTCGATGAATTTCCGACGGCTACGCAAATTTTAAGGCGTGAAATTTTCTGAAATCTTTTGTATTTAACACGAGTTTTTATTAATTGGATTTTGAAGGATTTCTGACGGACATGGCCTTTGGAAATTTCTTTTATTTCAGTTCATCTTCTTCGAACAGACCATTACGTTTTTCTTCTCCAAAAAACCTCAAAATCGCCCAAACCTCTCATAATCCATCCGATTTTTGTCACACCACCATAAATCTATTCCATTCTTGTACATTTACTCAATTTCAACAAATCTTTGGTCGGAAATCAATCAAATCCACTGATTCCATCTCATTTGTAAGTTTTTTTTTTATTTTTGGGTTTATGATTTCAATTGTTATATTTAGGGATTTCAATCATAGATTTAGGTTTTGGAAAAATAGATTTCCTATTTGGAATAATAGATTAAGTGATTTAGAACTTGATTTAGGTTTTAGAATTGAATGGTTAGATTTAAGATTTATTTATGAAATATTAAGTTTTGGCTTATTAGAATTGAATGGTTAGTACTTAGTAGATTTAAGATATTGTTTTTACATTGAAAATTTTTAAACCCAATAAGGAATTTGTTTTAAGTTTTTAAATCTCATATTTCCTTGAGATTTTATTTTAAATTGATATTTGGATTTGAATGGTTAGTTTGTGTTTGGATTGTGTTTAGATTGAAAACTATGGATTTTTAATATATTTTTCTATTTTTTTGTGAAGTAATAGATTTAAGATTTGGATTTGAAGGGTTAGATTAAATAATTAGATTAGTATATTTAATTTGTAATTTTATGTATTTCATATGTTTAATTTTAAAATTTTGTAATTTTAGTTATATAACATTCATAATGTTCATAGTTATACAAATATTTTTCAGTTATTTTCAAGGATTATAATTTGTACGAGACTACTTCCGCACCCGGTGGATCACGTCGTCCTCATCATGGTTGTGCTTCTCAATCCCAAGCTACTCATACTCCACAAGCTCAATCACCGACACCACAAGCTCAATCACCGACACCACAAGCTTCCAATTATCCTCACAGATGAGTGTTGAATACTTCGTATCTCGTCCCGGATGAGAGCATTTGATTCTACTTCATCCTAGTTGTCAAAGCTGAGCTACTTGGTATGGTACCTCTTATATAACATTTTAATTTTGTTTTAAGTTTTAAGTTTCTGTTTTAATTTTGCATTTATTAGATTTGTTTTTTTTTGGTTTCGTATGTTTGATGAATCCTATTGATGTGCCCGTGGAAAATGAATGAATGGAAGGACAAGTGGAAACATAATGACATTCCTCGGGATATCGTAACAAATCCGGAGCAATGGAGATTACGAATGTGAGCCATGAAAAAAAGATCGAAGCACTGATAGCCGCTCGTGCACCACCTAATTATTTTATTTTCATTTAAAAATAATTTTAATGTTTGTTTGGATTTAAATTTAAATTTAGATTTGCTTTTTTATTTTTAATATTTGAATTTGAATTTTATTTCTAATATGAATTTGAATTTTAATTCAACAATAGTTAAAATTATTAGTTTAAAAACAAAAAAAAAATAAGTGACTGTGGGAAATCCGTTGGAAATCTTCCATAAGTAATCCGTTGGAAATTAATCCGTCAGAAATCCGTTGGAAATATATCCGTCGGAAAGGTATCCGTTGAAAATTCGTCAGAAAATTACTGACAGATTTCTAATGAATATGTTTCCAACGGATTTTCAACAGAAACACGGCTGTTTGAAATCTATCTGAAATTATGTTAGAAACAGTGATTTCTGACGGATTTGTCCTGTCTGTTTCTGTTGTTTTCTTATAATGCATGTCTTTTGATAAGACCCGAGACATAAAACATTTATGAGTGAAAATTATTAGTTAAGTACATGATTTTATTTTATTTTGGCTCTCCCACTTGTAAGAGCAAGAGAGATCTTCAATCAATAAATTACGATGAAATCAGGGCAAGTGATATGTCTATATATGCTAAGTAAATATTTCGTGTATACTATATACATAATAATCGTCTCCTATGTACTTTTATATGCTCTTGTAATCTCCATTCTAATAAGATCATCGTTTAGAGCACTTCCTGCAGAGTTTCTCACATATATTACGCTTTGAGTAATGTGTTCTTTATAAAATATATGGCAATCCTCTAGCTTTTGGCTGTCAGTTAGGCTCATTACTAATAAAAGAGAAATGTGAGAGATGGTTCTCTATTAAAACACACATACGAGAAACTCGGCTATTGGTTCTCTCTTAATTGATTTATTTTTATTATTAAAATTTTTATCATACAATAAAATTTCATTATATATATATATGTGTTTGGGAGACTTAGAGGAGATGCTCTCCAACATAAATCATCGATTAAGACCCACAAATTTTATGGCTCATAATACCAGTTCTTTTTTAGCTCTCTACTTGCATCAATCTGTTGGTGATAGAAAAAAATGCAATTGGACTTGGAAATAAATGTAGAAGTATTGTTAAATAGCCCATCATACCAATTTTTATTTTTATTTTTTCCAACCCTAATTTAAAACATAAAATAAATATTTCGAGTGTATTGAATTGAGCATTTGGATAGATTTGATTTAAAATGATAAATAATATGTTATTGAAATATGATTTAAAAATATTTTTAGTGTTATTAAATTAATGATTTTAATATAATATGCCGCTAAAATTTAATTCTTGAAAATATAATAAGATTTGGATTTAATAGTTTTATGCGAGAATTAAATAGATTTCTTATTTAAAAATATAAATGTCAAAATATCATTATTTTAATGAGAAATTGAGATAATTAAATGATGAGATTTATAATTCACTAAAATCAGGGGATCTATTGGGTATTGCAGCTGGCCCAGACTAAAATACTACTATGCAACACTTATCCAATACAAATACAAGTATGACAATCTGGTCTTCATATTATTACGTATGGTTTTTTCCAAGCAGTGATCTATCATCTATGGAGGGAGCAGAATGAAAGACCTCACCAACATACTTATCGGCCGACATGTTGTCTAATTCGTGTAACATTGAAGGCTGTCCGCAACAGGATTGTCTCAAGCGGCTGAGGCTATAACCATTGGTCAAGCCATAAAAACTAAAATAATAATAGTAGATTAAACCATAATGGCTGAGATCACAACTGCTCCTCCATAGGTGGTTATAAAAGCACCACTATTCTTTTCATTTGATAACAACAAGATATCATGCTAATAACAAATTCTAATAAAATGGTTGTGTTGATCACACAAACTATCAATCTTTTCACTCTCTTTTCCTTTTCTTTCTCTTGTTTTTCTTTGAGAGTATAACACAGAAAAGCGTTCGTTAGATTCTGTTCTTGGGTTGTGCAAAACAGAATAGTTGCAGTTGTATCCTAGGATTCGGAGCGTCATCAATCCGTCACAATACGGGGCGTTTTCAGAATTAAGGAAAGAGATCATATCTCGCCTCTGCAAATCTCTTTCATAATTCCTGTAATGGTATTATTTTATATATAATTAACTTTACAATTTATTCAGTTGCCCTATTGTAGAAATTGCGTTCTTACAATCTTAATTCTGAAAATTTTTCGTTATTATACTAACGAAAAACTGATTAATTGTTAAGTTTTTGATAAGAACAGGTTGAAAGAAAATCTTACATTATGTTCTGCTTTTTCTCTGACCCGTCTCTTGTTCGAAAAAGAGAGAAAATATTAATATTTTTAATGACGCTTCTGCGATTGCTTTATCTAGCAATTTGGCGGAACATTTTCAAACCTACAGACTCTTACATATTTTTTGACGAAATGGTTTACGCGGTTTGTTTCGCGAAACGTATTCTCAAAATATGGTCTTAAAGATCTGAAAAAGAAAAATAAATCTTTTGAATTATGCTTAACTGCAAATTCTAAAAACTCATTTATTTCTTGAAAAACAAAAATGATTTGTACATGCTTTTAAAAGCAATATACACAAATATTATTTTCAGGAAATAAAATAAATATGCGAAATTTTTTTTTGGAATGCTTCTAGCAATTCATAAGTTATTTTATATATTTAATTTTAGTGATTTAAATATTTTAAATATTTGATTTCTCAAATAGAGATCTTAACGATAAAAAAAAAATCGTTTGAATTATGCTTTATCGCGAATTCTAAAAAATATTATTTATCTACTTTCAAAAAAATAAAATGATTTGCATACGTTTTAAACAGCGATTGAAAACAAACATTATTTTTTGAAAAAAATAAATAAATAAAGGAAAACATAAAATATTTTGAAAACGCCTAGTAGCGATTCAGAAAAATATTTTCATTATTTTTCCTAATTATGTAAAAATCTTACAAAGCCTATACAACTTATAGCTTAAAAGATAATGAAAACTTATAATACTTAAAGAAAAGCTTATAAAGTAAAAGTCTCAAGAAGTTTATAAAGACTCAAAAGCTTATAAAGTTGGCAAAAACTAAAAATGTTTATAAACATTTATAACAGCTAGATCTTGAGTTATCTCAGGAAATGTGGGGGCAAGATTTGTTTACCACAAAAAGTTATTGACAAAATGTTATATAAACTTTTAAAGGTAAAATACACAGTATGAATACCTGAAAGTGTGGGGGGTATGTGACAAAAGTTTCAGCACCACCTTCTAAAATAGTCACACTAGGACCAAAATGAATGAATTATATTTCATTATATGAGAAATCAGTTCCGACAATACGTGTACACTATGATAGTCAATAGGCTATAATACAGACACTGAATCATTTCTAAATAGTAAATATTTTCACATCAGAAAATAAAATAAATCTATTCGATACTTGATCTCAAATTGTGTAATAACGATCGATTACAATCAGCCGACAACTTAGCGGATCCTTTTACTAAAGGTTAGGCTCATGATCAAAATTTAGAAATCATCAAAGGGAATAAGTTTATTGCCTACAACCACAGATGATGTTTGATGGAAACCCTACCTACATGACTGGAGATCCCAAGAAATAGGTTCAAAGGGAAAACTAAATCAAGCAAAATCTAATAAAACCACTGATAGATTTTACGTCACTACTCAGTTTCCAAGATGATGCACAGTGCTTTCTGTATATAAATAAGGATAAGCGTTAGCTTTTAATGATTCGTCTATAGCTTTGAAATATTCATGGAGTATTACAGGATACTTCTAAAAATAAAGTTTCATGGCGATCACCTAGTGAGTGTGAAATGAGGCCGTTTCTAGGAGAATGAAGTTAAGGCTATATTCTCCAAGTTCACTCATGAATAACCAGGCAAATTCAAGGCCACAATGAATACAATAGAGAACATAGTTCTGTGAGAAAATGAAACTGTATGCTAATTATTGTCTTGGTTTACATAAAAGTCCGGGAGGTTCAAGACATCATGTCACTTTCTGGTCAAGTAAATCCGATAGTTATTCACTATGAGTGTTTCAAAGCTGAAAATGCTACCAGCTCAGATGCAGTGATTTTTTGTTTATACTTTCAAAAGTCCTTCTGTCTAAGTCTGTCTAGTCGAGTCTGTCAAGTTTAGACGTCATATGTTTAGAGTCATTTCTATTCATGTGGGGGATTGTTGGAACTCAATTTTAGACAAATGATTATTGTCAAAATTGATGTTAGTTTGAATAAGAAATGGAGGTTTCTAAGTGGATATTTTATATAAATTATAAAGTTAATAAAGCATAAGAAGTTTGACTAAAAATCATACAAATCAAGTCAAATATTGACTGGTCTTCTATCTTAATGTTTATAATTATTTCATTGAGATAAATACATATTTAGCTATAATAGTTATTATCATAACCACTGGTCAAGCCATAATAGCTGAGGCTATAACCATTGTTCGAGCCAAAAAGGCTAAAACAATAATAGCAGATCAAACCATAATGGCTGAGATTACAACTGCTCCTCCATGGGTGGCTATAAAAGCATCACTCTTCTTTTCATTTGATAACAACAAGATATCATGCTAATAACAAGTTCTAATAAAATGGTTGTGTTGATCACACAAACTATCAATCTCTTCACTCTCTTTTCCTTTTCTTTCTCTTGTTTTTCTTTGAGAGTATAACACAGAAAAACGTTCGTTAGATTCTGTTCTTGGGTTGTGCAAAACAGAGTAGTTGCAGTTGTATCCTGGGATTCGGAGCGTCATCAATCCGTCACACTACGGGGCGTTTTCAGAATTAAGGAAAGAGATCATATCTCGCCTCTGCAAATCTCTTTCATAATTCCTGTAATGATATTATTTTATATATAATTAACTTTACAATTTATTCAGTTGTCCTATTGTAGAAATTGTGTTCTTACAATCCATTCTCAAGAACTTGCTCTACGCAGGTCAGGCCTAGAGCCAACACAACTGAGGTCTGGTCCAGAGCCCAAATTAAGTTTTGTTACGTTAATTTTATTGGAAGCCTTAATTATAATTGTAGATCTTAGTTGATAAAATATTATATTGAGTGTATTATTAATAAATTTTAAAATTAAACTGTGGATAAAAATAAAGTAGTAGTATTTTTTCTAAGTAGATTTATGTCTCATAGGTCAAAATTTGGAGGTATAATTTATTAAATTAAATATATTAAATTTAATTATAATGATAAAATTTTCCTTTTTTATTAACAAGAATTTATATTATAATTTTTTGTAAGTTGTAATAATACTTGGATAATTATCAAGAAATTAAATATTTTCAGTAATTCTGTAGATACTTAGTATTGTAATTACAAAAGTTAAGAATTAAAAATTTAACATTAAAAATCAATAAAATTTATAGCTTTTTGTGTTATTAATTTTTATAATTTTGCATAAAACAAAAGGGTATGAATTTTATAGCTTAGAACAACAAAATTTTTAGATAGACATGGGCTCCACACACCATTTCTACATCAATCTTAGTCGTAATTAGGGGTGTCAATGCGGGTTAACCCGTCCCGTTTAATCCGCCTCATTGCAGGTTGAGTTAATTTACGGGTTTTAGCGGGTTGGCCCGCTATAATCCATGGGTTCTAAAATAATAAATCTAACCCGCTCCGCACTATAACCGCGAGTTTAGCTGGTTGTTCGCGGAATTTAAAATTAAATTAATAACTAAAAAATAAATTTTACAATATAAATTCATCCATAAAAAATAAATTCATCTTGTATCTATCATAAATAAAAAAAAGAAAATAGTAAAAATTACAAAATTCATAACTAAATCAACAAATTTTCAAATTTTCAAAAATTCAAATATGAAATTGATTTGAACATTGTTAGTATCTCCAACTTATTAAGTAAAGAAAAAAAACAAAATGTTTTATTCAAAATTTCTAAAATAAAACCAATCTAAAGAGGGATTTATTATTATATTTTTGTCTTCAACATGTAACATCATCAGTCCGCGGATCAATCCGCATCCCATGCGAGCTTGCCCATCAAAGAACATAGAGCATAACGGATCAACCCGCAATGGTTACTTTTTTGGGCAATCAAAATATGAACCCTAACCCTCCTCATTAACTCTCCCCATAGCCGTTTGGATTTAGGATAACCCGCAGGTTTTCAACCCTAATTGACATCCCTAATCGTAATACATATTTCAAGCACATCTTCCCATATATCAAGTGCTGAAATAAAGCCGCTAGTAACACAAGATAAAGTCACATGTACATATGTATCCCTTAGGCTATATAGAAAAGACAGAAGCTGCCCAACCTTCTGAGCTCCTTTCTGCAGCACACAAGTAGTAAGTATTTCCCTTCAAAGAAAGGCAACGAGAAGAACAATATATACACCAATGTGGAGTGACATCAAGTGTTGTCCATAAACCAGAGTCAAAATCATAGATTTCGTACCAAAAAAATTGGGGTGCTTTAGAGAAAAAATCTATAAACCTCAACAATTTAACGCTACCACAAGATTCCTTCTTCTTTTATCCAAGAGCATAATAGCTTCCTCGTCCGTTTAAAACGCATAATGGATTTCTTAAAGTTATAATAATAATATTTGATATAATTAAGTTTTATAATTAAATTTTAAATAATAAAAAAATCAACCAATCCTAAAAGAAGTATGTGATGTCAGAGTTTCTAAAAAAAAAAAAGATTTTTATTTAAGATATTTTAGCCTCCAGCGCTATATACATTAGAATTTCTATAAATTAATACTCTATAAAAATAATCTAATTTCGGTAAAATAATAAGATAATAATTTTTAGAAACACCTATGTAAATATATGATCCCAATAATATCATAAATTAATAATCATATAATATATATATATACACATATATTTGAAGATAATATATTAATGTACTATTTTAGTATTCATTTTAAAATTAAATGTTCTAAATCTTATTTTCATTTATATTGTATCACACAACTGTTGCATTTTGTTTTAAATAACTATATTGTAGTATAGTTTTATAAGTTTATAACTTATCTTTTAAATATCTAATATACTTTCATCTTATGAATATGTATCATATATATTTTAATCTTTTTAATAAGATTTAAATTTAATGTATGGCATTAATATAACCTTACATTATGAATATTTATTATTTCAATTTTATTCATTTTAATAAATTTTAAAATCTAATATATGAGATTATTAATCATAAATTTTAATTTGTGTATATCATTTTTATAATTGAATTCATCTAGTATTTGTTATTCATGTTTTGAAAAGAAATCTTGTTGCTTGTAAATATAAAACTTTCAAAATTAAATCAGATAAATTCAATTAAAGTTTTAATATAATATTGAAGCAATATCAAATTATCTAATGATTGAAATTTTAGATTTAAATGATTAAAATTCAGTACATGTTTATTGTTTAGTTGGTTGAGAACAGTGATCACGCTCGGTTGAGCAAAGAAATTGCGGACAAGAGCCACCAACTAAGGTACACTAAATAGTATATACGCATTGTCAATGAATTTTGAAGTAATTATAATTTTCAAACCATATATGTGTATATATGATCATTTATAGGCGAATAAGAGAAGGCCCTCGAAACTGGTTTGAATCGCCTGATTGAAACAAAGGTTGTTTAAAAAGTGTATCTCTAAAAGATTTAACGCTTTTATACCATGTACATATAAGATTTCTCTAAGCTTACAAATATGTAACTAATTTTCTTGCAGAGTGACAAGATTATGAAGGAGATCAGCGACCTTCAAAGAAAGGTAAGGATCAAAGTTAAATTTAATTTTTACATCTTGATTCATTTAATTTTAGAGATTTTGAGAGTTTAAATTTCTCACTTTTTGGTCTTTTAGGGAATAGAATTGATGGATGAGAACAAGCGGTTGAGGAAACAAGTATGCGTCTATATCAGTTCTTCTTTTTTTTTTTCTTTCCGTCTATTGAAGAAGACTAAAGTTTTATTCTAGATTTTTAAATGATTAAAATTCAAATAAATTTTCTATAAATTAATAAATATTAAAGTCCCAACATTATTAATATATAGAGGTTTTACTGTACATTTAATGGATTTCTTAAAACTTTAAAATTTATTGTTTTAATTTGTTAAAATATTGGCCAATTGAATGATGATACATTTAGTAGAGAGGTTCTTAAATGGTTTATTAAAAGAGAATTTGAAGCAGCTGTTCTTTTTTCTTTTTCATGTTTTTTTTTTTTAAGAACCTCACATCAAAACTTGCGATGTGGATGCTCTTAGATACGGTTTCTAATTCTCTTTATTTCATTTACAAAATTTTAATATTTTAAATTGATAAAAGACTCTAAATATGTTCCCGATGAAAATATTATGAGTGTTTTTACTTATCATTGCTGGTAATGCCAGGGACATAAACAAAATACACTAGTGTGCCACTATTGAAATTTCAGTCCGTAGCAGACTAGATTCATCAGGTGGAGGCTTTAAAGATTCTACAGTTGAAATAAGCATCTCACTCAGATTAGCACCAAATTTTCCTTCAGTCTCACCGGCAAATTGAAGCTAAGTAATCAATTCTTTGAATATCATCATCAACCTTTTGGCGCTTACTTTTATAGGTACTGAAAATTACTTTAAATATAGAAAAGAGGCTATGAACTTTTGTGTTCTGTTTCGTTTGAAAGTTTACAATTCTTGAGCTAAAGTATTTATACAGATATTGAAACGCATGAGACAGCTAGGGTTTTTGAGACTTGTTCACATGTCCTTCGTTGCTCCAAGCATTTTGAATCTATTCCTCAGTATGAGCTGATCAGTACGATCACTTCTCTTAATTGCCTTTGTCTCTGCTTTATTCCTTTTTTGTTTTTTTGTCAGATGTTGCTTGATGGATTCAACAGTTGACAGATCTATGTTGGGTGTGTGCTGTTTTTGGCCCAATTTATTCTTTCTTCTTAAATTTGTTGCTGAACCGATGTCGTTTAACTTTGCCAAAGACTCTAGCTCAGCCTGAACGTTTCCTTTGACCCCCTTGAGAGAGGTAAACGCGTGACAATGCAATGATTTCATAAATATGTCGCCTAGCTGATGGAATCCCAGAATGTGTTTGACGACTAGTGTTTCAAGAGCTACTCGTTCATGAACATAATGATGATCCAATTCAAAATGTTTTGTCCGAGCATGAAAGGATGGGTTTGTGGTCAAGTACACAGCAAATAAGTTGTCAAAGTATAACTCAGGAGTGTTAAGCAAAGGCATACCAAGATCACGCAAGACTGAGCTTAACCATTTTATTTCTGTAGCAGTTTTTGATAACGATATATACTCTTCTTCAGTCGAGCTGTTTGATACTGTTGGTTGCTTCCTTGAAGATCACGATATTAAATTTGATCCCAAAAATGTGCAGAAGCCTCCGGTAGATCTCCTCGTAACTTTACAACCGGCCCAATCGCTATCACTATAGGCTCTCAAGGTGCAGTCTGTGTTGCTAGCAAAGGAAATTCCCATTGTGACTGTTCCCTTTATGTAACGAAGTATGTCTTTAAGAAGTTGAAAGTCTGAAACGGTTGGTGAGTGCATCTTTCGACACATATAATTGACAGCATATTGTATATCTGGTCTTGCAATGTGAGATATTGGAGTTTGCCTGCAAGACTCCGAAAATATGTTGGATTAGAAAATAGGACCTGTTGTTTTGGTACCTCATGAGGCTGAAGAAGCAATCATGTAGATATATGTGGACAATCAACCATTAATGCAGCGATTAGGAGACCTTCTTCATATTTTTGTTGAGAAATAAACATGTGTGCTTCATAAAACTGAGCTTGTATGCCCAAGAAGTAATTAAGCTTTTTGAGGTCCTTCATACGAAATTCTTTATTCAGCTCATTGAGAAGGCTATCAAGCAGAGCCGAACTGTTCTTGTGATCACTATGTCGTCCACATATAGTAGCAGTATGATGACATCTTTATTTCTGATGCAACCAAATAAAGATGGGTCTGCGACACTACAAATGAACTAAATTCAAGTAAGAAGTAGCTGAACTTGTCAAACCATGAGGACTGTTTTAGTCTATAAAGGGTTGTGAAGATGACACACAATGTGCTTGTTTGCTTTCACCTTTTGTAGGTTAGCTCATGACTTTCACACTCAAAACCAATTGAAAATAACTGGATTTATTACATATCCTTATAAGTTATTAATGATCTCTTTCTACAATCAATATAGGATCATAACACGCTATATCAAGATGATAGTTTTTACCATCTCATCTCGAACCGAATTCCAATTTACGATCGGCACTAAACCTTTATTGGGCCACCCTACTTAAGTCAACAAATGAAGTCCTGATACAATGTTAAATTCTATGTGTTTTCAACTCAAAACTAAATTGGAAATGAGTGGATTGACTCATATCCCTAATAAATTAATATTGGTCTCTTTATACATTCGATGATCCTAACATTTATTCACATTTTTGGTAAGCTTGCTCCCAAATTCTCAATACACCACTGCCATTTTACTTCAAAAATGAGAAATATGAGAATTTTATGAAAATTCGAATCACTCTCCAAATTTAATGATCAACCGAGTTGAAACCACAGTCAAGAATCCAATTCATCATTCCAACATCATAATCAACATGCTGGAGGTGAAAACCTGCAACTTTGGTTTCTTACTTCGTTGATTTCCATAACATTGTTTTAGTTACCGATATTCATATTCATCGTTTCATAGTTTCATATGGAGTATAGCAAGGACAGATGTAGGTTAGTGATGATGGGGCAGTTCCCTAAAATTTTCAAACTAGTGTAATTTTATATTGAATTTAATTATGCCTATTAATTATTTCATATCCTTTAATATTTTTTAGCACCGGCAAAAATATGTTCTACCTCCGCCCATTGATGGGCGTCAACAGGGGCGGATGTATGATCACGGTAGGGAGTGCACGTGCACTCGTAGTTTAAAAAAATTATAATGTAATTTCTTCATAAATTAGGATTATGCATTCGGTAAAACTTAAAATTGTGCATCACCCATCCTATTAAATTAATATAATTAAATAATATCTTAATTTAACTATTTTTTGTACTCAATAAAAATTTTCTCTAGATCCGCCCATGGGCGTCAACGTAGCCAAATTGAGCTATATGTAGTCCGTATTACTAGAGTGATTTCTGATCCATATATATAAGAATGTGGGATTGGGCATTGTAACCTATTCAAACCAATGCATAAACTTTTGAATTTTGTTTCCACATATACACTTTTAGAAATATCTCCACATACTAATAAAAAAAATTCAACAAACTGCAAAAACTTTCTTTGTCGCTTCTCTAACACTATTATTAAACATATTAATTATATGAAAATGACCATCAAAGACGTCTCACTCTTTATGGAATTTTTTTTTAAATTTCACTATACAAGTTTAAAACAAAAATCAATAAAATAAAATTTGAAACTTTTATCGAATAAAGTTCATGCATAAAAATCGTAAATATTCACCATTTTCATCGTGTATAACTATAACTAGTTATGTTTTGGTTTGTATTTTGATAAATTTGTGTAAAATTTGTTCTAATTGTAATATATCAACTCTTGTATCTGAATTCTTATCATTAAAAGAAAATGATGTTAAAAGTAATTGATTTCTGAGAAGTAAATTGGGTCAAAATCGATTAAATTAAGGAAAATATACTATTTACTGGTATGTTGAGAGTTTAAACTCAAATAAAAGATTTCAAGTGCACAGAAAATAATAATAATATATATGAGATTGAATTTACATAGACCAAGATTACACTATGATTCTTTAGGAATGAAATTATGTTAAAACAGAAGTATGAGTTTTGCTTGTAGCGAGAATGAAAATAATAAATAAAAAGGGTGTAAATATCAATAAAATGAAGCGCTAGATCAATAGAAATTTGCAAAAATTCAGATATCACGAATCAGACAACTATTCGGGGACTAAAAGAAACCAAATATCAATGTATAATCAATTCACTGTTGTAGTATCAATTACTTTATCTAGCAAACTAAATATCTAAATTATCGTTTGAACCTATAATTCTAAACAAACATTAAGGAGCATGTTCAATATGTTCATGAGTCGACTTAACATAAGCTTACATTGGCTAAGGACAATACACTCATCTATATTATATCCAACAACTTATAACACTTTTAATGGATATATTGAACCTTGAATCAAAGACTAAGTAATCAATTTAGTATAAGTAATAAGATCAACAATAGATGAATAATCCTAAGATAATTTTATATCTATGTCTTATTCAATGATTCTGAAATTTTCTTGAAATCTTAAATCTTACTAGAAAACTACTCACACATGGATGGAGAGAAACATGAAAAAGATAAAGAATAAAACATAATTAAAATGAAAAATAAAGAGAAATGGCTTAAAAATCTTCACAAATTTTTAAGATAATGAATTTCTTTGCTCCCAATTGTAAACAAAACCAAAGAACAATGTTTTGAACTTAGATTACCCAGAATATCTCTAAAAAGTTGATTCTACAATTTTAGAACATTATGAGATGAATTGGGTCAGATCCAGAGTGAGTGATTCAGATTAAAATTGAACCATAAATATGCATATGAAGATGAGAACGATTGATCCCATTGATGGAACAATCGATCTGTCATTTCCACGAACTTACCTCCAACTGGTTCAAAGTGCTCACCGAGAATAACTTTCTAATCATCCATGAGAATAACCTAAGACCAGTGCCAAATGAAAGTTAACTTCTGTGGCTATGTTGTATCTAAATTTCATCAAATTCTTTAAATAGTAAAATTTAAACGGATGACAAATTTCCGACGGTACAACATGAGTTTTCATCTACAGTTGATTTTTTCCCAAATTACATATTTTTTCCATTAAACACTTGAAACCTGAAATAATATTAAAGTATAAGACATTAACAAAATGTTTGAATCAATAAATGATATGAAAAAATAAAGAATCATAGATAAAATATGGTTTATTTCACCTAGGGGTAGGCTAAAAAATTGAAATCCAAAAACCAATCATAAAACCCCTCCAAAACCGAATTATATATTCGTAAAATCCAAACGGATTTTAAAATTTCATATTTTAGTTATCGAACCGAACCGAAAAATCAAAAATCTATATGAAATTCCGAATTAAAATTATATAAGAAAATACTATGATGTTTTTCAAAATCATACAATATATTACTAAATTTTATAAAATTAAACATATTTTATTAAAACTGAATATATTTTTATTAAAATCTAATGATTTTTTAGGTTTTCCTCTAAAAATATATATGAATCATATCTGAATCCACAGCGAATTCAAACCGAATATTTGCAAAATCCAAACGAATAATAAAATCTATTAACCGAATTATCCGAATTCGAAAAATCCAAACTTAACCCGATCCAAAATATTAATGGTGAGGCCTAATTTCACCCACCAAATTGAAAAGAAGTTAAAGAAACTAAATGCTTAATTTAATCCATTTATTAAAGTTTTTTCAAATCTGCAAAGACACGACATTCTAAGGTTACTGTCAGTACAGTTGACAGGATTCTCACCTTCAAAATTCCTCGCGCTAATCCTCGAGAGTGAGTCTCACCTTCCACCATTTACACTGTTGTAAATTGTTTGGTCACACGTATAAGCGCGTGAGTAGAAACAACCAAAAAATAACAAGACCCACTTGTCTGAAGAGTTATGAAGATTGAAGACTCCCATACAGCTTTAAAAGCTTTTATTGCACATACTGCCAAAATTGTTTCCTTTGAAGAAGCTATGGTGTTATCAAACAAAGAGCCAAACACACATCACTTAACCTCCTTCTTTCTCCATTACTCTTGTCCTAAAGACAAAACTCTAAACAAAGAAGAAAGAGATAGACATGCATACCAAAACAGACTCAGAAGCTACAAGCATCGACGCAGCTTTATCTCCGCCACGTTCAGCTATTAGACCTCTTTACTACGTACAAAGCCCTTCTAACCATGACGTCGAGAAGATGTCATTCGGGTCGGGTTGTAGCTTAATGGGTTCACCGTCACATCCTCATTACTATCATTGCTCACCAATTCATCACTCTCGTGAGTCATCAACCTCTCGCTTCTCTGACCGTGCTCTCCTCTCTTATAAATCTATCCGTGAAGGAAATGGACGCCGCCGTTACATCAACGATGAAGATGAAAAAACGGACGGTGGAGATGATGATGACCCGTTTCGAAATGTTCGCCTCTACGTCTGGTTGCTTCTCTCCTTAGTCTTCTTGTTCACAGTGTTCTCTCTGATATTGTGGGGTGCTAGCAAAGCTTACTCTCCTAAAGTTGTGGTTAAGGTAACTATATTTAACTCCTGTATTAGTTCTTCACTTGGTATTGAAAAAAAAAAAGAAAAAAAAAGTCTTGACTCGGTGACTCGATCTGAGTCAACTCGTTTAGTGGACGACTGTTTTATTTCACTCTCCTTAAAAGAAACAACTTGGTAAAAGCCAAACTTTTCAAATGAAAACAAAAGTATCTATTGAGATCAGAAGACAAATGTGCGTTGAAATGTGATTTTAAACTTTTTTTTAATGAAAATAAGGTACATCTAGTGAGACAAGTAGACAAATATGCATTAAAATATGATTAGGTTTCAGATTGAAGATAGACAAATGTGCATTGAAATGTGATTAGGTGTCAGATTGAAAATAAACAAATGTGCATTGAAATGTGATTAGGTGTCAGACTGAAAATAGACAAATGTTTTCTAATGAAAACAAAATTATCTATTGAGACAAGTAGACTAATGTGCATTGAACTGCAGGGGATGGTAGTGAGGAACTTGAATGTACAAGCTGGGAATGATCTAAGTGGAGTGCCTACAGACATGTTGTCTCTTAATTCAACGGTAAGGATCATTTACAAAAACCCATCAACGTTCTTCACCGTCCACGTCACAGCCCCCCCTATCCTCCTTCACTATTCCAACCTTCTTGTCTCCTCCGGTGAGATGAAGAAGTTCACAGTTGGTAGAGAAAACCAAAAGAGCTTATTGACGGTGGTGCATGGCCATCAGATTCCTTTATACGGCGGTGTTTCTTTTCATCTTGACAAAATCTCATTGCCGCTTAACCTTACGCTCGTCCTCCGTTCCAAAGCTTATATTTTGGGAAGACTCGTCACGTCAAAGTTCTATACAAAGATCATATGCTCTTTCACTCTCAATGCAAATCGCCTCTCTAAACCAATCTCTCTTCTCCATTCATGTACTCATTACCACTGACCACATGAGTGTTTATGTACGTGTGTTTCTTGTATCTTTTGTGATCAATTATTTTCATCCATCAAAGTAGAATACCAACCCAGACAAAAAGTTATCACATATAAGTGTGACACTGCTTTATTAGCATTAAAGAGCCAAGATTTCACTAGGAAAACAAAACAATTCTAAACCCTAAAACCAAATATAATCTAAACATATGCAGGCTAAATGTAAAAAGAATCTCTTTCATAGAGTTGTTTAGTCTGACAATATTTTCTTCAGTTTCTGAGTACACACGATATATGTACAAAGAACCTCCTTTCCAGAGTGACCCCATTGGTCTGCATCTGCATCAGCATTCAGCTCTATAGCTTAGGTGTAGCGATCTAACGATCTTACTCATCACATGTCCCATTGTCCATATTCGAGTCAGATATGAAGAAATGTTACTCACAACTAGGTCTGTTGTTATGGTTAACTATACCCAACCTTACCCTTATTTTAGAAACATTCTCACAAAAAACACATTGGTTAAAAAAATCTTCGAAAATCCCCTAAACCCTACACTATTTAGGTAACCCAAATAAAGATTACCAATGAATACCGGCCATATACCTAATTACATAAGTTATGTGTATCTTTTTATTTTATGTTTAATTTACCATTATATTATTTTGTTATCTTTAAACATTATTAAAAATACAATGTCGATAAATTCTAATATAACTTTGAAATTAAAATTTTGTTGTAAAATTAAAATAATCCAACTAAATTATGAACTATGTATTTCCAATATAAATTCAAAATTGGAATATATGCTAATATAATTACCACAAAATATTTTAAATATATGTGCTCTAGAATGGAGCTTATAATGAGTTTAAATAGAGGAGGGACTTTAACAGACTCAGACTCCTCGTAAACTACTCTGTTGGGACTCTAAAACAAGACCAAAGACCTTAACCCAAAGTAAATAGCGTCTAGGACCAAAATAAAAGAAGTTTGTGGAAATAAAGACAATGAAATGAAACTATAGTCTATATTATAACATAAAAGTAAATGTTGAGTCGGTCCATTGCATGATGAAGGAGACCAAGTTAATCATCAAAGTGGTGTAAGTGAACTTGAGGCCTCATTAAAAACCTTAGTTTGGAAAACCCATTAGGAAAAAACCAAACCAAGGGACCTCCAACTTCTCCAAGTGCTAGCTGGTCCATGATCACATCAATACCTTCTTCATAGTCATGTCTATATGTGTTGTTGAAACCCAATGATGTGTCTTCTTGAATCCACTCCCAAATCAATCCTAAGAAACTTCTTATGTATTCCATAAAGGTTTAGAACTCGGGAAAAACATACAATGTGTCTATCTTACCTTTTTTGCATCTCGAACTGGTCGGCGTGTTTTCTCTTGTACTCATGAGTCATAATCTTCTTACGCCTAAGCTTGTTGAAATTCCATTAGTTAGAACCCTAAACCCTACACCCTAATCCCTAAAACCCATAACCCTAACCCTAGACACATTGGAATGACATGTTGCTACCAAACATCCATAGGTGTTGAAACTCAAAGCATTAAAACTTTATAGTCACATCCATAAGTGTTGTTCTAACCCTCAGATATGTCTTCTTGCTTCCTCTCCCAACTTAACCCTTACAAAAGGTTCCAACTTATATAAAATAGTGAGAAAACTAGATTTTATATTTTCGGTCAAAACGAGGTTTTTAATGGAAAACATGATTTTGTGTTTTTTTACGGAAAACAAGATTTTTTAATATTTTGCGGGAAAATAAGATTATACGTGTTTGGTGGGGAAAAGATTTTATGTTTTTGGCACGAAAATAAGATTTTACATTTTTTGGCATGAAATTTTTTACATTTTGGCGGAAAATTTTACATTTTTGGTGGAAAAACGATTATTTACTTTTTTGCGGTAAAACAAGATTATACATTTTTGGGAGAAAACAAGTTTTTACATTGTTGGCGGAAAAACAAGATTTTATATTTTGATGGAAAAATGAGATTTTATATTTTTTGCAGGAAAACTGGATTTCACATTTTAGCATGAAAAAAAATTTTGTTTTAAGTATGAAAACGAGATTTTATGTTTTTGGTAGGAAAGCGAAATTTTATTTTTCTACCAAGAAAACGAAATTTTATATTTTTGAAATGAAAACATAATTTTACATTTTGACGAGATAAAATAAAAAGATAAGATAATAGATATCAATATTCCTAAGATTTGATGGTAAAAATAGGATATTTAGCCATAATTAACATCTCTATTCACAACCGTCTGACATTTAGTATTATTGCTCTCCTAGTTGATGAATGACAAGATAACCTTTTTCTGTTGGGATATGTGTTTCAAACAACTATTCATAGCATATGGCGGGAAAGAAATGATTGAACATGGTGGACCCTCCACTTATCCTTCGATTCCTTCCTAGCTTGCATGATTCACGTCTTGAAGCATTTGATGCACACAAGTTTTGTATGGTTTAATTCTAATTTAACATTCATTTCAAAATTGCCGTAAAAAAACATTCATTTTCAAAAAAAAAATCTATATATATTAAAAAAAAATTGTTGTTTAATGGAATATTGTTTATAAGTGGTAACTGAGGATGAGAGTAGAAATTGGAAGAATTATATATTTCTCTCATAGTTACAATGGTTATGATACAGTAGTTTACATAGATAACAGAATAATAAAGCTAATTGATCAAGTTTCCTAAATTACAGATATAATAATTATTGAAAAATATATTTAAAGATATTTGACATATTTGGTACCCTTCTATATGCTCTTTCAATCTCAAGGTGGCGATGAGAAAACTTAGAATGAGCAGCTTGAGATTGATTGAATTTAACATTTGAAGCTTGGCGCTGAAGAATCATCGACAGACATATAGGCTATGAAAGTGTTGACTCTTTAGAGAATGGCAGTATGAAGAAGAAGTGGTGGTGACGATGTGAAGCACAACGGGTGGTGGAATGGCATTGAGTTGATGGAGTAATAATAAGATTTTTTTTTTTGAAAACTGATTTAGAAATTTAAATTTAGATTCAGAGGCACATAATATGTTTGAAGAAAAGAAACACTAGGCTTAGATTCAGAGGTCTATTATAGACTTGAATAACGGTAAGCTTGAATTTAGAGGTTCATGATGAATATAAATTTTGGAAGCACTCGCTTAATAGAAAACATAAAAAGAAGCTGAATGGTTTAACCAAAAAAAAAAAGAAACTCAATGGTTTTAAAAAAAATCAAAAGAAAATGAAGTTTGATCGGTATATCAAAACTTGGAACGAACCCGCTCTGATACGATGACGATGAGAGTAGAGATTGGAATAGTTATATATTTCTTTCATAGTTACAATAGTTTATATAGAGAATAGAATAATAAAACTAATTGATTTAGTTTCCTAATATACAAATATAATAATTATTGAAAAATATATTTAAAGATATTTGACATATTTGGTATCCTTCTATATTAACATATATAGAATGTGACAGTTTTTAATCTCGAATAGAAAACAAACTCACTTAACTTAACTTCCCCCGGGAATGAGAATCGGAATCGCCATAGATCTCAATGTGTGGAAATTATGGATTCTTGCTATTCACTAAAGTTACCATCAATGTAGGTAAGTTTAATAATTCCTCCATTAGCTTCTTTTGCTGCCAACATCAATAGAGTTAACATGATGCTATAATTAGGAACTCTCTTTTTGGTCACACGCAATTTCAATCATTCAAAACCCAAAACATTATTATTATTATCGTATACAAAAACACAGAGGAAATATAGTAAAAGAAAAACCCAACAGAACCAACAGCATCATACATATGGTTCTTTATTACGTAAGATAGTCATCACAATTGATGAAAGAAGTCAAGTCCAATATCGTTCCAAGCGTTCCATAAATGTTTAGCTCCTGCAGACCACAAATGTAATCACCCTAAGCCTCACGTCCAGTATAGTATCTAAGATCATACAAGAGCTAAAAAAATTACCTGTAACGTAGCAGCCAATCTCAAGTTTTGGGTTCTACATGTTTTGACTAGTCAAAACATTTTTAAACGACTTACTCTTCTCCTTTTGCCTCGTGAAATTTTCTTGATTTGAACCAAACTTGGAACATAAGAGCAGCCATGTAGCCATCCGTTTTGGAATCCAAGTACTCCGATATCTATTTCTTTAAAGTATCCATTCTCTCTAATGATGTTAATATAAGGTTTGGGATACTCTTTGGCATAGCGAATAGAGATAGTCTGTCTATGTAAACCCATGTATAGTTTCTTCTCCTCGTCAATGAAGAAACTAATTGGAGTCTCTAACCTAAGTCTCTCGTAATCCAAATCTCAAGCTTATAATCTTCATAATAGTGGCCCAAACCTCTCTCTTGTAAAATCAAACCGATTATGTAAGTTTTGTAACATTCCGAGTTTCTTTTTTTTAGGACACCAGTAAGTGTTTCCCTTCAAAGAAACGCCAAGAGAAGAATTAAATAAAGTCCAGTGTGGAGTGACATCAAGAGTTGTCCATAAACCAGAGTCAAAAATCATAGATTTCGTACCAAAACAATTGTCTTTCAAGTGAGAAACAATCTATAAACCTCAACAATTTAAGGCTACGACAAGATTCCTTATCCTCGTATCCAATAGCATAACTGTAATAAGTATATCCTAATCCTCGTGGGTGAAAATGTCTGAGTTTAATCCACACTTTTTGCTCCCAATACGGATTCCAAACCACAACCCTAGTTACGTCTCTCAAGATGAATAACAATAAACCCTCAAAGTGTAAGACTTCAGTTATACTGAAGTCATCGTAAAGGAAACTAAGTTTACCTTTAAGTTCCATAGATGGATCAACTTCGCCAACAAAGACACTCAGTAAATAAAGAATGTTATTCTTTATCGCTATCATCATAGTCTCACCTTCTCTTGCTCCTCTTGTTGCTTTACGTACGCTCTCACTTTTGGATAGATTGTTCCAAGTTTTGCAAGCTGCTTTAGTATATTTCAAGGGAACCTTAGAAAGAATATATTCTATCAAAACCTTTGGAAGGCTAGAGATCGTCGTCGTCATTGTTTCAAATCGCAACAAAGGTTTTTCTTTTCTTTTCTTTTTCTTTCTTGCGGCAAAGGGAAAGGAACGTATAATAAGTTGGACTTGAAGATACATTAGAAAAAAACCATAAATGAAACTGGGCTAATCGTGGGCTTCAGAATCTAATTGGGCTTTTAATGATTTTAACTTACAATATACGAATAAGGTTTGCGGATTAATATACAGTTGTTTGATGAGTTGCTGGCTACTGATGTTTTTACTTATAATGTGTATATCAATATCAATGGCTTATGTAAGCAAAACGATATCAAAGGTGCTGTAAAAGACGATGTCTTCTATGAACAAAGCTAGGTTCTGAGGGTAATGTAGTTACATACAACATATTTGACTAAGGTGAGGATCTTAGCTGAGCTAATTAAGACTCTATGGAAAGAGATGGAGACGAATGGAGTTAACAGGAGTAGCTACACATATGATATTACGATTAATTCATTCATTGAGGTATATGTTGTGCTCACAGTTTATTGGAATAAGCATTGAAACATGACCTTGTTTGTTAAGAATTCAAGAATTGAGGAAGTCACAAGACTCACAACCCAAAACATTAATACCAAAAACAGCAGAAACTAAAAGAAAAATGCAATAGCACTAGCAACATCATATGGTTGCTTTATTAGGTAAGAGAGGCATCCCAATGGAAGAAGATGATACAAGAGCAAAAATCATTTACCTTTAACTTAGTGTTCATGTCTTTAAGAATTAGCATCAGCTTCACCTCCAATAGCCTTCCTACACAATCAAAATAGGCTTAAAGCTACAAAACATCATTGAAGAATTTTTCTGTGAGTTCTTTTGGAAGTCCCATGACTGTATCAACACCTCCCACCACAGAATCTATAAAAGGTGAAATGAGTGGATGCTCCAATGTTAAACCTCCAGCAACCTTGAAAGTTATAGCATCATCAATAAGATCATCAATGACTTGTTCAGGTATCTCATGGAAATAAACCTCTGCTTTATCCCATCCACCTCTTCTAACTCCAGTTTTCAAGTTACTTACAATAACAGATCCCACAACGCCTCCATGTGACCCCGAATAGCCTTTGATAAACTCGCGAGCTTCTTCTCTACTATTTGGTTTCTCTCTGATCACACCTTTGTACACAACTACAGTATCTGCAGTAATCAATAAAGTAGGTTGAGGATCATTCACAAACTGACTTTCACCTCCTAGTTTCGATATAATCTCATTCGCCTTAGCTTCAGCAATAGCTACAACCAAATCTTCAGGCTTCTCTTTTCTTATAGCTTTCTCATCAATGTCAGCAGTCACAATAGTGAAATCATATCCCATTTCGGTTAAAATCCGCTTTCTTGCCATCGACTGTGAGCCAAGAATGAGCTTAAATCCTCTCTCCATCGCCTTTGTTGCAGCCATTTTAGTGTTGTACTCTGAGTTGAAAGAATAAAGAAGAAAATTTTAACAAACAAACAATTTTCCCATCCTGAAGAACCCTTAAAATTTCTTGCATAGCCAACATAATTTAACAAGATAAAAACATATAATTATAAACACCTATATAATTACATTACCTTCATAATTAGAAAAGCTAATTATTCAATACATTACTTAATAGTATTTTCGTTTATCTTATTTAGCTATTAAACCAAACTGTGAACAAGTCTTCTCTACATGGTCACTTGTAGTAGTCTTAAGAGAAAGATTAGGAGATACATTTTAGCAAATTCCGATTAAAACTAAAATTTATATGCATTCATCTCATCAATGTTATGCTATGACAAGTAAACAAAACTCTAAATATTCAAACTTTAAGAAAGAACAAAAAAAAAAGAATTTATGATGAAGAACTCTAAATATTCAAACTCTAAATATTCAATCTGTGACGAGTCAATTGGAGACACGTCAATGGAAACGACAAGTGAATACACATTATGACATATGAAAATAATCAATAATTCAATAACAAAATTAGGGTTCTGAGAAGAAGTGAACGTACAATTTCGATTGCAGATGAGGAAATGAAAGTGGAAGGAGAGCTGGAGATAGCGAATGAGAGATACTGAGAGAGAAACGTATGGCTGTAATTTTTGCCCGATTAGTTTCTGTTGTTGTCGTCAGCCAATGGATTTTTTTTTTATCATTTAACTCGTCTAGAAAATTTAACTATTTATTTATTATCATAACCATTTTGTTTTCAATTGTAACCAAATTATTATATAGTATTGATTGGTTAATAATACTTAATAACAATAAAAATATGTTAGTTAATGTTAAACAATATTATTTACCGTAGTTATTATTTAACCATAAGCATGTAAAACTCTTGGTTAACTATAATCGTAACTGTTTTAAAATTTGAACAAAATATATATTTATTAAATAATTATTATTATTAGTTGATTTATCATTGTTTCGTTTTTTCAATAGAGGTTAAATTCCTTTTTTGTAAAATCTTCACTAAATTATTTTACCATATACAATGGTAACTACTTTTAAGCATAACTCTATTAACCAGATACTATATGGTTAAAGTTAAAATCAATCAAAAAAATATACTCGTAACCATAATAATCTTATCTATGATCATGGCTCAAATCACATGGCTAGGTGAATATTAGCCTCGGCTGGATGCATATATCAGGCCTTTTTTGGACAGATTCATATATCTATCCGGCCATATATCTATCCGGACGGATATCGATATCTGTTAAAAAAAATTAAAAATATATATTATCATATTAAATTTAAAAACAATAAAAATTATATTAAAAATAATTATAATTATAAATCAATCTTAATATTATTATAATAATACAAAATATTTAAAATATATATTAATATAATATATATAATAATAAAATATTTTAAAAGTATTTATAACCGAATCAGGAAATCTTGTCAGATTTTTTTTTTAATTATCTGGATTTGCATCTTGCCATATCCCTAATTCTATTATCTGAATTAAGATCCAGGCGACACTTATCCGTTTTTTGGAATGGATAAAGCTGGATCCTAAATACTAAATAATATGTCCCAGGTCTAGTGAATATGTAATTTGTTTCAACCTTTTTATATTTTTTTTCTTATCTATATTTTCAATTTATACCTAAGATAACATTCATTTTTTGTGGACACCTAAAATAACCATTATTTCTACAATAATTATTTTCTAATTTCTGAAATACTAAATAACTCATTTTAAATAATTATATTATTTAAGTTTTAGGTATTATTGTGTTATCTATAACGTAACTAACTTACAATTTCATAGATATTTCTTATGTCATGTAACAAAATGGTTATGTTTGTTAATACAACTATTGAAATGATGAACCATACTACGACAAAAATATATTATATAACGAGTTGTCAATTCTTTAAACGCTGATAACAATTGTAGAAAACAATTTAATGATAAATTGCGACAAACTATTATAACTGTCAAACAGTTAAGTGGTTTATCTATAAAAATTTTTATATTATTCCAAAAATCTATAAATGTTAACTCCAATTTATCAATTGTTATTAGTATTATAAATTTGATTAGAAATTAGTCAGGCATCATCTTGATCCATTTTTATCTTCTATAACTAAAATATTTGTTAATATGGATGATTTAAAGATGGATGGTAAAACATTAATTTTAATTTCTGTTCATAATTAATAAGAAGAGCAGCTGATTTTAAAAGGGGGGGGAGTTTGTTTAAAATTTTATTTAACTATATTAGTTTTGTGAATATTATTGTGTATTTAATGATTTTATTTAAAAATTAAATAATTTTTTTAAATAATATAATTTAATAACATCTTTATTTAATAGATATTAAATAAACATAAACAGATTTAAATTTAAAATAATAATTCAATTTAGGGAATTGATGAAATAAATAGGAAATTATAATAATTATTAATAAGATTTGAAAACAATAAAGATTGACAATAGAAATATGTGTAGTATTACATTTAAATATAAGGTTATTTTGCTATAAGTATGCTCAAATAATAATATAGAGATTTATGGTTAATTTTTTATTAACTACTTATAAATAATTTCTTTTTGTATAATTTTAACTTGTTATTTTAAAGTATTTATTTTATTTAATATATTTATCTTACTGTATAGAATTATTGTAAAATGGTTTTATCATCAAAGCATATTATTTTCATTTAAAAATAAAAAAATTTAAGTTTTTGTTTCAAATCTATGTCGGATCATTCTTGCATTTATATTTACAAAATTCCACAATTTTATGTCATATTAAATCAAAACTGAACTAATTTTTATTGAAAAATAAAATAATTTTAATTTAATTTGAACAGTTTTTGTTCTGTTTTAACCCAAAAATCTACTCAAAATCGATGTGGACATGCACATACATGAACTGAAAAGTCATAAAATTTAAATGGGTACTAAAAAGTTTTACCCAAATTACCCGAATCTGATCAAAAACTCAAATGACATGGCATATGTCCGTTTTGAAAATTTGAATCACAAAATATACAAAAATCTAAATGTTTATTAATTATATGTATAAAAATTCAAAGTAAGGAAAATAATTCTGAAACAAGGAAATCCAGCTTTCAATTGTTTGAACAACTAGATTAGAATGATGAATCAAAATTATATAATAATAATACAGTAAACAGTAAGTTTAAATAAAGTTGAAAAGGGATTCATAATTAAATTTCTAATATATTTTCTTAATTTTAATTAAATAGATAGATTTAAAGAAATTTGAAATTATTGTTAGTATCAAATCTAGGATGCAAATCAATATAAAAAATCACATATGGACGTATATTAATTCTAATCTCATAAAATATATTAATATGATTGTTACATAAATCTTCTAAAAATCTCTAATTATATGTTATGTTCCTAGATCTAATCATACGTCAATATGAAAGACAAAGATAATACGTCAATATGAAAGACAAAGATAAGAACAAGTATTAAAATTACAAATATTTATAGAGCGGTTAAGCCCCTAAAACTCTAAAAATAATATAAGGAATCTAGAATACTTTTGCTCCGAGAGAAGAACTATCAATGAATTTTCAATGGTTTTCTTCTGAAATTGACTACATACTTATATAAAAGTCTCAGCATTAAGATTCCGAATCCAAGAAGGAATATGATTTGGACCTCATTGATCGGTGTCAGTACATACCGATCAGTACATGATAATATCTTCACCGATTAGAGGCATATCCATACCGATCAGTGGTGATTCTATTTTTAAAAATCTTCCACGAGTTCATGCCCAAATTCACTTAACTTCTTTTTATTTGGTTTCAATTGTAAGTCGAGAGAGAGAGCTGTGTGAAAACTGGATGCGTTTATTGATGACATCTTTACAACATATATACACGTAAAGAGATAATTACGACTCCTATATTATCTCGATTACACTCTTATCACAATATACTCTGTAATCTTATCATAACTAGAATATCTTCTAGAACTTTCTCTCAACACTCCCCCTCAAGTTGGTGCATGCAAGTCACACATGCCTAACTTGGATAACAAATAATTGAAGCTTGAAGTACCCAAAGATTTGGTAAGAACATCCGCCACCTGCTCTGTAGTTCGTACGTGTGTGGTAATGATGAGCTTGTCTTGAACCACGTCGCGTACACTGACAATCTGATTCGACGTGCTTCGTTCTTTCATAAAAAACCGGATTAGCTGCTATGTAAATGGCTGATTTGCTATCACAAAAGAGTTCCATCGGAGTCTTGTGCACCACTCCCATATCCGCTAATAGGTTCTTTATCCACTTAAGTTCTTTAACTGCTTCTGACATTGCTCTATTCTCAGCTTCTGCCGAGGAATGCGAAACTGTATCCTGCTTCTTTGTTTTCCACGACAATGGAGATTCTCCCAACTTAACTACATATGCTGACAATGACCGCCTTGTCTTCGGACATGAATTATAGTCAGAGTCACAGTACGCGTGGATTTGAAGATCATTATCAGCATGGAGAAAAATGCCCTGTCCCGGACATCCTTTCAAATAACGAACCACTCTAATAGCTGCCTCCCAATGAGCTTCCCGAGGATCATGCATTACCTGGGACAAAACATGAACTGCATAGCCTATGTTTGGTCGCGTAATGTGCAAGTAAACTAACCGGCCAACCAATCTCCGAAAATGAGCTGGGTCACTGAATCATTTCCCTTCGTCTGCAAGTAGCTTGTGATTGATTTCCATAGGAGTACTAAACGGTTTGCTGCTCATCAAGCCTGTTTCAGACACAATGTCAAGTGTGTATTTCTTTTGCGTGAGAAATATTCCCGAGGCTGCTTTTGCAACTTCTATACCGAGGAAATATTTAACCTTTCCCAAATCTTTCATATGAAAGCAAGTGCTCAAATATCTCTTGAAACTTTCGAAAGCTTTCAAGTCATTACAACTAATGATTAAATCATCCACATAGATCAGGACACACAAAGAAAGGCTGCCCTTAATCAAGGTGAAAAATGAATAATCCGCATATGATTGTACGAAACCATACTGTCCTAAAGCACTTGTAAACTTAGCAAACCAACACCTTGGTGCTTGTTTTAAACCATAAAGAGTTTTCTTTAGTTTGCACACCTTACTTGTATCTGAAGATTGAAAACCCGAGGGAATTTTCATGTACACTTCCTCTTCTAAATTACCATGTAAAAAGGCGTTGTGTACGTCCATTTGATGGATCTCCCATCTTTTTAATGCAGAGACACCGAGAAATGCACGTATCGTTGTAAGCTTCGCCACTGGAGCAAATGTTTCATCAAAATCCTCCCCCTCAATTTGATGATTACCAAGAACTACTAGCCGATCTTTATACCGTTCCACAGTTCCATCAGCATTGTCTTAATCTTGTAAATCCAATGGCACCCAATAGCCGATTTTCCTGTAGGTAAATCCACCAAGTCCCACGTGTTACTTATTTCTAAAGCTTCTACCTCATGTGACATGGCTGTACGCCACCTTTTGTCTTTGATGGCTTCGCGATAACTTTTAGGTTCGGTACCGGCTGAGACAGCTGCTAGGAAAGCTTTATGTCTTTCTGAAAATTTTTCATCAGAGACAAAGTATTCAATAAGATTTGGAGTGTTACCGTCAATCATAGGAGGAGCCGCTGTTGTGTCGGCGATTTGAGACGAGGAGTGTGTATATTTTTCACAACAAACACTGTATGTCACATAATCTTTTAGCAACACGGAGGGAACCTTCTCTCTACAACCCCTACCCATCAGCTGCTCCTCACACAGTTCTACTGTTGTATCTGCTTCACTGTTAATCGCAGTGACATTCACATCTACGGAGTCAACAGGCACTGGTCTTTCACTTTCTTCTATTGGTGTCTCATATCTTCTAGAACCTTCCCAAACAGAGTCGCCACCGACAACTAAGCTCGGAACAATTTCTTCAATAACAGCCGCACTTGGCTGAAAACTTGGCACATTATCATATGTGCTACTGGTTTGATACAGAAACGAAGATTCATCAAACAAAATGTCTCTTGACACGAAGAAAGTTTTCCGCTCCATGTCATACAATTTCCAACCTTTTTGTCCGTAAGGATATCCAACAAACACACACCATCTACTCCATTCTCCAAATTTTTCTTTATCACGAGACTTCACGTGTGCAAAACTCATGCACCCAAAGGTTTTCAGTGTTTCATACACAGGTGGATTAACAAAAAGCATTTCATGTGGCGTCTTGCCCGGGAGGAGTCGTGATGGAGTTTGGTTTATTAAGTGAGCTGCTGTTATTACACTTTCTCCCCAAAATGTCGTTGGTAGATGAGATTGAAACAACAGCGACCGAACGACATTTAGAAGATGTCTATGTTTGCGTTCCACTCGCCCGTTCTGTTGAGGTATCCCGACACAAGATGTGTGATGCAATATACCTTCTACTTTAAAGTACTTTGACAAGCATACAAACTCACTCCCATTATCACTTCTCACAACTTTCACCATTTTCCAAAACTGTCGCTATGCCATGGAAACGAAGTTTGGTAACACTGTCTTGACCTCACTCTTTTCTAAAAGTAAGCAAATCCACACTGCATGGGAAAAATCATCCACTATTGTCAAGAAGTACACATCATCACAAGATGACGGTACCGATAAGGTCCCCACAAATCATAGTGTACAAGCTCAAAAGAATCCAATGCTTTATTAGAACTTTAAAAAAAACTTCACGTGTTTGTTTTGACTGAAAACACAAGTCACAACCTCCAAACTTATCGGGGACACTCTTAACACCAGAAATAAAAGGAAGAAAATCCAAAACACTAAAAGCAGGATGTCCTAATCTATGATGCCACAAAGACTGATCCTCAGAAGTTTTAATCTTGTGAGCTCGTGCAACCGCAACATCCTGATAAAGATACACACCATCCCTTTCCTCAAAGACTCCAATCAGGGTCCTCGTGAAACGATCTTGTACCACACACAAAGTATCAGTAAATACAGCTAAGCCACCAGTTTGCTTCAACAATTTTGCAACAGAGAGTAAGGTGCAATTAAGATTTGGCACAAACAAAACATTTTCGACTTAATCAAAGCCGACTAGATCAAAAAATCGGACTGGGTTGCATAAGTCTGACTACCATCCGAAAATTTAATTGCACAGGATCCAACATCTTGAATATTTGAGAGTACACTATAGTCACCAGTCATGTAGTGTGATACACCGGTGTTTAGTATGACCTCTCTTGTTTGTTTCTTACCAGTTAACCTTTCCGGAATAGATGCCTCTTTTGTTGCTCAAGCAACTGTCCTAAAGACGCCCACTGCTCGGCGGTGAAAGTCGGAATTGGTGATATCTGTGATGGAGTAGAAGCATGTGCAATGTTCGATCTGAACTGCTGTGACCCACGACCTCTTCCTCCATTCCACGAACCTCTACCTCTTCCTCCGCCACCTCTAGGTCCATTTTTTCTACCCACCATTCCGGGAAGCCAATGATTTGCCAACATTCTTTCTTCTCATGACATGTGCGGCCACAATGAGCACACACCCCAGTCTTGTCACGAGACCAAGGGTATTTTTTGAGTCTACTGAATCAGTATAGCTATCCTTCTTCTAACACAGCAACGCAATTTTAATTGCAACAGCGCAATCACTCCACTTGAGGGAGTAGAGCTAATATCACCAACATTAGGCTCTGTTTTTGCCATGAATCCAACCGTACTGTTTTCTGGTATGGTACGAGTTGAGTTCAAGCGTCTCTCCTCTCGCACTACTTGTTGATAAGCACTATTAAGATCCGGAAGAGGTTCCATTCCAATAATATTTGGACACACACTTCCAAACCGACTTTCGTCTAACCCCATCAAAAATTGATGAACACGTTCATCTTCATACTCTTGCATATATTTCTCCTTTGTACTGCATGAACACTAAGGCACATGCTTATAGTTGAGAAGCTCTTCCCACATGGAAGACAATTTTCCAAAGTAGTCCATCACCGTGAGACCATTTTGACGACATGCAGCAAGCTCGGACTTGAGCTGATACACTCGAACAACATTACCAATTGAGAATCGCTTCCTTAGATCACACCACAACTTGTAGGAGTCAGCTACGAATGACACTGTAGATCTCATTCTAGGAGCCATCGCAGCCCGGATCTATCCAACAATCATGGAATTCACCGTTCTCCACTATTCTAGCTCGTTAGAATCTTCTCCAGGTTTCATTTGACTCCCATCGACAAAACCGAACTTTCGTTTTGCCCTGAGTGCATTCTCCATCTCCATGGCCCACTCAGCATAATTTTTACCCGACAAAATCACCGGAGTTATCAGGGAACCCGGGTTATCTGAAGGATGCAAGTAGTACGGTGTACCCGCCAAGATTTCCTTCACACCAGAAATTTATGTTTTCACTATTTGGTTTCCAGCATCATCACTCATGTTTATGTTACGATTTTATCAAAGAAATGAAACTCTCTCTTTCAACTTAAGCTTCTAGAACACCTTGCTCTGATACCATGTAAGTCGAGAGAGAGAGAGAGCTAATTGTGTAAAAATTGGATGTGTTTATTGATGACATCTTTACAACATATATACACGTAAAGAGATAATTACGACTCCTACATTATCTCGATTACACTCTTATCACAATAAACTCTATAATCTTATCATAACAAGAATATCTTCTAGAACCTTCTCTCAACATCAATAAATTCATTAACCTAATAATACAATTATTCTATAAACCATATTGTTTTTAATGAAAAAAACTGAGACTGGTTAGTAAACCAAATTTAAAACCGTTAATATATACTGTTATCAAATAACATACACAAGATAGTTATTATTTTCAATAATGGTAATATCATAGTATTTTTGAAAATTTTCTCAATTTCTCAAACCATAATTGTTTGTTAACTTAAAATCCTCAAAATGCTTTCCTTCTCGTTAAAATGCTCGTCCGTTTCATCATCGAAAGAAACAAGGAATTTAACGTGTTTAAAACTGTATCATGTATGCTTAACTTAAACGCCGTCTTTGGAAACTGTAAAACGACCCCAGCATTTGTATGATACTATGATGCGTCATTTTACTCTAAATGCTTTGAATCATGTTATCATAAAATCGAAAGAGGTCTACATGATTTGGAGAAGAAATTGTTACGATAGATTTTATTTTCTTTATAACGTAAAATTCTGTAACTTTAGAACGTTTTACACGTGACAAAAAAAAAAAGAAGAAGAACGTTTTACACGTAGTTCATTTATGAAGGAACCTATTATTTTTTATGTTGGCTCCCTTATTTATTCTTTCAAAACTATAAAATAGAATAATATTTAAAAATCGCTCCATTTAACAACCATCAGTCATAGACGGCTGCTCTCAAGCCTTCCATGCTTTTCTTCCCGATTGCTAACGATATTGGGGCCCCGGTCTCGGACTACTAGGCGGTGTTCTTATAGGTGATATTTTTATATGCGCTGTTAGATATTCAAAGTTAGTCATATAAAGAGAAAAAAATATGAAGGAAATCGAATGAAAATATTGGGACTAGTTTACCAAGTTTGCGGATTTCGTATGGCCGAGTTGAACCTGCCAAAGATAAAATCATCAAAGAGAGAAACAAAAACAAAGTAATCAACCAAAAGTTTCTCTTCATTTTTTTTTCTATCTTAACTTCTGTTGTAAGTGTATGTTGAAATGTTCTACTCATGTACATGTGTATTTATATTTTTTGAAATAATCCAAATTTTTAATGAGGTTTAATAAAGAAGTAGCATAGGATGATAGGAAAACCACAGAGTCTGACTGAGTAAAACGTTGAAGAGTCTTCGACGAAGACACGGTAAGCCTTCATTTTTAGTAATTTCTGTCAAGACTTGTTATATGCATATATACTTAAAAAATCTACCATTACTTTGGCTTTGAGTTATCTCCAAAATAAAATAAAAATCTAAAGAACATTAGGTCGTAATTATTTTGACAAGTTCAGCCACGAAAAGTAGGAAAGAAAAAAGGAACTTTTAAGCTCGTCAACTACTTTAGTGAAGGAATGGAAATAGACCCAATCTGGTTGTTGTTACCATATTGTCTTACTGAAGATTATTCGACGTAGACACACGTGGGAAACCTTATTTGTTAGTAATTAATTTCTATCAAGACCTTTTATGTATATATATATATACATAACAATTTGAGATAACTAAAAATGTTACTAGTATGTATTATATAACGCGAATATTCGGCAGTGCGAAAAACGACGGCCCTACACAAACGTAAACGGATATGCAGAGTTGGTTTGCTACAATTTCGTGTTAAGAAATTCTTTTTTTTTTAAAGGTGATATGGCATTATCCTAATTGTTTTTTTCTTAAAGATGATATGGCATTATCCTAATTGTTTGAGGATCTTATTCTTCCCATTAGTTAGTATTACTCACTATAAAATATTGATTAAACATAGAATTTATAATAAATATATACATGGGCAATTAGCATGTCGAACATGGGAAGCTACTTTATACATGGCCGCCACATGACTCCTCGCACATCACGGAATCGGTCAAATCTTTTCTACTGATCGATTATTATTTTGTAAACATTTTAGTTTATTTAGATGACATTTGTGTAATTCGGGCTTCGGATACTTTATCAAAAGATTTATCAGAGAGGTTGAGTTCGAATTTAGGTTGTCAAAAGGCTCTTTTCTAGGTGACCATGCATACAAAAAAAAAATAATCAAATCTTAGTGATGTATTATATGATATCCGATCAACATTTGATTGTTGGGATTTGCGGTTTTGGTCTTCACCGGAAGAAGAGATGAAGAATTGGTGACAAGAGTTAGAGACCAGAGTTCTGCAATCCCCTCTTTCTTGCAGCTAACTACAATTATCTATTCAGTGATATATGTCATATTTGTTGATTTTTAATTATACTTTTTAGAGTTTTTCTATTGTTTTAGAGTTTTTCTATTGTTTTTAGAGTTTTTTTATTGTTTTTAGAGTCTTTTCAGTTTTTTTCTATTGTTTTTAAAGTTTTTTCATATGATTACAAGTTTGAATTGAATTTATGTGTTAGGAGTGATAATATAAGCAAATAAACAATTGGAGGTGGAATATTATGCTGAATTGTTAGAGGTTTTCCATTCGTTGAACATGTTCTCATAAACAGAATTAAATGAAATTTGGACACAAGATAACCACAGGAGTTAGCTTTCATATGAAACTGGTTTGAGGTCATTCCGATGGATGGTTAGAAAGTTATGATTGTTTTACTGAAAACATGTCCATTGGATACAGATTTATGACCCAATTTTGATCAAAATCATTCTGGGTCCAACTTAATTCATCTCCTAATATTTTAAAAACCCTAGACTCGACTTTTTAAGATATTTTGCATATTTTTAGTTTTAAACATTGTTCTGGCGTTTTGTATGCACTTGGGGCTAAGAAATTCATCCTATTAACAATTGAAAAAGGTTTCTAAAGCCTTTCTCTTTATTTTCAGTTTAATTATGTTTTTTTCTTTATCTCTTCCATGTTTCTCTCTATCCATGTCTGAGTAGATTCTTAGTTAGATTTAGGGGCTGTCATTAGAATGAGTTTTTACATCATTTTAATGGAATTTAAGTTGCAGTGCTTTTAAAATCCAATTACTGGTATTTGATGAATTGAAAAGTCTCAAACTTCGCTTTTCAATTCTATGCTAATAGATTACATTGTATTTAGAAATCATTAAAAATAAAATAATTATCTATATAGATTGATTCTTCTAGCAGTTTACAATGCTGCAGAATAAGTAAATTTCATAATACCTGTAATATACCATATTAAAAGCAGTATATGCTGCAATAATGTTTTGAAATCACCCCAATGCAATATTCCATGACTTACCAACACTCTAGCAGGCAAAATACTCAATCGTCTTCTTCTTCTTCATTCCTTTATACACAGTCGGGAACCTATTTGAACAAAAGTTAATAAAGTAAATACTTTGGAAACTAAAACTTTCGGAAAATGTTAATGGAGAAAATCACCTCATAGAAATTCAGTAAAGCTTGTTTAGCTATTGATTCCCTTGCAAATCTCACCGACGACTTCTTACTAACTCTAGAATGATATTCTCGATCAAATTTTTGTAATGCCACCTGTAATAACACCCTATCGCTCTGTCTCCATTGCTTCCAGCACCATTTCATCTCCATATTCAATCTGGGTAATGACGTACATTGCTCTGTCTAGAGATCGACTAGATAATGATGAATCATAGACACTTGAAATATATTTCTCTGCAGTAAAATGGTGGTGGTGATATCTCATCTCGCTGTTGGCTAGGCTAGGTATTTCAAAATATCTCATTATAAGGTAGTATTTTGCTTACACATATTTTAGGGAGAAAAGTACATTAAAATCCAATTTAACTAAAATGTAACAAAATCAAATCCATGTTAAATAACACTTGTTTTAATGTATTTTAGAATACAACAAATAAATATATAATCTAATAACAGTTGATTTTAATGTAATTTCATAAATACATAATTGAATAACACATGATTTTACTATGTATTTAAAATACATCAAATACCATTAAAATACATAATTCAATAACACTCCATTAGGATTTCAAGGGAATTTCAGAATCATAGAATCATACATAGATAGAAAATTATCTTAGGATTCTTCATCTATGGTTGATATTATTGCTTAGATTAAATTGATCACTTAATTTCTGATTTAAGGTTTAATCTATTCACCAAAAGTGGTATAGGTTACTGGAAAGAACATAGATGGGATATTGTTCTTAGCCAACGAAAACTGATGTTAAGACGATCCGTGAATATATTGAACATGCTCTTTAATGTTTGTTTAGAATTCTAAGTTCAAATGACTGTTTAGATACTTAAGCTGTTAGATAAAGTAATTGATACCACGACAGTGGATTGATTATATATTGATGTTTGAGTTCTAAACGGTTCTTATTAATCTCTTAATAGTTGTATGATTCATGATCTATGAGTTCCTACAAATTTTTCTGGATCTAGCGCTTTTTAATTCAAAGTTACTTTGTTTATTTAGTTATTTTCATTTCTGTTACAAACAAACCTCTTATTTCTTTCTTACCTTAATTTCATTTTCAAAGAATCATAATGTAACCTTAGTCTCTGTGCATTCAATCTCATCTATATTACTGTGATTGTATGTGCACTTGTAATCTTTTATTTGTGTTAAAACTCTGATCATCAAGTTTCTGGCGCCATTGTCGGGAATTAATTGCGTTATCTTCTAATCTAAGACTGGAATTTAGTCTAAGATTTTCTAACAAGTTATGTATTACTCTCTTGTGTGTGTATCAAGTGTATGCAGAGGAGAAGTGAAGGCTATGATAACCTCATGCAGCTCACAAATCAAGAATTGGCAAGAACAAAACGAACTAACAAAAAGAAAGAAAAGTCGAAAGAAGCCAACATGGGCGATAACATCGACAACCGAGCACTTGCTGATGGTCAAGCTGCACAACTCTAGGATATTCAAAAACAGTTACAGCGGCTACTGCAATAACAGCCACATTGTGCTATTGAGGATATAGGCACACCTAATACTTTCTATCAGAACAGAACTGTTATTTTTCCGCCAAAACCAGCAAGACAAGACTATGAGATCAAATCTTAAATGATCGCATTGGTGAAGTAATATCTGTACCATGATTTATCTTCAAAAAACCCTATGGATCACATAGAGAATTATGAAGAGATTTGCAGTACCACAAATGTAAATAGAGTACCTGCTGATTACATTAAATGCAAACTCTTCTATTTCTCTTTGGCAGACAACGCATCAAGATGACTTAAGTCACTATCTCCTAGGTCTCTCACAACTTCGGATGAGGTGATATCTGTTTTCTAGACCACTTTTACACTAAAACCAAGATAACCATACTGAAAAAACAAGATCACTAATTTTGGACAACATTCTGGAGAACCTTTTTGGGAAACTTGGAAAAGATTTAAGGAATATCGCACAGAGTGCCCTCATCATGGATATTCAGATGAACAACTCCTTTGCATTTTTTAAGATGGAGTTGATTGGGATTATAAAAATGCTTTGATTGGTGCGAGCAATGGTAACTTCATAACTAGGAGCATAACTAGAGCATATCAACTGATTGAGAATTTGACTTTAAGTTCTAGTACTAGGTGTTCAGAGTATGATCGAGGTAAAAGAATCAACAGTATGAACAATGTGGATTCTCAGAAGATAGAAGAGTTGACTGCACAAGTGAGTTTATTGATGAAGACAAATCAAAGAAATGTTCAGATGTGTGAAGATGGATCAGAGATAATTTATTGTCACGAAATGGTTAAGATCTGATGAGTTTCAGGAAGTGAATTATTTGAATGGACAAATATTTGTGCAAAACAGGGGATTTAATCAAAATTACAGAAATCATCCAAATTTATCTTATAGGAACATAAATGTGGAGAATCCACAGGATCATTTCTACCTACAGCAGTTGGTCCCCCAGGGTCAGCAGTTTAAAGAAAAAACGTTCTTGCAAAATTCGGGTGTCATTGGTAATTCTCAAGATTTTCAGAACAGAGTATCGTGCAATTTGGGTTTACAGAATAATTTTCGTGCAAAATTCGGATCAGAACAAATTTCAGAGTGGATTCCAGCAGAAATAACCCTTTCACACCTTCCATACATCACTTTCAGTCCCACTCCAAACTCCTTCTACCTTATCTAATAATTCTCAAGATCAATTTAAGGTTCTTATGCAGCAGCTTCTCTTCCAGCAACAAAGCTCATCTAATGAGATCAATCTGAAGGTGGACAACATGTACAATAACCTTAATAGCAAGTATGATGTTATCTCTACTCACATAAAACTGTTGGAAATTCAAATTATTCAGATTGCAGAGACTACAAGGTCTATGAAGAAGCAAGATGAAATTCTTACTAGAAGAACATACATTAATCTAAAGTATCAATGCAATGACATTATGTTGGAAAGTGAAAAAGAGATAGATCTTGTGCAGAATAAGGTTTTGATAACTGATGAAATCATGGAGTTGCAGGAGATTGAAGATTTTTTCAAGGATAAGATAGACAAACTGATAATTCAATTGCCTAAACTTGAAGATCCATGAAAATTTGTTGTTCCATGTTACATCTTTGAACTTGATTTTGAGGATTCTGTATCTGATTCTGGGTCCACTGTGAATGTAATGTCAAAAGATATAGCAGATTCTCTGGACATTATTGATCTACAATGCTCTAAGATACCTCTGAGGTTTGCTAATGCTTCACCAATAACTCCACAAGGGTGGGTTAAAGATCTTCTTGTGTAGATTGGGAAATGTTTGATGCCTACTAATTTTTAAGTTGTAGAGATGAATGATAATGCATATATGCCCTTGACTCTATGGAAATCTTTCTTTGCTACATGTGGTGCACTTTTTAATCTACCTAAAAAGAGGGTATATCTTTCTAACATCAACAAGAATATCTTCTGTGATGCAGTTCCAGAGAATGATAGCAAATATGGCTCATATATCGCCACTAAAGAAAAGAAGCTGGATATCATGTTAGATGCAGTACTTGACATTAAGATGGAAACTAAAGAAGAGAATTGTCAAAAGGTCAAGAAGAAGAGCAAACTGCAGAATATGGTAACAGTATCAACTATGACGTTGACACCACTGAAATATGTTGGGAACACCATTGAGCATAAGATGAAATACAAAGGTATGTCAAGATCATTCTCTAAAATTAAAGGTATTATAACCCCAAAGTTTTAGAAAAGAGGACAACCATTTATGGATGATATGCTGAGTAAAGTTACGGAGCTGAATGTACATGATCATAGATCAAGCAGAACGCGTCTTAGCCCACTTCCACCACTCCCTGACCCTCTAGTGGATTTTCATCGCATTTAAGCGTCACAACAGTCAAGCTAATGACTAAAAATAAGCACTTAAGTGGGAGGCAACCCAATGGTAAGTGTAAATATTTTCGTTTTTAGTTCTTTATTAGATTTATTAAAAAATGGTTTAGTGCATTTTCCGTGAGAAAAAACGAAGGTGAAATGATCGATCAATACAAGGAACGATCGATCCATTGGAAGAGTCGTAAGTTTTTAGATCAACTGATCTAGTTTTGCACGATCGATCCGTGCATTTTCTGTGCACAAAACGGAAACAGAACAATCTATCTGTGTATGGGTCCATAGGGGTCGAAAGAGCCATAAGTTTTTAGATCGATCGATCTTGTTTTTCACGGTCATTCCGTGCATTTTCAGTGCAAAAAAAAATCGATCGATCCTTATCAGAGTGATTGTTCTGAAAGCTTAACGACCAAAGCGGGAGTTCAGAATGATTGATCCGAGGCCCAGATAAGTCCTTTTTTGATAATTTTTGTTTTTCCTAAAAGAAATCTTGTTATTTTTGTTTATTTTACCCACTGAAATTATGCTTTTATAACAATATGGACAGTGTTATTTAAATCTGGGGGAGGTAGTTACTGACATTATCTTTTATTTTCTTATGAATTAGTCTTTCGTTTTATTGAGTCAAAACTTTAGTGTAGAAACAATAACTTTTCTAAGGAAACCACCACTATTGCAGAAGTTTATGTGACCACAGATTCGATCTTGACTACCAACCGAAACTAATGGAAAAATCAATGTCTGACCAGTTGATTTTAGGCTCCTATGTTTCCAACAGAAATCCACAAAAGTCTAAGCTAATTTATGTTTGTTTATTTTTACCTCATCAATGTGACTGATGTCTTATGGACTTGGCTCCATGTTCAAATTTGATCAGATCAGCTTGTGTTAAATAATGATACTCCTCTCCCTACTTTTAAATAAATAAATGTATAAAGATGAGATGATTCTAAATTGAGTAAAGGGGTATAAAAATTTTCAATGATCCCATTATTTTGCTCAAGATTGCGATGATCACGTAAAGTCTGAAAGTAAGGCTAGGAAAATTTCCCGTGATATCATTATTCACCTACAGCTTTGAGTTATTAAAAAATAAAAATAAGAAAAAGAAAAAAATGAATGACAAAATAATAACTGTGGAGGAGAGAAAGAGTATTAATGTGTAGTATGGCTGATTTGATTTTGTTATGCATGAGAATGAGTGTAGAAAGTCCTTAGCATTATGATCAGAGATGAGACCCAGCGATGAAGGGCTGTTGGATTATGTTATGAAATTGTGGATTGAATCAGAAAAGTTGAGAGTGCTAGAGATGAACTATATGGTGGTCTGGATCTTTTCAGGTAAGAATTTTAGTGGTTTAGCAATGGTGAATGTGATTGTGGTATTCTGATGATGATATGTGTTTCTTTATTTTCAAACCTTTCTTTTAAATTTGATTTCTTTGTTTATTCTTACTTGAGGACAAGCAAAGATTCAAGTCTGGAGGAATTGATATATGTCATATTTGATGATTCTTAATTATAGTTTTTAGAGTCTTTCTATTGTTTTAGAGTCTTTTCAGGTGATTACATGTTTGAATTGAAGTTTATGCGTTAAGAGTTGAGATATAAGCAAATGAGCAATTGAAGATGAAAGATCATGTTGAATCGTTAGAGATTTTCCATCCGTTGAACATGTTCCCATTAAGAGAACTGAATACAATTTGGACACAAGATAGCCACGGAAGTTAGCTTTCATATGGAACTGGTTTGAGATCATTACGATGGACGGTTAGAAAGTTATGATTATTTTATTGAAGACATGTCCAACTGACATGGATTTATGATCCAATTTCGATCAAAATCACTCAATACTCAACCCAATTCGTCTCCTAATGTTTTAAAAATCCTAGACTTAATTTTTAGATATACTGCATACTTTTAGTTCTAAACATTGTTCTGAAGTTTTGTATGCACTTGGGGACTAAAGAATCAATCCTCTTGACTATTGGAGAAGATTTCTAAACTCTTTCTCTTTATTTTCAGTTTAATTATGTTTTCTTTTTTATCTCTTTCATGTGTCTCTCTATCCATGTTTCTTAGTTAGATTTAGAGTTTCAAGGGAATTTCAGAATCATAGAATCATACATAGATAGAAAATTATCTTAGAGTTCTTCATCTATGGTTGATATTATTGCTTAGATTTAATTGATCACTTAGTCTCTGATTCAAGATTTAATATATTCACCAAAAGTGGTATAGGTTACTGGAAAAAACATAGATAAGCGTATTGTCCTTAGCCAATGAAAGCTGATGTTAAGGCGATTCATGAACATATTGAACTTGCTCTTTAATGTTTGTTTAGAATTCTAAATTCAAACGACAGTTTAGATACTTAGGTTGCTAGATAAAGTAATTGATACCACGACAGTGGATTGGTTATACATTGATATTTGAGTTCTAGACGGTTCTTATTAATCCCTTAATAGTTGTATGATTCGTGATTTCTGAGCTCCTGCGAATTTCTCTTGATCTAGCGCTTTTTAATTAATAAGTTACTTCGTTTATTTAGTTATTTTCATTCTCATTACAAACAAACATCTTATTTCCGTCTTACCTTAATTTCATTCTCAAAGAATCGTAATGTAACTTTGGTCTATGTGGATTCGATCTCATCTATATTACTGTGATTGCCTACGCACTTGCAGTCTTTTATTTGGGTTAAACTCTGATCACATCACTCAGTTATTAATAAACTAACTTAAATATATGTAAAAAAATTAAGAATGTCAGTTTGTTAGTCAAATTTTAGTAATGTATGAGATATATATATATATATATTATATATATGTAGTATAGATAGCTAGATAGCTCCAAGAAAGAGTAAAAACTATAACTGAAGAGAAGAATAGACAGCTCTCATCTCAAACTGTTGTCTCCAACTCTTCATCATAAGATGAAATGTTTTCAAACCAAATAATACACACAAAGCTTTTCAACTTGTTTGACAAACAAAAAACGTTAAAAGTATTTCATACTATTGTTTTACAGCTGTTTTCAATAGAGTCAAATAACTCCACCAAACGTTGCGACTTGCGATAACTACAACAGAACCAATACAACTTAAGAGGAACGCAGCAAAACTGTCGTGATATGAGAAAAAAGTGTGAGATTCACGCGCTTTTGTTTAAACGTTGACTCTTTGTTTCATCGTTACTAATACTATCCCCTTTATTTATCCCCTTTATTTACTTTGCAGTTTCTTCGTAAGAAGTGTTCCATTTAATTAACTTAACGCAACGTAAAACTAAATGAGTTAATAAAAAAGTTTGATAAATAGATGTTGCATCTTTCAATAGAACGAAATTATAAATTTACATCATTGACGACAATAGCGCTGTAAAATATATATTAGAAAACATCAACATATTTCAAATAATAAACGAATGACTTTGCATAAATCACACTTAATTTGAGTTAAGGTTTTAACTTTTGAGTTCATAAAATTCTGTTTCAGGAAATGACATCAATTACTTAATTCAACTATATCAATGAGTGAGAATATCATTATGCATCATGGCAGACTTTTATGTAAATTAAACAAGTGGCAAATTAATTTACAGAAAAAATTATGACAAAAAATCATATTTAAAATTAACTAAATTAGTTAAGAATTTAGATTCTGCTAAAATTTAGTTTATTTATTACAATTTTCCATTTAATTACTCTTACTACTTTATGGTTTTGTAATTGACTTAACGCAACTTAAAACTAAAAGAGTTCAATTTCTTTTTTAGTTCAGAATTTTTTTTCTTAAATAAATTATATCACGGTTTAATCGAACTATATCAATAATTGAAAATTAGGGACCATCGCGTAGTTTTATGTAAATAAATGGTTATATTGGTTCACAAAAGAAGAAAAATGATGAGAAAGAATAAAAGTAAAAAAATATTTTAAAATTCACTATATAAATTAAGGTAGGATTTGGGTACCTTACTATGAAATTTTCTTAAGAACCTCAAGAAAAAGAAATTGGACAATTTCTTCTAAGAAAAACGTATTTGACTAAACATAATCCATATTTCAAAAATTTCCGCCTAGCTCCGATTATATCTTGTTTAGTCGTTAGGCCCACTTTTACCGCCTCGATTAATGACTAATCTTTCAAAAAAGTCAATCAACCGATTACTCCCATCTAATCTGATTAATCCCACCTAATCCGATTATTTTCCGCTTAGTCATGAATAATCGAATTATTTTTAAATTGTAAGTATAAAAGAATATTTTATTTTTGTTATTCATATATTTATATCAAGAATTTATGATATTTTATAATAAAATGTGTTAAAATTTTAAATAAAATCATAAAAAAAATCGTAATACTACGTTTTCATATATTTACTATAATTTTGAAAACAATATTATTTAAAAATTTAATATAATAGATAAATATATTTTTAAAACATTAAAATAATCTAAAACTAATCCTCGATTAATTTTTGTTTACTTCTCGATTAATTACTTAGGCGATAAGTCCATCCCGACCGCCCGACTAACGTTTAACGAGTTTTAAAATATAGAAAATAACTTAAAATAAAACAAGTTTTAACATTAATTTCATAATTCAAAGACCAAGTAAAAATAGATAAATCAAACATGGTCCCACAAAAAGCCAATCGTCAAATAACAAAGCATCTTTACGCCACGTAGCATAAAACAAAGTCACATTAAAAAACCCAAACTCAAAAGTCTTTTCCAACACCAAACTCAAAAACATCAACTCTTTCTATCGTGCGCATCTCTCTCCGTCAAAACCTTATCCTACGCCGTACCATCATCTTCTCCGGCGATGGGGAAAGGTCTTTCACTTTCCGATGGAGTTATCAAAAAAATCATCCTTTCTTACACTTATGTAGCAATATGGATCTTTCTAAGCTTCACAGTCATCGTCTACAACAAATACATCCTTGACAAGAAGATGTATAATTGGCCATTCCCAATCACACTCACCATGATTCATATGGGCTTTTGTTCTACCTTAGCCATAATTCTCATAAAAGTTTTCAAAGTCGTTGAACCAGTTTCAATGTCTCGTGAAACTTACCTCAGATCCGTTGTACCAATAGGAGCTTTATATTCACTTTCTCTTTGGTTATCAAACTCAGCTTACATCTATCTTTCAGTCTCTTTCATTCAAATGCTTAAAGCCCTAATGCCAGTAGCTGTTTATTCTATTGGGGTTTTGCTAAAAAAAGAAACTTTCAAATCACAAACTATGACTAATATGGTTTCAATCTCATTTGGTGTTGCTATTGCTGCTTATGGTGAAGCTAAGTTTGATACTTGGGGTGTGTTTCTTCAACTTGGAGCTGTTTGTTTTGAAGCTACAAGATTGGTTTTGATTCAGATCTTACTTACTTCTAAAGGAATCAATCTTAATCCAATTACTTCACTTTATTATGTTGCTCCTTGTTGTTTAGTTTTTCTCTTTGTTCCTTGGATCTTTGTTGAGTTCCCAATTCTTAGAGATACTTCAAGTTTTCATTTTGATTTTGTAATCTTTGGTACCAATTCTGTTTGTGCTTTTGCTTTGAATCTTGCTGTGTTCTTGCTTGTTGGGAAGACTTCTGCTTTGACTATGAATGTGGCTGGTGTGGTTAAAGATTGGCTCTTGATTGCATTCTCATGGTCTGTGATTAAGGATACGGTTACACCGGTTAATCTGTTTGGTTATGGTCTTGCTTTCTTGGGTGTTGGGTATTATAATCACTGCAAGTTACAAGCTTTGAAGGCTAAAGATTCACTGAAGAAAGTGCAAGCTAGTGATGAAGAAGCTGGTAAGCTTTTGGAAGAAAGGGAAAGTGAAGCTAAACGTAACGAAACCCGAGATTGATCTGATCTGTTTCAAGAATGTGGTGTTCGTCTATGGTTTTAGTTTTGGGGTTATAATATTAAGTTATGGTTAATTATATTACATAGTAAAGTTGATGAATCTTTTGATAATTTCCATTGTATTTCTTTTGAGTTTTGTTTTGTTTTGTCACTTCTTTCTTATGAATCTTATCTATATGGGTAACAATTGTTGTTGTTGTAGTAACTTCTTTCTATTGTTGCTTATTCAGATGGTTAAATGTCAAATTAAATTTCCCATTTTTCTATCTTACTTCTCCGAAACCGTTTTTATTTATTTGTCGGTTATGTAAAGATTATTTGGAAGCAAGTTCCATATTATCTGGCAGTAAATTACAACATTAAATGAACACATGGTCTCGTTTAACCTCTTCAAAGATTCCTACATTAAATCACCATACATCTTACTTAAATAACTACATAAATCATTTTTTTTCAAGTTTTCTACATTAAAATATATATACTAAATACTATACAAATAATTATAATATACACAGCAAAACTATTATTTAAAACTCAAATACATTGATATATAAACGAATCTTTAATACCTTATATTACGAGTGTTAATGCGGGTTAACCCGCCCGTTTAATCCGTCCCATTGCAGATTGAATTAATTTGCGGATTTTAACAGATTGACCCATTATAACCTATGAGTTTTAAAGTAATAACCTTAACACGCCCGCACTATAACCGCGGGTTTAGCTGGTTGTCCGTAGAATTGAAAATCAAATTAATAACAAAAAATAAAGGGTTACAATGTAAATTTATCCATAAAAAATAAATATCATATTGTATATATCATAAATCAAAAAAAAAAGTAACAAAAATCACAAAATGTATAAGTAAATCAACAAATTTTCAAAAATCCAAATATGAAATTGATTTGAGTATTTTAGCATCTCTAATTTATTAAGAAAAAAAAGAAAACAAAATATTTTTTTAAATTTTTTAAAATAAAACCAATCTAAAGAGGGATATTCTATTACATTTTTGTTCTCAACGTGTAATCTCATCAGTCTGCGGATCAACCCGCAACTTATGGGAGTTTGTCCATCAAAGACCATACACCATGACGGATCAACCCGCAATGTCCACTTTTTGTCAATCAAAACATGAACCCTAACCCATATCATAGTGATGCGGGTTTAGAGTAACCCGCGGATTTTAAACCCTAATTGACATTCCTACCTTATATATTGAAATGGAGCAAATATCCTTTTTAAAGATCTAATGCTCAAATATATAAGATGTTTTAAAGATTCATTTTGATTTTGTTTTATTTGAGCTTTTGATATTTTTATCCTAAATTTTACATACCAAACTATATTATTATTTTTGCATGATTACATTTTTGTCTTATTAAAGGAAGAGGCAAAATAAGTGTTACATACCAAACCAAACCATGTTTTCAAACAAGTCACGGATTAGTGCTTTCTCAACAACGAATATTTGGGGACTTCAATACCTTCGGTTCTATATACTGGCTTTACCATAAACCTGTTTGATTCCAGAATAGAATTCCTAAGCATGCATTGGTTTGTAGCTTTGTGATTCTTACTGACTCTAGGCAGATTTTTATATTGGAGAATTGCATTATCTAATGTATGCACGACTCAAGCTCCTGTGATAAGAAAACACATCTTCCATCAATCCAACTAAACTAATAGTATTTCTAGAACTAAGTTTATTTTGCTTTGGTTTATATCTGATCATATTAGAAAACTTTGCGAAACCAGTTTTATTTTATTTCAACTGGAATCTTAAACTAGCTCAATTGGTGTACTAGCTACCAATTCAAAGGGGAGTTTTTACAAGGTTATGTCATATTTTGAACCGGTACGAAGAGTAAAAGTCCAAGATATAAACTTTTTGATTAGCCAATATAGTATAAATAAAGTCGATTGCAAATAAAATAGAGAAAAAACTATACTAGTACAAATCGGACTCAAACTAGTATTTAGTTCTAGGCATTTAGGTTCTATTAATCAAGTATCGGATAGTTTGGACTTTGGATATTGCATTTAAGACTTATTTAAGTATCTTAGAAAATGTGAGCTGATTTGGTTCAGATATGGTATTTGTTGTCGAAACCGGTTTTGAATCGGTTAATTATTGGTTCTGGTTTAAGCAGGTTATTTTTATCCATAATACCCGTATTATTTATAATTACCCAAATTCACCGACAAATAAAATACCAAAATATCCAAAACTACCCGATAAACACTCTTATCCGATTTCACATGAAGAATAATCAACATATAAATAGTTGATCATCTAAATATTTATTTTATTTGGTACTAATTCATGTCATTTACTACCCCATATCTAAACAAAAATATATATCAAAAAAAAACTCATTCGGTTATTTAGCCAAACCTAATTACTAGCCAAACCTAATTACTAGCCAAACCTAATTCGGTTCGAATTGATTTTTTTACTCAAGAATTTGTTTCCTAATACTCTTAGTCCAATTACACAACACCAATGACCAAACGGAATTAAATCAGATTATATGTCACGGACCGAACGAGATTGGGTTTGACAGATTGGCATATCCAAGATTTGACTTTTAACATCTACCAAACACACTAAACAAAATCTGTACGGACACTATAAGCCAAATCAGTAATCAACAAACGGTCCAGATTCTACCACGTGGCACTCTTCTAACTTGTCACGTTAACACCTAATAGTACCGTTTCCTGAACACTAACCAAACTGTGATCGGAAGCTAATTTTCAGTGATCAAATGATGCCAAAAGTTTCATAGATCTATACTGTTCTACGTCTAGGCTTTTATTCAAGAACAAGACCCTCCAATGGCTTCCAATTCTTTTCTCGTTCTTATTGCACTTCTGATCTTCCCATACCTGTTGGAGATTGCTCCATCGCTCATGTGATTTTTGGAATAAGGAAAGGCAGAGATGGAGGCTGACAAATCGTGAGGTAGAAGAAAAATCTGATAGAAGAGGATGAAGAATCAGATTTAAGAGAAGATAAAGATTATTTTTGTGTAGGACCATTCATTCAAAATTTATATAAAAGCTGAACATCTAATGGGCTCGGATAAACCCATTAAAGATTAAAAAATAATTAAAACCTACTCTAGCTAGTATAAATGTGTAAGAGTGATATAAAAATGGAATCAAAAGAGATAATGTTATTATGTTGAAGAGAGAAACTTATTTAAAATAGAAATAGATATTGTCTAAAATTGAACATGGTATCAAAGCTTCAAAAATCATTATAATCTGGAGTTCAAAATCAAGAAACGAGATTGAGAGATTTAACTACAGAGAAGCAGAACAAGTAGAACCTACAAATAGTTTATGTGTTTAATGGAAATAATTTCAACCTAAGGGTTATTTAGATGAAAGCCATCCTAAGATCCAGATGGTTGGATCAGTTTGATTCTCATATGAATATTTGTCGTCGAAACCTATTTTAAATCGGGTACTTTTTGGTTCTGGTTCAAATAAGTTATTTTTATATTTATAGTACATGGCTAATCCAAAATTCTTTGAAATTACCTAAAATTATTTGTTTTTAAATTGAAAGTTACCCATAAATCACCTAAATTCAATTGTACTTACCCAAACTCTTCTGAAAATGATGAAAATATTATCCAAAATCACCAAAAATTACCCGATTAACACTCTTATCTGATTACACATAAGTAAAGTATGGACTGAGTCTTGTCTAATACCCAAACATAAATTAAAAGATAATATATCGTTTGATTATTCAGGTTTATCCGAATACTTATTGCTACTGATTTTTTTCTTCCAAATGTTAGCTATTTTATGAGGCTATATTGAAATAGTGATTTAAGTTTAATTGAAATTTTAAAAAAATTATTGCATTTTAGTGAATTAGAAATCTTATTATTAAATTCTTTACATTTTACCTAAAATCATGTGATTTTAATTTTGTATTTTTAGCTAAGATCTCTGCTGAAACTTTCAAATTCAGTTTTTAAAATGTTTTAAATAAAAATAAATTTGATTGTAAACTTTAAATTTATTAGTCCAATAAAATAATTTTTTTAAAAAATATTTTAAAATTTATGTTTTAATAACACATTACTTATCATTTTCACTCCAATCTTTCCAAATGTTCAATCCAATACACCTCTTCCACTGTCTTTTATTTTTATTTTTAAGTGGATTAATTTTTGTTAAATATGCTTTTATTATTTTTTGTTAGCTTTTGATTTTCATAATTGGGTTTCCGAATCTCTTTTCCTTTCTTTAAGACTTATTTTAGTTAATTTTGTTTCTTAAGTTTATCAAATTAAACACAAAAAACTAACATAACTCGAATAGTGAAAACTTCAAAATTATTTGACTTTTCTAATCCCTTATTTTACTTTTACACGATTTGTAACCTTTTTTCTTTTCTTGACATCACTCACACTTGCAACCTATTAATTAAAAAAACATTACATACTTCATAGTCATGCTGGTACACTTTGACCAATTTTGACGAATTTTCCCACCTTATCCAAATTAAAATATAGACAAACTTGAAAAAAAAAACGAATATCACAAAAATTAAAAAAATATAAATAAACATAACCGTCTACGCCTAGTAGTCTCCGTCTCCAACCACTCACCCCATTCAAAAGCCCCAAAAAAAAAAAAAAAAAAAAATCATCAGCTGCCTGCAACCACAGCAGCGGTCGTAAAACCCTAATCCAACTCTCACCAGATTCCATTCCCGTCATCAACATACAGTTTCCATCGAACCCTTATCTCCAAAATCTAAACTTTTTGTAATCTTCCAGAAGATGTGGAGTTCTTGAATCGTACTGTATTCTTCATGGGAAAGACTGGAATCCAATTGTTTGACGATACAAGGAATGGTTTTTTCTCGGTATCCGATTTGGGATCCGATTGGAGTATCCAACAAAACCGTCCAGTTGGTTGTTTATTCGCTAGTGTTAATCAATTAGGAGCTGGATTCGGGTCAGTTCTTGGGTCTGGATCTATTCCATCTCCGGATCCTTCAAACAGAGGTACTAATAATGGTAGTTTAGCTACTCAGCTTAATGATCTTTGCACAAAGTATTTGCCTTTTCAAGAAGAGGAGGAAGAAGAAGTAGAAGTGATTGGTGAGAAGAGGGTGATGAAGAAGAAGAAGAAGAAAGGAGGGTTGGAATTGAAGCTTAAGATTTCGAATCCTTCGTTACGGCGGTTGTTAAGTGGAGCTGTGGCTGGTGCGGTTTCAAGAACTGCGGTAGCTCCTTTGGAAACTATTAGGACTCATTTAATGAAGTGGTGGTGAGTCTACTACTCAAGTGTTTCGTGATATTATGAAGCATGAAGGTTGGAAAGGTCTCTTTAGGGGTAATTTGGTCAATGTCATTCGTGTAGCACCTGCTCGAGCCGTCGAGGTAATAGTAATACCATTTTGGTGAATTGTAGCATAGTGTTGAATTGGTTTGGCTTGAAACTTTATATAGCTCAAGCTTTAGTTCGAACACATTTGTCTAAACAATATTTGAAGATTTGTTAATTTTAATGGCTCAATGATGTACGTAACTATTTATTTGAATTTTGAAGTTCTCTTTCAACTCTGTGTAGCTTTTTGTGTTCGAGACAGTTAATAAGAAGTTGACTCCAAAGCTCGGAGAAGACTTGAAAATTCCCATCCCAGCTTCATTGCTTGCGGGTGCTTGTGCTGGTGTTAGCCAGACCCTCTTGACATACCCTCTTGAACTAGTCAAGACTCGTATTACAATTCAGGTATGCTTCTTAAAGTTTTCGTAGTATTAAAAAGCGGTGATTTGAAAGTCAGCATGAGAGGTTATATGGCGAAAATGTAATCCAATTCTTGCTGTTGAAGGAATTTGACGGCTCTAGAACATTTTACTAAAGATGGTATTTTGTCAGGGAAGGTAGAGTTTAGACAATGATCACTTATTTGTGTTCGAAACCGTTTTGCAGAGAGGTGTGTACAAGGGAATAGTAGATGCGTTTGTTAAAATAATAAGGGAAGAAGGACCGACAGAGCTTTACAGGGGTCTTGCCCCGAGTCTTATAGGAGTGGTTCCATATGCAGCAACAAACTACTTCGTGTATGACTCCATGAGAAAAGCATACCGTAAAATGGTGAAGCAAGAGAACATTGGCAACATCGAGACTCTTTTGATAGGTTCTTTAGCTGGTGCGTTATCAAGTACCGCAACTTTCCCCCTGGAGGTTGCTCGGAAGCATATGCAAGTAGGAGCAGTTGGTGGGAGAGCGGTTTACAAGAACATGTTGCATGCTTTGGTCTGCATACTCGAGAAAGAAGGTCTTGCAGGTTGGTACAGAGGGCTTGGACCGAGTTTCTTGAAGTTGGTTCCTGCAGCTGGAATCTCTTTCATGTGTTACGAAGCTTGCAAGAAGATACTCGTTGAGAACAACAACGAGGAAGCCTGATCTCTTTTGGGTTTGATCAGACTAACAAGATGGCTCTGGTGAAACCAAATCAGGTATTGGTTGATGATTCTGCAGCCATATCAGAATGGAGTCATTAAACCAATTTGAGATTTCACATTCACACAATTGAGGAGATTTGAATTTTACAGTTTTGGGCAGGCACATTATTGATTCATTTGGAACTAACAATCCAAAAGATTCATTTTTGTTTTGATTTTGGTTTTATGTTATGGATCTGAGATAGAGCTTTCTTTTATTTATTTTGTTGACTCAAATATGTTGGAACTACAATTATATAACTCCCTAAATACAAGACACTCATATCATAGGTAGGGACATAGGGCTAAAACATGACAATGTGCTGCTCACTAACCCATGAAATTGTTGTTCCCAAAGTCATAGATGGAAACAAAGGGGTCGTTTCGGACCCAAAGTAACGAGAAGACTGATGCAAGAAGTGCAGACCAGACAATGACAATGGTCAGAGTCCGATATTGGTCTACTTATGTATGAATATGATAAATGAAACGTAGTCTAAGCTTGTACAAACTAGTTTAGCTCAAATTTAAATTCTTTTTGTTAATCACTTAATGGTATAATACTTTTAAGTTTTGCATGAATCCACTAGCCATTTCCTTAACGACTGCTGCTTGTAGTCGTGTTCTTTATTATCTGAAAATACACAAACACCAAACATCAACACATGATTCTTAAATCTGGTTAAATTAAAGATGGTTTAATCCAAACCATATCTTAAAACTTATGATTTTATTTAAGAAATTAGGAAGACATACATGTCTAAGCATATGATTCTCTTTCTGCAAAGTAGAGAGTCTCTCTTCAAGCTCAATGTTCTTCTCCTCCAAATTATTCACTCTCCTCTCCAACTCATCCATGTAAACTTTCTTCTTCTCCCTTGCTTGTTGTGCAGATACTCTGTTCCTTAATAACCTTTTCAATTCCCCATAATACCCCTCACGTCACCTGCTCTAGTCTAACTAAAAACCCCTATAGGAATTGTTACGTCAAAAACAGAGTTTTTAGTTTATAATTGACTTACCTCTTCAGCTTTATGCTCTCTCTTTCTGCTGGATCTTTCCTTCTGCTTTTCTGACCTTCTCCTGAGTGTTTAACAGCTTCTGATCTCACTAATGAATGGTCTCCGGCGTAAGCATTATGTATTTCTTCGGCCTCGTTATGGTTGTCTATAAACCAAAACCAGAGGAAGTGAAAATTTTGTTTACTTAGAGAATTGAACAAACCCATTTGATGTAAAATGTTAAAAAACACTAATTGGTAATAGTTTTACTACAAAAGAAACGAACTTTACTAACACATTGGGTAAAGGGTAAAAAAGGAATGAACATTTCCATGTAGTAGTGATAAAGAATGGCAAAACCTTCTTTGACATGTACATGAAGAACAGAGTCAGAAGATATATCATTCATCAAAGTTGTTTGCTTGATCTTGTTAATGAGATGTATATATATATATATGTATTTGCTTCTACATTGATTGTGAAGTGTGTATAATAGTGATTTACTTAAAGGCGAAGAAGAATAAGTGGGAGTTTACTTTAGGTAGATGAGGAGATGGATATTTCTTGGCTTGATGCGTGAAAGTTGCAAAAAGATTTCAGAATCGATGAGAATCGTTGGATAAGTTCTGAACTGTCAGCTAATAAGAGATGAACGTGGAGGAATATGAGCCATGGATTGGAACGAGGAGAATGAGAGATAGCCGTTGAATGAGAACTGAATCACGGATCCTACGGTTGAAAACGAAGTGAGAAGACAAGATTTGGAAAAAAAAGATGTTATTATTCAATATTCATAGACCGCGCCGCATTGTATTTTGATGAAGTGTGGTGTGTCTTATGTTTTACTGTGTGCTGGCTGCTGCGGTTTTTATGGCTTTATTTTTTGTTTACAATATATGGTATAATCAGTTTGTTATTAAAATTTTCAATTTACAAATCTTTTTACACCAGAAGAAATCCGTAAAACTGCCAACTTGCGTTTAAATACATGTAAGAAGTAAGAACCAACAGACCTTTTTTTTGTTTCTATTATTAACTACTTGCGCTTAAATCCTATAGAATCGAATTTCTCCGTAGAAAAAAAAATCATAAAAGTGGATATTTCAACTACTTGATTGACTAGAGACGTTTTCCATATTAGACAGAAAAGTTGGGAATTTAGGGGATGTATTAAACTCAGCATTTGAAGAAATTTGAATTAAAATGTAAAATTATTTGTTAGGTTTTTAACGTAAATTTATTGTTATTGATCATTTAGTGGGATTACTTTTGAAGAAATTTGATGAGATTTGTAAGATTTTTTTTTAAATAAAATTGATTGATTATTTGGTGAAATTTATTTTAAAACTTTCATAACATTTGGTGAAAATCTCAAAATAAAAAATTAAACTACTAGAATGTTTATGTCAACAATAGAAAAAAAAAACTTGTTTCTTAATCTAATAGCTCTCTTGTCACATAACTTTAATCTCGTTGGAGCCTCACATATGCCTATAGAGATATCTATATTCATGATTCTCAAGCAGATCTTAAGAGTCTAGTTTGATATGATTATTATTTTTTTAATGCTAAATGGTACCTAATAATTTTAAGAAACTAAGCAATATATAATCTGACCTTGGAGTTTCTTGATGTATAGCTTTGGTCCATAATGTTTTTGATCATACAAAACAGATGGATTACATTACATGTTGCACGGACATCTTCTTCTCTAGTTGTCAATAACTTCGACGTTCATTTATTAACACTTAATTTCAGCTCTATCTCTCTCTCTCACTGAAATAACACAACTCGAGAATAAGAACAGAATAACGAAATGACACAAGAGAAATTGGTTACACAGGGTTCACCTCCGATATGGATGACTACGTCTCTGGGGCTGGATAAATCACCAGCAAGCTTCCACTATCAATCGAACAAGATACAAGAACTCTAAACAAACCTGAGATTCTCACTGAAGAATACGACTCAAAGACGTAACTCGTCCGTACACTTTAATAAACACAGATCCGCCTTATAATACACAAGGATATAACCAAGTCTAAACCAACAAACAATTTAATCCTCAAACCCAGTTAAAAACTTATTCAACTAAACCGCTTCCTCAGAAGCTGAATTTTCCAACATTCACAAACCCTTTGATATAACGTAGAAGCCACTTTACATCTTCCCAATACATTTCTCCAGGTCTGCTCATATACCGGCTGACCACACCAATGCCATATGCAATATCAGGTCTTGTTCTCACCACCACATACATTAGGCTTCCAACAACTGATGAATAAGGTGTTACCTCAATATTTACCTCTTCTTCTACATCTTTTACTGCTAACAACTTGAAATAAGCACTAGGAGTCTTTGATATCTTGGCATCTTTCATTCTAAAAGTCTTAACCACTTTCTTTAGATACTCAGTCTGAGACAAATATAAAACTCCTTGCAATCTATCTCTAACAATATCTATTCCCAGAATTCTATTTGTCACCCCTAAGTATCTCATTTCAAACGTTAAACTTAATTGATCCTTAAGCTTCTGAACTTCTACCATATCCTTTACAGCAATCAACATATCGTCCACATACAACATCAAATACAGATATGAATCCACATAAACAAGTTTTACATAAACACAAAGATCATGCTCACTCCTCTTAAAACCATTTGACATCATGAAATGGTCAAATCTTTTGTTCCACTACCTAGGACTCTGCTTCAAACAATATAATGACATCTTAAGCAAACAAACTTTCTCCTCAGGATCTCCTATCTCATAACCTTTATGTTGTGTCATATAAAACTTCTCATCTAAATTCCCATGTAAAAACGCAGTTTTCACATCTATTTGTTCTAGTTCTAAGTCACAATTCACAACCACAGAAAATAACATTCTAATAGAGACATGCTTTACCACAGGAGAAAATACTTCTTTGTAATCAATTCCCTCTCTCTGTGTAAATCCCCTAACAACTAAACGAGCTTTATATCTGGGAGGTTCATAATCAATCATACTGGATTTAAGCTTGAAAATCCACTTGCAGCTTATTAGCTTCTGTTTTTTCAAGCTTATCCACTACATCATATATATGATTCTTATTTAAAGAATCCATCTGTTCATCACATCCACTACTCCATTTCTTCTAATGCCTACTCTGTTTTGCTTCAACATAACTCTCAGGTTCATTTACACTAGTAATGATCTCAGCTGCAGCTAGAGCAAAACTGAAAATACTCTCCTCATCAATATACTTTTGAGGCGGCCGAATATTATGGATTCTCTCTCTATTTCTAGCCAACTGATAGTTTGCCAAACTCGCAGCATCACTATGCTCTGTATAATTTCCAGAATCATCTTCTGACTCTTTAACAGATTCTGAAACTTCAGAAGTTTCTCCACCTTGAGATAAGCTATCTTGAGAAACTCAACCTTGACTTGAACTTCCCAAATCCGGAGATAACCTAACATTGGATATCTCAGTGATGACATTTCCATACCCATTTTCTTTTGACCTTACTTCTCTTGATGACTTATCAATGCCTTTTACCATATTCTTGTAAAGTTTATCTTCACAAAACTTAACATTTCTGCTTATAACCAGCTTCTTCTCATTAAGTAACCAGATTTTATAACCCTTAATGCCATGAGGATATCCTATGAATACACCTTTGAGAGCTATCGGTTTGAGTTTTCCCTGATTTGTGTGAACATAAACTATGGAACTGAATTTCTTCAAATGTTTGTATCCAGATTCTTACGCAACCATACTTCCTCTGGAATCTTATAGGCAATAACAGATGCAGAAGACTGGTTTATGATATACACTGAAACTGCTGTAGCTTCAGCCCATAATCTCCCTTCCAAACATGACTCACTGGGAAGACACCTAACTTTCTCCATGATAGTCATGTTCATCATCTCAACAACCCCATTTTACTGTGGAGTATATGTACAAGTTCAGTGTCTAGCTATTCCATTTAACTTGCAAAACTCATCAAACATGTTATTGCAAAATTCAAGACCATTATCCGTTCTAAGATATTTTACCTTTCTGTCGATCTGATTTTCAACCAATTGTATCTATTCACAAAACTTTGTGAAAGCTTCATCTTTTATTTTAAGAAAATAAATACATACTTTCCTAGTACGATCATCAATAATGGAGAGAAAGTATTGATCCATGTAGATATACGGTTGTACATTTAATAAACCCCACAGATCAACATGAACATAATTTAGAGCATGTTATGTTTCATGCATTCCTTGTCCAAAACTAACTTTATTAGCCTTTCCTAATACACAATGCTCACAGAAATCTCCTTTTTCAATATTTTTTCTTGAGAATTCCTTTCTAAACAAGACACTGAAGGTTCCGAAACCCCATATGGCCAAGACGACTATGCCACAAAGATACCTGAATTGTTGAACTTGCTTGACAAACTCCAGGTAAGACAGTTTCTTCATCAAGTATATACAGTCTATTTCTCAAAACTCCTTGTAAAGTCATCTTATTATTCTTGTAAAATGTCACTTTTCCGTTATCACCAATATGAGTGAAACCCAAAGAATCTATCTCCCTGTAGATATCAAATTTCTCCTTAGACCTGGAACATATCTGACATTGCGCATTACAGTAACTGATCCTCAATGTGTATTCAACCATATAGACCATGTGCCAAGAGTTTCCACTGTGTGATAATCTCCAAGAAGAATTTTACTTAACCCTTTCTCCTGAAAATCCATAAACCAATCTCTCCTAGAAGTCATATGATAAGTACACCCAGAATCTATTACCCAATTGTCATGTGATTCAGCACCTGAGACGTTCAAAACGTCTGCATCTTTAACTTGTTTTATCATTATCGCGGTCTCTCCATCATTGTCTTCATCTATTTTCTTTTTGGTGCAAAAAATCCTTAATGTGACCCTCTTTCTTACAATACCAGCAAACTACCTTTGATTTAGGCTTTGACTTGCTCATGTTCTTTCCTCGTGAATCATTTGACTCCCTTTTTTATTGTCTCCTCTATCATTTGAATAAAAAACTGATGCAAAACTTTTCTCCATTCTGCTATTCTCAGACAACTCTCTTTACCTTGTTCTTGCCGCTGAAATAATCTCTTCCAATGACAATGAATCATTTCCATACTTGAGCATGTGTTTCAGCTGATCATAGCTAGGTGGAAGAGAACTCAAGAACAAAATTGCTTGAATTTCATCACTAACAGTCACATTACAACTATTCATCTCAGCCACAATCTTTAAAAAATCATCCACAGTCACATCAATATATTTTGATGCATCACACTTCAATGTACAAAACTATGACTGAACAAAGATCCGGTTAGGCAGAGACTTAGACATATACAATCTCTCAAGAAGTGACCACATCGAAGCCGCAGTAACACAATGCTTAACCCTTCTAAAAACCTGATCATTAATATTCAAGATGGTCATATCTTTGGCTCTTTCATCCTTCTCTAGTTTGATATGATCCAGAATTACCTTTGTAAATAGAGCTAATGTTTCAAAATCATCACCCAAGATCACATCCTTCAATCTAGAAAAGCCAAAGTGAGCCATCATTCGAATGGTCCAGATCAAGAAGTCTCCGGTGCCATCGAACCATTGTACCTCCGAACGCGTCGTCACCATCGTTGACATCCAAAATCAAGAGCTGGTGTTCTGATACCAATTGTTGTACGAAAATCTTCTTCTCTAGTTGTCAATAACTTTGACTTTCACTTATTAACATTCAATTTCAGCTCTATCTCTCTCTCTTTCTCTCACTGAAACAATACAACTCAAGAGTAAGAAGAGAACAAAGAACAACACAAGAGAAATTGGTTACCCATGGTTGGCCTCCGATATGGATGACTACGTCCCTGGGGCTAGATAGATCACCAGCAAGCTTCCACTATAAATCGAACAAGATACAAGAATTCTCAACAAACCTGAGATTCTCACTAAAGAAGATGACTCAAAGATGTAACTCGTCAGTACACTTTAATAAACTCAGATCCGTCTTATAATACACAAGGATCTAACCAAGTCTAAACCAACAAATAATTTAATCCTCAAACCCGGTTAAAGACTTATTCAACTAAACCACTTAATAAGAAGCTGAATTTTTCAAAGTAAATTTTGACCGAACCTGTAACACAATTAACAAACTCCACCTTGTTTCAGCTTAAGTCACTTCTTTGATTATCTCCTGTGAAAACTTACTTATTGATGATCTAAACCTCCAGCAACAGAGCCATATGGCTCCTTCAAGTTCTTGTAATCTTGAGTAAGTCTAATGCTGCAATAAACTTACTCACTGGCCCAATCTTAGTTAAAACATCTGCCGGATTACAGCTTGTGTAAATTTTCACTACATTAACCTCATCCCCAATGAAATTGTATTTCACTGCCATGTGCTTAGTTCGCTCCTAACATACATAATTCTTAGAGAGGCATATTGCACTCTGAAAATCACACCATATAAACACACACTTCTGATTGAAACCAAAATCTTCAAACAATCCTTTTAACCATATTGCTTCTTTCACTGTCTCTAACATAGCAATATACTCAGCTTCTATAGTTGATAAAGCTGAGACTGACTACAAATTTATCTTCCACCTTACCACATTCCCAACAACTGTGAATATATAACCAGATATGATCTCCTTTTGTCTAGGTCTTATGCATAATCATAATCACAACACCCTTGAATCTTCATTTCCTTTTATTTATTGAAGGAAATCCTAACATTCACAGATCCTTTGATATACCGTAGAAGCCACTTTACAGCTTTCCAATGCATTTCTCTAGGTCTGCTCATATACCGGCTGACCACACCAATTTCATAAGCAATATCAGGTCTTGTTCTCACCACCACATACATTAGACTTCCAACAGCTGATGAATAAGGTGTTACCTCAGTATTTACCTCTTTTCTACATCTTTTACTGCTAACAACTTGAAATTAGCACTAGGAGTCTTTGATATCTTAGCATCTTCCATTCTAAAAGTCTTAACCACTTTCTTTAGATACTCAGTCTGAGACAAATATAAAACTCCTTGCAATCTGTCTCTAACAATATTTATTCTAATTGTTGCACGGAAATCTTCTTCTCTAGTTGTCAATAACTCCGACTTTCACTTACTAACACTCAATTTCAGTTATATATATCTCTCTCTGAAACAACACAGCTCAAGAATAAGAACATAACAAAGAACGACACAAGAGAAATTGGTTACCCAGGATTCGCCTCCGATATGGATGACTACGTCTCTGGGGCTGGATCGATCACCATCAAGCTTCCACTATCAGTCGAACAAGATACAAGAACTCCCAACAAACTTGAGATACTCGGTGAAAAAGATGACTCAAAGATGTAACTCGTCCATATACTTTAATAAACTCAAATCCTTCTTATAATACACAAGGATCTAACTAATTCTAAACCAATAAACAATTTAATCCTTAAATCCGGTTAAAAACTTATTCAACTAAACCGCTTCCTAAGAAGCTGACTTTTTCATGCTAAAGTTTAACCGAAGCTGTAAACACAATTAACATTACAGAAATGGAAAATTTATATTACATATGTAACTAACTAACTATGACATGGAGAAATGATTTAAGTTGGAGCTTTCTAGAATTCTTATTAACATATAACATACATATAAATACAGAGGACGTAAAATTAAAAGTGTTTATATTATTAGATCAATGTAGAGAACAATGTCAACATTGGAGATGGGACATCGGCACATACCAACAAGAGAAGCAGTGAGTTCTTGAGCAAAGGGATGACAAAAAAACCAGAGTTTGCAGAGAGTTTTTGTAGTGATAGGAATCAACACAACATTGAGCAGCAAGAAAAGACGAGATTCAATGAGGCAAACTAGACTTTTTGAATAACATTATACTTGATAAGAGACAATTTTTTTAAATCACTAGTTGAATAACATGTGAATTTAAAAATAAAAATCAAAATCCTACCAAATCATCAAACTTATACACCCTAAGATCATCGAAAACAAAAATTATCCAAAAACAAAACATTAATAACAAAAGGCAAAGCTTCAAATCCCAACTCTCTTCAAAGATCCAATGATGCAGCCACGCCGGCCCTCCAATAAAAAGATACGAACGAAAACGTCCTTCACAAGTCACACTCTTGGCGATGTATCTAGCAAAATCAAGTCACACTTCTGACATTCAAGAACCCAACAAAAAAAAAATAAAAAATCCAGCAACATTGTTTAATAAAATAAAACTAATAATAGTAAGAATTATCGTCAGTGACAACATAAACAACAATATAGATGCTAAAGTAGATACTAATAAATAATTAGTTTTGAAGATTAAACATTGTGTCTTTTTTTTGTTACAAATTTTAATTAAATTATTCAAAATCCACAAGAAAATCACCAAATCAAAAATCTATATTTCAAATTCGAGATTTTATATGTATTTCATGTTGTGTTTTTATTAAAAATCTTGTTATTTTTATGATGCATACAAACGCCTAAATATTTTTATTATTTAAAATAACGTCCTATCACCGTAACTAGAAACGGTTTTCGAATGATTAATTTACTAACATTTTATAGTTTGGATTTTTTCACTACAAAAATAATTAAAGGTTTAAAAAATGAACCTTATTTTTCACTACAAAATTGAAGGTATTTTCATTAAATTCCCTTATTTTTATAACAAAAGTTATACCTGTACTTAATTTGGTTCTTAATTTAATCAAACTTATGCTTCTTTTCTCTGTCCACAACTCCCAAAGTAATAAATCACATAAACAAATCTTCATAGTGAATCAACAAAGCGGTCTAAGAAAAAAAAAACAAGGAAGAAAACAAAAATTTCAGAGCTGTGACAAAACATCGATTCAAGAATTGAGAAGCGCCGTTCCATTTTCATACGGAGATTAGCCAATTCCATAAACTCAATATTAGTCCCATCGCTTTGTTAGTTCCGATTCCAATTTCATTAGAAAAAAAAAAAAATCTGGAATCTGTATCGTCCCAGCAAAAACAAAGTTCATTCCTTTATCATCTATGTAAGATTTCATCTCCTTGCCTTTGAAAATCTTTTCTCAAAACTTGTATTGTAATCTCCGATCATTGGTTAGTTTAATAATACCCACTCAGGAGTTTAGTGATTTTTTTTTTGAGTGGTATGTGTTGATTTAAAGCAATGTTTTTTTTGCGGATACATTCAGGGGTTATGATGTTTTTGAGAATGTAATTGATAATTTCTTGTTGAATTTTCATAGGAGTTTTGCTTTTATGGCAATTTTAAAATTAGGGGAAAATTAGGGTTTCTTTTTATGTGTTATTTGTGTTCTTACTTAGTCTAACTTGAAAAAAAATTGTAACTTTTTTTGAATCTTATGTATGTGTTAATTTTAACACTTTTGGGAATCTTTGTGCTTGAGTTGGATAATTTTGTGTGCTTAGATGAGTTATATAAGTTAATTGGTTACTTTACTTTGGATTGCTTCTGCCTTCATTTCCATTACTCTTATTAATTAACTTACGAATGTGTTTTCAGTATACAAATAATTGTCTGGAGTTGAAGTTTCTCTGTACAATATCGGTCTTGTTATATAGAGATAATGAAGTACGATAATGCAATGGAAAATAATAAAGATGAGGCTACAAGGGCTAGAGAGATTGCAAAGAGAAAGTTTATAGCTAATGATATTGCGGGGGCTAAGAAGTTTGCTATGAAAGCTCAGTTTCTTTATCCTGAACTCGAAGGAATCGCTCAGATGGTGGCTACATTCGATGTACATTTATCTGCTCAGAATATAATTTTTGGAACTATAGATTACTATGGTGTATTTGGTCTTAATCCTGAGGCTGATGACGAAACAGTGAGGAAGCGTTACAGAAAGTTGGCTGTAATGCTTCATCCGGATAGGAACAAGTCGGTTGGAGCAGAGGAAGCTTTTAAGTTTCTTTCGCAGGCGTGGGGTGTGTTTTCCGACAAAGCAAAGAGAGCTGATTATGATCTAAAGAGGAATGTGGGATTGTATGATGGTGGAGGGGCTTCATCATCGAGGCCTGCAAACAATGGATTTCAGAAAGTCACTAAAGCTAGTGGTATCACAACCAAGGTAAAGAGTTCAAAGAGAGGTATAAAGCGGGCAAGTGAATCCTCTGCTTCTGCTTCTACTTCTGCCCATAAAACAAGTGCTGATGGGACGTTTTGGACTGTATGCCGCACTTGCAGAACACAGTATGAGTATCATCGTGTTTATCTAAATCAGAATCTCCTGTGTCCCAACTGTCGTAAGCCATTTATTGCTGTGGAAACAGATCCTCCAGGTTCAGGTTCGATTCGGAAGACCTTTCATGAGCACCAATTTGACTCTATCCGTCACACAACAGAAGGTAGAAAGAAAAGTGTTCCTGGAAGAGACAATAATGGGGTGTATGGTGATTATGATTCCTTTGAGTGGGGCGGTGTGGTCACTGGAACGAAAAATGCTGGTCATGCTGCACAGACCGGGTCACGAAAAGATGATGTTGTGCGTAGAGAGTATAACAAAAGAGTGGCTGGTGTTTCGTCAACAATTCCTCCAAAAAGAAGAAAGGTAATGGAAAATTCAGTTACTGGTGCCAACAATGCTAGTTGTTCTGCTGCCAAGACCGTTGGAGTGAAAGAATTTTCCGAGGATGAGCTGAAGAATCTATTGAAGAAGAAAGCTAAACCAGCAATTATGAGAAAGCTGCAAGAATTATGCACCATCATTGCTAAAACTGAACGTGATGCAAACGGAAGGAAAGTGGAAACTGAAGATCTCAATGAAGCCAATGCAAATTCTTCGGAAAAGAAAATCACCATTGAAACATGCAGTAAAGACTCCACTGAATATACTTCTGGTACTGACAAGGATCTGAATTCCTTGGAAGCCTTGACAATAGATGTTCCTGGTCCAGATTTTTGCGACTTTGACAAGGACAGAAGTGAAAAGTCATTTAGGGATAATCAGATATGGGCTTGTTATGATTCTATTGAAGGAATGCCTCGATCTTGTGTCATGATAGATAACTTAATCTCCATAGATCCATTCAAGGTGCGTATCAGTCGGCTTACTTCAGTAACAAACAGTGAGCTTAACTCTACAAAGTGGCTTGGTTTTGGTATTCCAAAAACTTGTGGAGATTTTAGAGTTGAGAAAACTCAAATCTGCAGGTCACCTTACATGTTCTCACACAATGTGAATCTTGTCAAAGGCAGTCATGGAAAATTTCTTATATATCCTAGAGAAGGTGATGTATGGGCTCTATATCGGAACTGGTCCCCTGACTGGAACTATCTTGCAGGAGTTGAAACAAGTGACTATGAAATAGTTGAAGTCATTGAAGGATATACAGAGGAATATGGTGTGTCAGTGGTTCCTCTGGTTAAAGTGGCGGGTTTCAAAGCTGTGTTTCACCATCATTTCGATCCAAAAGAAACAAGAAGGATCCTAAAAGATGAAATGCCAAGATTTTCTCATAAGATACCATCTTACTTACTCACAGGTCAAGAAGCACCCGGTGCACCCAGAGGTTGCAGACAGCTTGACCCGGCAGCAACACCGTCACAGCTTCTTTATGTTATTGATCAGTAAGATGTAAAAGGTTCAGTCTTTGTATCTTGGTAATGTGATTTGCTTATACATGAACTGGATGCTTTTTTTTTCTAATGGTAACATAGATTCAAGAATAACCTAAAATTTCGAGTTTTCGTTGTGTTTTATAACGAATCTGAATATTTTCATTACATGTCTGACAAGAAAAAAACAGTTTTAATTGTATTGTTATTATTCAAAACTTGTTTCATAACTTCTCCAACGCTGTTCGATGAATTGTCTCTTTGTAAGTTGTAAGCAGCCGGTGCAACCCAATACAAGTAACACTTCTGTCTATTAAAAATATATGGAATGTTTGTAAACAGTGTTGATAATCACCATTGCAGATGAGGTTCGACATTTCACTTCACCAATTGTGATTTTAGTAATTTATTTGACAAATAGTGGCGCCGTAAAATCAGTTTTTACATATCCAGTATTATTACTTTATAAAAGTTTAACTATATATACAATGTTACTGTGCCCAGTAGTGTTGGGTAAGGCAAGTGTCTTAGGCTAAATTTATAAAATTGTTCTTGTAAAAAAACATTTCTTAAGTTTATATTGTTTATTTGGTTGAAATATTTCTAACTAAAACAGGTGTGCCTTACGTAAAAAAAATTATCTAGTTCCGCCACTGACGGTGCCACTTCAAACAACGTGACATATATACAATTTTTATTTTTTTATGAATTTCAAAATTTACCAAGTTCTTTTTAGAGATATATATATATTATATTCTCAATGATTATTTTTAGAAATTCACATACTATCTCTGTCTTTATTTATGTCGTAAAATCTTATCGGAAAACAAATATTCTACTACCCATTAAAATTTATGTTTTGTTACCAGTGTTAAAAACGATTTAACCAAAATTAATACCACACTCGACTTACACTCTTTCTTCCCTTTTTCATTATTATTTTTAATTAGGAGAGATATTTTTGTTACAGATTCCCAGCTCTTACATTTAGATAGGCTTGGTCATAAAACCAGAAACCCGATCGAAACCCATTAACATCAGAATCGGATATATTTTCAAATCCTATCGGATTGTATCTTATATAATTTTCGGTTTTGATTTGGTTTGTACCCTAACCAAAATTATTTTGGATAACCGAAAAATCCAATATTATTATTTTATGGTCATTTTTTATTATATGCTCAGTTCAGAATGGGTAAATTGGATTTTTATCGGATAAATTGGATTTTTATCAAGTAATTCGGGACGGGGGTTTATTAGATAAATGGGATATTCGGTTAGACTTTGGATTTTCAAAAAATTATAATCCAATGTAAATTTGAACCGATCCGATCCAAAAATATTCGGATACTATTCGAATTTTATTCATCCCAATCCAAAAAATTCCAAAATCCAAATTGTCATCTGAACCCAAAATCTGACTGCCCATGCCTACATTTAGGATAAGTGGCAACACTAGTTTATATGGGTTTAATTAGGAGTGGGCATTTGAACCGAACCGAACCAAACTATCTGAACCAAAGCGAAGTCAACCCGAACTAAACCAAAACAAAGTCTATATTCAAACAATTAGGTTTGATTTCTTCAAAATTCAAATGGTTCGGTTTAAACCGAAGATAAACAAATATACCGAATGTTTTAATACTTTTAGTTTAAAATATAAATACTTTTAGTTTAATACTTTAATATTTTTACTTTTAATTTTTAATAATTTTAGTTTAATAATTTTAGTTTAACTATTGTTAGTTTATTTTTATATTTTATTGATTTTATATCTTGCATATTTGAACATTGAACTTTGACGTATTAAATTTTTCATTTACGGGTTTACATATATGATTTAATTTTAGAACTAATTTATTTTTCTCAACCAAAATAAAACCAATCAAAACTAAAATTAAACCAAATCGACCCGAAGTATCTTTGGTTAAGTTTGATTAGAGTTTTCTCAACCGAATTAACCAAACCGAACCCAAACTGAACGCGAAATTTAACCGAAATGCCCACCCCTAGGTTTAATAGTTGTTATATTTATTTTAGAATGTGTCATATTATCTAAATTTAAATTAAAGAAAATCTAAGTGCTTTTTGAGATTTCTTTTTATAAAAAAAGATAGCTGAGATTTCTTTCCCATTGAAGTCTCATTTAGTTATATTTTTTGTTTAGATAAAAAAAACTATTTACAGATTTAATTGTTTAATCTCATACAAAAGTAACAAAATGATATTTGTGTAGTTTCTTTATTTCTGAAAATATTTTTCAAGTTTTTATAAAAATGTTTTCTTGTAATTATAAGATTTTTAATTTTACAATTTAAAAACATTAGTCATGAAACTGTTGAGATTTCTTTCCTTTTAAAGACTTATTTAGTTATACTTCCTTGTTAAGTTTCACTCGTTTTCAGCAAATTCAATGTATCAACAAACCAGTTTTAAATACAATAATGTTTTCTGTTTAGGAAAATATTTTTTTTTTGACTACTTAAAAGAGAAATATCACACCAACATTTGTCAAATCAACTTTTTTTATCTTGACCATATAACATTAAAATCCATCTTTTATTACAATCTTAGGTTGTTTTTTTTGTGTGATATACTCCATATATATATACATCTGTATTGTCATTACACAAAACCCCGTCACTTACCGACTGTCTGATATCATCTATGTAAGAGTCCATTTCCCTACTTCTGAATATATTTTTTCTCAAAACTTGTTTGTGTAATCTCTGATCGTTGGTTGCTACCGTGTGATAATTACCCACTCTGAGTTTAATGAATTTTATGAATCTGAAATTTTTGTTTTGCGTGATATGTATTTACTTGTTATATAATTACAAGCAATGTTTTTGCGGATGTATTTAGGGTTTATGCTGTTTTGGAGGACATACTTGCTCACCTATTATCAGATTTTCATGATATCCACACCAAGTTTTATATTTTTGTCAATTTTAAAATTAGGGTTACCTTTTTATTTCAATGATCCGACAACGCTGTATGCTTATTGATGAAACTAATTTGTACTTAATCTAACTTGAAAGTCTGAAATTATATTGAACCTTTAAGTATGTGTTATTCTATCACGTTTGGGAATCTTTGTGATTGAGTAGGATCAGTTTGTATCTTAGATAAGTTACATAAATTAATTGGGTTCTTGTGATTTTACTTTGGATTGCTTCTGCCTTTAATTTCTCTCGTTGTTATAACCTTGGTTTATAGATTTCCCTTACTCTTATTAATTAACTTATATATATACGAACGTACGTATTTGCAGTTTACAAATAATGAAGTATGATAATGCAATGGAATACTATAAAGACGAGGCAACAAGTGCAAGAGAGATTGCAGAGAGGAAGTTTTTAGCAAATGATATTGCCGGGGCCAAGAAATTCGCCATGAAGGCTCAGTTCTTGTATCCTGAACTCGATGGAATCGCGCAAATGGTGGCAACATTTGTTGTACATTTATCTGCTCAGAATAAAACGTTTGGTGCTATAGACTACTACCAAGTACTTGGTCTGAACCCTGAGGCTGATGAAGAAACAGCGAGGAAGCGTTACAAAGAGTTGGCTAAAATGATTCATCCTGATAAAAACAAGTCAGTAGGAGGAGAGGAAGCTTTTAAGTTTCTTTCGCAAGCGTGGCAAGTTGTCTCTGACAAGGCAAAGAGAGATGAATATGATCTGAAGAGGAATGTGGGATTTTATAAGGGAGGTGAGGCTTCATCATCAAGGTCTAAAGCTAGTGGTAACAAAACAAAAGGAAAGAGTTCAATGAAAGATACAAAACAGGCAAGTGAAGCCTCTGCTGCTGCTGCTTCTACTTCTACTTCTGCCTATAAAACAAGTACTGATGGGACGTTTTGGACTGTATGCCCCACTTGCGGAACACAGTATGAGTATCTTCGTGTTTATGTAAATAAGAAACTCCTCTGTCCCAAATGTGGTAAGCCATTTATTGCTGTGGAAATAGATTCTCCAGATTTAAGTTCGACTCGCAAGACCTTTCATGAGCATTCATTTGACTCTATCAGTCATCCAACAGAAGGAAGAAAGACAAGTGTTCCTGGAAGAGACAATAATGAGATGTGCATCGTGAACAATTCTGTTCACGCTGCACAAACCGGGTCACAAAAAGATGAGGTTGTGAGTAACAAAAGAGTGGCTGATGTTTCGTCTACAATTAGTTTAAAAAGAAGAAAGGTTATGGAAAGTACAGTTGCTGTAGGTGCCAACGATGCTAGTTGTTCTGCTGCCGAGAACGTTGGTGTGAAAAACTTTTCTGAGGATGAGCTGAAGGATCTATTGAAGAAGAAAGCTAAAGAAGCAATCATGAGGAAGCTGCAAAACTGAAGGGAAATGGAAACTGGAAATCTCAATGGGTCAGTAATGTGTAAAAGACTCAAAACTTTTTTTGTATTTTGGTAATGTAATTTGCTTTCTACTGAACCAGAGGTTTTATCATAATTTATTTGTAAAACAAATTCAAGAACAACCTACACTGCGATTTTTTATTGAATTATTGTGTTTTATAACTGGAACGAGGAGTAAATATTTTCATTACATGCCTGGCAACAAAAACTGTTTTAATTGCATTGTGACTATTCAAAATCTGTTTCATAAATCCTCTAACGAAGATTTGTTTAGTCTTCTTATTCTTTATCTTCTTGAGTATTCTTTGTTTGTCTATTAAAATAAATAAATGGATGATACAGTTTGAGAAGATGATCAAGCGGAATCATCAGTGGAGATTATGTAGTGTTAGGTATATACTTGCACAATTTTGTGGTGAGAGTTAGTATTTTTTAAAGATTTTTTTAAGAAAAACCCCATGATATTTTTAGCAAAAAAACCCTATTTGATTAACTTGAATTCATCCATACACTTTTAATTGTCCAATATATATATATATACCTCAACTAACCATAACTTGAATCTTGGTTTTACCTTTCCTGCTAATTCAAACTTAAGCACTAACACTGTTACTGTGCTATTAAATGTTGATGACATGGCTAGATTCCATGTGGCATTAACTTCACTGGATGTTTTACGCTAATTCATATGTAATATAGAATCAAGAAAATTTCAACCATGCAATTTTTCATTGTATTTATAAGAAAAAGAGAGCTTTAACGAATTTAAATGTGCAAGAAAAAAACGAATCTTAATATTTTATATGTATTCAGAATCTGTTTCATGACTCCTAAATCAACAAATCATAGACTATTCAGAATCTGTTTCATGACTCTCCTAAAGAAACAAAGCATAGACTATTCAGACTCTTTTTTCATGAATATCATATCACACGTCGACGGCAGAGAGGACAAGAATTACACCTCATTAACCACTCGATGATACATTCTCGATGAAACTGATGCGAACAATGTCGCAACTTTTGGATTGTCTGAACATAACTCATGTCACCGTTCTGCAGATTCTTCAAACAGATTGAACATGTCGGGTTGTCTTCTTCTTCCGGAATCATGAAGAAAACCTCATTCGTGAAAACAACACTAACTGTCATAAGGAAAGGTTGTACATCCCCTACGCTTTCATCAGCAATAATCTTAGCAATATAGATTGACAAAGGAGGATCATGGAGACTTGAGTTGAGGACAAGAAAGAGTTTGATTGGTGTAAATTCTAGTTAGAGAGATTCATAAGGATACGAGGGACCCGAAGAGGAGGAGCTGGTTAGTGTCCAGTTACACTACCATTGAATCATTGATATTGTCTTTCACAAAATTTTGGAATTTGTTGAGGAAGTTGACACAAACAGTGTTGAGACTTGAGGGTTGAGTTGAGGTTTGACTAATCATCCTCGAATTTATCTCTACTTTGACATCTCCTGTCTCCATGCTCAACAAACTTAAACATATCAAAATCAGAGATGAAATCGTCAGAGGATTATATAGGATAGGGCAAGAGATCAAGTAGGTTTCTATTTTTTTTTAATTCTTATTTCCTTTTTCTTAACTCAATATTTATTTATTGTTATTTGCCGCAACATTTGTTCTCCGGGTTCAAATAGAAAAATGAAAATAAACAACAACAACAAAAGTTGCAATAAATTGTCTTAACGAATAATTGGTATGCTTCTTATGGTAATGTTTACGATGGGGTTTTATATAAATAGATATTTTCGTATAGAAGTCTTATATTTTCTAATTTTTTTTATTCTTTTAGTCTTCTTATCTAAAATTTATTTTTAACATGAATTCAATTTGGATATGAGACCCATTGGAATATCTAGAGATAAGGTATATTTCGAGGTGTCAAATCGAATTAGCCGATCCCGTTTAATCCGTCCCAATTACGGGTTGAATTAAGTTATGGGTTTTAATGGGTTGACCCGCTATAATTCATGAGTTGAAATCTAATAACCCTAAACCGCCCGCACTATAACCATGTATTAAGCGGGTTGGTCCGCGGAATTTAAAATCAAATTAATAACAAAAAAAAGTTAAAACTTTATAATATAAATTCATCGATAATAAAATAAATACATCTCGTATCTATAAAAAAACTTGTAACAAAATCACAGAATGTATAATTAAATCAATAAATTTTCAAAGATTCAAATATGAAGTTGATTTGATCATTGTCAACGTTTCTAACTTATTAATAAAAAAAATATATATTTTTCAAAATTTCTAAAATAAAATCAGTCTGAAAATGGTTTCACTACTATATTTTTGTATTCGGCGTGTAATCTCATCAGTCCGCTGATCAACCCATAATCCATGCGGATTTTTCCATCAAAAACCATACACCATGATGGATTAACCCGCAATGCCCGTTTTTAGGCATTCAAAACATGAATCCTAATCTGCCCCATAGCGGTGCGGGTTTAGGTTAATCTACGGGTTTTCAACCGTAATTGACATCCTAGATATATCTACGGATTACACTTTTCCAGAGGATTAGTTTAGGTCTTCCTGGGCATACAATATTGTAAGTTTATTCTTCTTGACCAAATCTGTAACTTCATTAGCAGATTCATTCTTCTTTTATTTAGATTTGATTCATTCTTTATTCAATTTCAAAGAGAACTCGGTGATTCACTTACCTAGGATTGGCGTAAATGAGACTGGATATATACAAAGAAAAAATAGCAAACATTGTTTACAAGAAAGTATACAAAAAAAACTGCCAAGTAGCTAGCTAATAGCATAATACTACTTGCTAAATCAACTTTACATCAAATGCGAGTAAAAAAGATTAGCTCATGAAGAAGAGGCTGCAGAAACATAAGTTTCCAAGTTTTTAGAGGGTAAACTTAAGCTGTCCCAGAAATGATAATTCTAGACGAAACCTCCAACATATCAATATCTTGATGCAAACTTCGAAGAAGTTCCCAAAAAACAGTCTCATAGATATCACCATAAGAAAAATCTGCATAATGAGGTAAGGGAGACCGAGTAGTACGTAGCTTCCAAAGATATATATATATATATATATAGATGGAACAAGGGCATCATATCGTTTTTTCAAGGCTTTACTTCGTAAAGCAGCTACTGTCACGGTGAACTCGATAAAACCTCTGTATTCATAGCTATAGTTTTTAGCCGTAACAGAACGATAACAAAGCCGACATGCCAAACTAATATATATATATAACATTTTTAGTTTCCAATTCTTTTGCAAATTTTTCATTTCGTTTTCTTCGCTAGTTACTTTTTGTTAACTATTTTTGTTGTTTTTAATACTACCTAAGATATATATATACTTATATGGTGTGATGCATATAATATTTTTGATATGAATATTTTAGCTCTTAATCTCTTATCCATTGAGATGGAGTATTTGGAATTAAGTCTAGTTTTATTATGTTGGAATATATAGTTAATTGCAAGATTGAGTCATCAGGTTCAAATACGGGTTTCAAACAAGTTGCCAAATAAAATCTAAAAATTTATGCGGACTCCCATTTACAGTTCAGATATTATCTGAAAATTTTATTAAAATTTCTTATACCCACATATTTACGTTAATCCAGTATTAAAATTGAGGAGAAAAAATTGTTGTTTCACCATTCATCACACATATAACCATAACTCATTTATAATAAATAAAATGACCATACAGTTTTGATAAGTAAGACTACAAAGTAAAAACTATGAGGTCAAACAAGATAACAAATTTATCCTTGCAAAAAGAAATCAATTATGTTTTTTCAAAAGTCTTTTTATTACAAATCTCACATATTACAACATCGAAAAACACCAAAAAGTTACTTAACTTAAAGTTGAAAACCATATAAATTTTAAACTAATAGTTAACAAGTTACTTCTTAAAGATAGACTCAAACCAAATTTCATTAAAAGCATTCAATAATAAGCTCCTTGTTACCTTTTGGAAGTTTATTTAGCTTGGCAACTGCCTCTTCTATCTGTATGATCTTATATTTGGGAAATGATGATGTCTTAATCATCATCTTCTTCATTACTGTCATTTGCATCACGAAACTCGAAGCTAGCATAAATTCACCTTGATTCGAGCCACTAAAATTGTGCATCCATAGAGTATCCACACGAAAATCATTACTAGGAAATGGTGCCCTCTCCCACAATTCATGTTAGACGATTCTTCTTCTTCCCCTAGAGGAACGTTATTCTACATTTTACAAAATTTAAATGTATAGAATCTTAATATATGTTTTTTTCTGACAAAAACGGTTAAAGAAAAAAAATGATCAAAGTAACCGATTCAAACTGTAGCATGAAGTGAATATACCTTAAAGAGAATTTCAAGCTCTATCATTTTTGCAGTACGCATAACTAAAATATTCCATAGAACCTCAACCTCTTGTGGATTCTTTAGATCTACACTCACAGAAAACGATGCAGGTTGTTGTACATAATTAAGATGCCCCATCACCATCTTCCTGATTTCTTTCTCCTTATATAAAACAATAAATAACATGTCAAACTAAATTTTAATATGAATAGTTTTTTAATACCTCAAAGTGTAATAGCTCGTACCTGTGTAATATATGAGATATTGAAGCTGGTATGAGGAAAGAGCTTTCCTGCAACCCAATAGTTTCTACCAAATGAGAGTCTAGGAATTTCAAGAACGACATTATCACTCTCACATAAGCTAGATTGTATGGAGATTATATCAAGACGAGCTGCACACACTTCAATGCCATCAATTTGGTTGCATGACATGGACAGAACCCTTAATCTTTTGTGATCAATCTTCAAATGGCCATTTGGATTGAAGAAAATGATTTGTAGAAAAAGAAACTCGAGGGAGGGGCAAGACGAGATAACTTTGTTGAAAACAGCAACCTCAGCAAAGATGTAATAGAGTTCTAGTTTCTTGAGATTTTGACAACTCTTGAAGGCATGTGCATCAAGTAATATGTATTGATACATCGAAAGTGTTGTGAGGTCTGGATGAGAGAATCTCTTTGGGGACAACTTGAGCACATTTGCTTCAATTTTTGGCTCAAGGCGACCATTAAAGTTTGCAAGTATGAGATTTTTGGTGTGTTTCACACTAGTTAACGACTGGATCCAAGAATCAAGCGTCTCATCTTCACATTGATATGTATAATGAAATATTATACAAGTCTCTAAATAGCCATTATGATTGCTAATAATCTGAAAATGCAGAAAAACCTATATGTTAAATATTTTTGGAGTATAAATTTGTTTAAACATGTACCAATATCTCGCGTGAGAACTATTTTTTTTTCTCAAAAATTTATGTGAAAACCATAAAAATAAATTCGTTCAAATAATATATCATCAAACAAGCATATTTTTAAAAATTCTATCAACCATTTTCAAAATATACATTAATTTAGGCGTGAAATATCTTTAAATAAAACTCAAACCAAAATGTTAGAAAATGTTTTATTTTTTTTGGGTCAAATATTACATCGTTAGTTATCAAAAAATAATTTTACTGGCCTATCCCTAGTTTAATGTCAATGATTTCATATTATATATATATATATCATTTATTCTATATGTTTGATGGTATATATAGAGATATATTCGAGGTTTCAGTTTTATCCATTTTTATATTAAAAAGAGATTATGAACGGTAAAACATTATATTGACAAAATGAAAAAGTACCTCGGTTATCATCTCCGCAGCACGATCTAATAATTTTGGCAGAACAATCCCATTAATAGTAAGGACATTTCGCATGTCAAAGAAAATAACAGACATTTTTTTCCACACATCTCTCCATCGTTTGGACAATATACTTGTCTTAATGATCTCTTCCGTAGATAGTTGGCTTATTCGGTCAGTATCCTCCACTGGCGTTCTGCTCTATATTAAACAGAGATTTTGTAAGGGAGTCATAAATAAGATATATTTTTTTCTTGATTTTGAACTAAAATATCGATTTAGAGTTTATGATGGTGTTCTTATAAGGAGATCAAAAGCCAAATATATAGGAATTCTAATGTTGGCAAAATTGGAATGAAAATAAAAATATAATGCATTCCTTCTTTACAGAAACTACCAATATAATTAAAACTACGTTGAATAAAACAACAAGTATAATTCAGAATTAAATATAACATTGCTAATTACCTTACCATACATGGAATAATAGTTTACAAACTACTTAATAATTTATGTTATTTCTTTAGTTAAATATTCTTTGGTCAAAGATAATTAGTTAATTACCATACAAAACATGAAACTATATTTTCGTTTCCGTAAAATGTTAAATTTATTTGATCTCATTTACATGGAAACAGAATAAAGAAACATGAAAAGTAATTGAATATTAATTTTTTTTAAAAAAGGTATTTGAATATTCTGATAAATTTTGAAAACTACTTGGCTTACATTTGGCATTAATGGACTCAAATGGGCACAATTAGATCTGGACAAAATACCCAAAACCTAAAGTAGTCATCCGAACATGATCCGAAAAGTATTACCGAACTCAAACTTGAGCTAATAAAATATCCCAACGGGCTCCTAAATTTGTATACCCACAAAACCGAATCAGAACCAAACTGAATGAATACTCAAAATACCCAAAATACAATTATATAACTAAAACTATTAATGATATATATATATATATTAATTATATGTATATTGTAGATAACTCAATTAACTAAAATTATAAATATAAATTCAAAAGTATGAATTATTTTAGACCATAATAATCAAAATACAAAAATAAATGATAATATTTATGAAATTTGTTTTTTATTTGTTTCTTCTATTATTTCTGATATCTGAACCCGCATGGAATCGAAATGAACCTGAACCGAAAACTATTAATACCGGATGAATATTAAAACTTCTAAATCTAAAAGACCTAAAACCCAAAAACCCTACCCGAACCCGACTGTTGGAATGGGGAAGCATAACGTAGCTGGCCTGAAGATTGAAGAGAAACTATTCTATCCAGTACCGTTTAACTTTATCAATCATCTGAGCTATGAGGCCTGTTAGGTGACTAATCTACTGATGGTTCCTTACATTTCTCTCTTCCCAAACATGTTGTATTGTCTTTTGGAAGACCAAACAAAGAAAGAGGAATCTGTCTTTATCATAAGTGTTTGTGGTCATTCGATATAAAGTCTCCTTAAATTAGGGTCTACGTTTGCTCCAATCGAACCATCCACCACTTTGTGCCATGCAACACTATGTCAAACTTGCTCACTTTATTCAATGATCAATGATGCATATTTATACATGTGTTTAGTCGGCCAAACTAGGCTCAAACCTCTTTAGGGTTAGACCCTCAATAGTTATCTTGTTTTGTTCGGCTCTCCACGTACATAAGAAAGAATGTCGAATATGTCCCCATTTTTGCTTTATGAAAACTAAGTTATAAATTTGATTCATGGGACGTCTAGTGTGAACAAAACATGATGACTCAAGGTTTGCTTTCCTTTGCGAATTCTCACACTTCCTAGGTCTTATGGTGAGATGTCATCACAAACCAAGAGGACCCCGATCACTTCAACCGGTGTTGTAGCACATGTTCTATACACTGTCTGGGTCTCCAGGAACCAACATCCACTGCATCAGCCAGCTTAGTAGAGCGGGGCTTCCCAACTGGTGAAAACCTGTTTCACCTACAAGGGGTATCGGCCAACCTTGAGACGAATGTATGCTGCAGAGTATTTGGCCATATAGTTTGAGTAACTTTCTCCAAAATGGAGAGTCCAAGTGTAATTCCAGAACATCCCAAAATGAGCCCTCAAGAAGGTAACACAATATCATATGTTCGTATTCAAAGTTAATTTTGCTCCATCAACAAAGTTAACAATTTTGTGATCTGAAGTGTTGATGTGAATCAAAATGCGTTGAAGGGCATGTTTGATATTTGTTTGGTGCCAAAATAGTCCATTCAAATATCTCTGATGAACCATGGGAATGTGTTTTGAAAGTTTTAGCAAAATTCTTAAAATCATTAAAATGAATAGAATTGGACTATATATATGAAGATGATTCATCCCAGAATAATAAATAATAAATATACCTCTAGTTAATTTTATTTATTTAACGTCATTTTGGAGTTTTTTGTCGAACTTGAAATTTCATGGTTTTGGTGGAAAAATATTATTGAACTATTTTACGCAAAAGCTCGATTCACAATTTTGGAAAAGTTTTTATGGTTTTGATCAAAAACGATACTTTGCAATTTTTGCCAAAATTGTTATTTAAAGGTTTTAGTGAGAAAACACAATTCCAAGATTCTATGGTTTTAATTCCATATTTATGCATTTTTAGCGGTATTTTCATTATATAAATTGGGAATTTTGTTGAAAATAGCACAAAATTCATTGGATTTTTCAAAGACATTATATGATATTATTTGAATCAAATTAATAATATTTTTGAATTCTAACTATTTCAAAGATGTCATGATAATCGAACCAATAAAAGTTGGATATGGTTAGGAACAGATCAATTGGTTTACATAACCATTAAAATATTTTGAGATTTCAGAAGAAACAAACTGATGAAAAGAAATTTTTATTTTAATATAAGGCAAGTATAATATTTATTAAAAATAAACCTATTAATGAATTTAAATATATGAAATAAATAATCTATCATCATCTCAGATTGGGAAAAATATTACTACGTTTTCAAAAAATATTTTTATTTATTTAAAATGTAATTTTAATCAAATCATGAAAATACTATGTGGCATATTAAAGAATTTAATTTTCTCCAACATGTGTGTTCTTCAAATTAAAAATACAAACTTGGGATTTTCAAAAGTTCTCAATTTTAATTATAACACTGAGGATGTACTTTAAAATAAGTTTTAGCTACATATCGATGTAATAATATTTTGGCGTTTTAAAGAAAAATTTCTTACTAGTTTATTGGTCTTAAATTACTAGTATCAATATGTACATATGCATTTATTATGTAATTTAGGGTAATTTTGCATTTGGTGTTGATTTAGGCAAATGGAGCTAAAGAGACAACGGAAACTTGGGTTTAATCGGAATGGATTCAAAGACTTACTTGAAGATTCATGAGAAATGGAAGGCAAAACACAAAAAAATTGAGAAACCACCTGGATTATATGGAAAAACTTCCAAAATCAAGAATTTAGGTTGAAAAGGAAGTGGATTTGGAGTTACAGTCATGAATTTTTTAAGATCTAAAGAAGAGCAATGAGGCAATACAGAGCTCATTCAACTGAACCCGGTCAACCCAACTCTAACTAAAATCCTTTGAATTGTTCACCATGATTTCTTCTATAATCATGTGTGAATAGATCTAAGAAATGAGTCTTTAGACTAATGGTGAAAAGATCAAATTCTTAAATAAAACCCTGATTTAGGGTTTTAACATTTTGTAGAACTCCCATAGTATATATTTATCCCGCTTATCTGACACAGCCTTCGTCTCCATCTCTCACCCAGAGCAACATATGGTTTAAAGATGAAACATCAAACTTTCAAGTCAACTACTCAGAGTCAGAGACTCAACCCAACGACGACAAAAATCCACCAGAGAGAACTAGAAGAAGAAAATAGAACTATAAAGATCTATACCCCTCCCATAACAATTGCATAAAGCCAAGCAACCAGGGAGAATAAAATAAAAACCGCAAAAACATTTTCTCCACCAAAAGATTAGGGGTTTCACCAAATTGTTTGCTTGAGATTTTCAAGAATCTCATAATGTTGGTCATTTATTTAGGGGCGAAACTCTAAAATGGTAGTATGTAAATATAATAATAGTGAAAAACGAATTCATATAATTTTCATGTTGGTACGTTTCTCTAGTCTAAATTTACGGGTCCAGTCTTTTATTTTTAAGTTTCAATTTTTAGGTATGATAAATTTGTGCAAAATGGTAACACAAAAATATGAGTACTAAAATATGTTAATTGGAGGAAAAAGACTAATCGACATTAATTTTCAATTGAAATTTAAAAATGATTTTCAACCAAACTATGTCTCCTCTATGACAGTATTGAAAGCCTTTTTTTTTTTTTTTTTTTGACTTTGCGGCTTTATACACTACCATGACAATTTTTTTCAGCTCGTCCACTTTTCCTATAAATATGTGAGGCAATTTTTGTGATATCGTTATGTCTTGGTCAGACGATTGATCTAAAACATAGATTTTTTATCAGAACAATTTAGATAATAGAAACAATGAAGATTGCTAGTCCGACCAATATTATGCACAATGATAACAAAAACATTGACTCATTTCTTTGTGGGACAAGTGGTCTTGTTGAATAAAATTGTCATTATTGTGCCAAAAAGCTGCAAAGCAAAGTTTGAAGAAAAAGGGCTTCAATGTCTCCATGGAGCATACTTGATTGAAAAACACTTTTAAAATTCCACTGAAAATAGATGTCGATCAAAACTCTTTCTCCTCCGATCATCAAATCCATATCATATTCATTCTCACAGTTTTGCATAATTATCAAGTATAAAGATTGCAAAATAAAAAAAAAGCATATCAGCTTTGGTTAGAAAAACGTACCAACAGGCAGCAGGACAAGTACATATAGATTTTGCTTTTTAAGTATTTATTTTATTTTCTGTTCGGTATTTTGGGCTCGATAGCTTTTACAATTCTATTATGATATTAGTCATTACTATTAGTGTGTATTGCCTTCTAAGTTAACCCCTCCCCCCAAGTTATCATATTCCTTATCACCATTTTGCATATTATCAAGTTTAAAATTGCAACATAAAAAAATATAAACTTGGATTAGACAAACGTACCGACAGAACAAGTGTTCATGATTTTTGTTTTTTTTACAGCAATATTTGCATATTGCTGCATCATAGTCAGACCAATGTATATAAGGCTTAAACATACTTAAAACAACTCTTAGGGCAGAGATTCATTGAACATATGCTGACTGTAGGAGAAAGAATGTTAATCAACATTAATTTTCAATTGTATTTTTAAAATGATTTTCAATCAAGCTCTCGTCTCCTCCATGGCAGCAATGAAAACCCTTTCTTCTTTATTTTTTGTTTTGCTGTTTTATTCACTTCAATGATAATTCTCTTCAATACATCCACTTGTACTACAAATATATGAGGCAATGTTTGACTCATATATTTATGGGAAAAGCGCTCTTGTTGCAAAGCAAAGGTTGAGAAAAGGACTTTTAATGTCTCCATCGAGGGACTTTCTTGAAAAACACTTTTAAACTTTGATTGAAAATATTTCTCCTCTGATTATCAAATACAAGGTATCTTGTTCCTTATCATTATTTTGCATAATTATCAGGTATAAAGATTGCAACATAAAAACAACACCATATCAACTTAGATTTGAAAAACATTACAGCTGGACAAATACGGATTTTTTTTTTCGTTTTCTTCCAGCAAGATTTGCATATTGATGTATCATAATTAAACAGTTATTAGGGAAGAGATTCATTAATATTATTACAAATTAGAGTTTGCTTTTTATATAATTTTTTCCGTTCGGTATTTTGGGCGCTATTGCTTGTACAACGCCATTATGATGTTAGTCATTACAATTAGTGTGTTTTGGCTTACTATCCTTTCTAGAATTAGGAAAACTGTTATATTAAAATCTTGAAATAGATTGAATGTAGGATCCAGCTGATTTGACATTGATAAGCTCTTTTAGCTATGAAAGTCACTAATGAAGTGATACCTATGCTTGTAAATCAAGTGACTGAGCACGTTTATGGAGTTAAATTGTGATGCAGAAATTATCCAAATATTTTCTGAATATATATATTCTTATTTGTTTTAATATTTAGATAATTATTTTATTGTATTTAGGGGTTTTAATAGTTTTAGGTTTTATTATAAATAGGCTTTTATTATGAGAGAAATTATTTTGATGAATTGATTAATCGAAAGATTTTAAAGAGATTTTGATAAACCACTATGAAGAGTATTCATAATTTTAAGAGTTTTTGCATAAACCCTGAGAGGAAGACTGTAAAACCCTAGTTATCCGGTATTCTGATTAGTCAAGAATCTCTAATTTAGCAGCTTCCGCTTCATCAAATTTTCTATTAGCAGCTTCAGCTTAATTAAAAACTCAAACTCAATTGCTGGAATATTGGTCGTTTTGATTAAATAGAAACTGCTAATAGACAATTTAACCCCATAATAGTACTTCATTAATTTATTTAAAGTCATGTCTTAAATAACATGATCAACATTATTTAGATATTTAATTATAAAGTTAACAAAACTTAATTATGTAAACGACAAATTTTAAAAAGTTGTGAGGATATACACTCATCTTTCTTATTTGTAAACTTTATTCCTATAACCACTTCTGCACATGATGTATGTACACATATATGTATATAAAATAACAAATTAATTTATGCAAAAACCTTAATTATATATAAGATGCGTATATATCCAGAGGTTTATATCTTTATTTTTTTAATATATTTTGTGCAATCGTTTCTAAGGATTTTTTGTTGGATTGTCTTTAAACTAGGTGACCCTAGTAAATACCTAAGAATATATAAAGTAAATTTAAAAAATCTAAAAAACACATGTTTTACTGTTTCAAACCGAACCCTAAATAAATTTTACTATGGTAACCGAACGGGTTATAAGCAAAATCGAAACCAAACCGAATTACTAACTTATGGTAGTTCGGTTCAGTTAAGTTTTTTTTAAGTTATGGTTATTTTGCCCAAACCTTGATAAAAATTTAATAACAAAAATAATTTTGTCACCGCCAGATATAGAGTGGTCGTTCACTCTAGAAAGACGACTACAACTTCCAGTTAAACTTTGTTTTTGCCAACATTTAGACTTTGTTATTTAATGACTATTAATAAAAGTCAAGATCAATGTTTAAAAAGGTTAGGACCATTGCCTGAAAAGAAAAAAGGTTAGGAACATATCACTGAGAACATGTTTCAGTCATAGACAGTTGTACGTTGCATTATCATGAGTCACTTCTACAAATACAAAATGGCTTTAATGAGACTGAATATATATAACATCAAAATTGCAAGTATACAAAAAACTGCCAAGTAGCTAATAGCCTAATACTACTTGCTAAATCAACTTTACATCAAGTGCGAGTAATGAGGTAAGGGCATCGTATCCTTTTTCAAGACATTACTTCGTGAAGCAGCTACTGTCATGGTGAACTCGATAAAACCAAACTAAACAAACCAAAAATATATTTAAAAAACATTGCTATAGTTTCCAATTCTTTTGAAAAAAATTCATTTGGTTTTCTTGGCTAATTACTTTTTGTTAATTATTTTGCTGTTGTTTAATAGTGACTAAGATATATATATATATACATATATCTGATGCATATAATATTTTTGATATGAATATCTTAGCTCTTAATCTCCTATCAATTGAGATGGAGTATTTAGAATTGAAGTCCAGTTTTATTATGTTGAAATAGATAGTTAAATCCCATGTTCTAAAAATTCCCGCCTAGCTCCGATTACATTCCGCCTAGTCGCTAGACCCACCCTCGCCGCCTCGAAAAAGTCAGTCAACCGATTACTCTCCGTCTAATCCGATTAATTCCCGTCTAATCTGATTATTTTCCGCATAATCATCTATAATCCAATTATTTTTAAATTTTTCAAGTAAAATTTTTTTTTGTTTTTGTTATTTAGACATTTATATTGAAAGTTTGTGATGTTTTATAATAAATTATGTTAAATTATAAATAAAAATCATAAAATAAATTTACTAAATTTTCATGTATTTATTATAATTTTAAAAACAATATTATTTAAAAGTTTAATATAATGGATAAATATATTTTTAAAATATTAAAATAACCTAAAATAATTCCCGATTAATCCCTGTTTACTCTCCGATTAATCCTCTAGGCGCTAGACCCACCTCCGCCGCCCGACTAGCGTCTAGCGAGTTTTAAAACAAAACTTAAATCGTATTGCAAGATTGAGTCTTCGGGTTCAATTACGGTTTTCAAATGCAGTTCAGATATTATCAGAAAATTTTATTAAATTTCTTATACCCGCATATTTACATTAATCTTAATTACGTTTATCCAGAATATAATAGTTGAAGAGAAAAAATTGTTGTTCCACCATTCGTCACACAACCACAACTCATTTGTAATAAATAAAATGACCATAAGAATTTGAGAAATAAGACTAAAAACTATGAGGTAAAACAAGATGACAAAATTATCCTTGCAAATTTCACATATTACAACATTGAAAAACACCAAAAAATTACTTAACTGAAAATTCAAAACCATATAAATTTAAAACTAATAGTTAAAAAGTTACTTCTTAAAGATAGACTCAAACCAAATTTCATTAAAAACATTCAATAATAAGCTCCTTGTTACCTTTTGGAAGGTTATTTAGCTTGGCAACTGCCTCTTCTATCTGTATGATCTTATATTTGGGAAATGATGATGTCTTAATCATCATCTTCTTCAATACTGTCATTTGCATCACGAAACTCGAAGCTAGCATAAATTCACCTTGATTCGAGCCACTAAGATTGTGCATCCATAGAGTATCCACACGAAAATCATTACTAGGAAATGCTCCCACAATTCATGTTGTGCTCCCATGGTAGACGATTCTTCTTCTTCCCCTAAAGGAACGTTATTCTACAGTTTACAAAATTTAAATGTATAGAATCTTAATATATGTTTTTTTCTAACAAAAACGTTAAAGAAACCCCGGCAAAGATGTAATAGAGTTCTAGTTTCTTGAGATTTTGACAACTCTTGAAGGCATGTGCATTAAGTAATATGTATTGTGAGGTCTGAATGAGAGAATCTCTTTGGGGACAACTTTAGTACATTTGCTTCAATTGTCGGCTCAAGGCGACCATTAAAGTTTGCAAGTATGAGATTTTTGGTGTGTTTCACACTAGTTAATGACTGGATCCAAGAATCAAGCGTCCTATCTTCACATTGATATGTGTAATGAAATAGTATACAAGTCTCTAAATAGCAATTATGATTGCTAATAATCTGAAAATGCAAAAAAACCTATAAAGATATGCAAAATATGTTTGCAATTAAAGACATATTTATGTTTATATCTTGTATATGTTAAATATTTTGGAGTATAAATTTGTTTAAAATTTACCAATATTTCGTGCGAGAACTGATACTTTTTCTCAAAAATTAATGTGAAAACCATATAAATAAATCCGTTCAAATAATTTATCATCAACCAAGCATATTTTTCAAAATTCTATCAACATTTTCAAAATATGCATTTATTTAGGCCCGAAATATCATTGAATGAAACTCAAACCTAAATGTAAGAAAATGTTTCAAAATATGTTTTTGTCAATTGTTACATCATAAGTTATCAAAAATGATTTTACTGGACTATCTCTAGTTTTATGTCTATGATTTCATATTTATATGTATAGCATTTCTTCTATGTTTGATATATATATATATATATATATATATATATCTATTCGAGTTTCAGTTTTTAATCCTTTTTATAATAAAAAGCGATTAAGAACAGTAAAACATTATATTGACAAAATGAAAAAGTACCTCGGTTATCATCTCCGCAGCACGATCTAATAATTTTGGCAGAACAATCCCATTAATAGTAAGGACATTTCGCATGTCAAAGAAAATAACAGACATTTTTTCCACACATCTCTCCATCGTTTGGACAATATACTTGTCTTAATGATCTCTTCGGTAGAGAATTCTGATAAGATCTTGAGCAACAGATCATTAGGCAGTTGGCTTATTCGGTCAGTATCCTCCACTGCATGGACAGTGGAGGTTCTGCTCGATATTAAACAGAGATTTTGTAAGAGAGTCATAAATAAGAGATAATGTGTTTTCTTGAATTTTGAACTAAAAGATCGATTTAGAGTTTATGATGGTGTTCTTATAATGAGATCAAAGCCAAATATATAGGAATTCTTATGTTGGCAAAATTGGAATGGAAATAAAAATATAATGCATTCCTTCTTTACAGAAACTATCAATATAATTAAAACTACGTTGAATAAAATAACCAGTATAATTGAGAAATAAATATAACATGTCTAATTACCTTACCATACATGGAATAATAGTTTATAAACTACTTAATAATTTATGTTATTTCTTTATTTAAAGATTCTTTGGTCAAAGATAATTAGTTAATTACCATACCATACATGAAACTATATTTTTGTTTCCATAAAATGTTAAATTTATTTGATCTCATTTACATGGAAACAGAATAAAGAAACATGAAAAGTATTTGAATATTAAACTTTTTAAAAAATTATTTGAATATTCTGATAAATTTTGAAAACTACTTGGCTTACATTTGATACTAATGGACTCAATGGACACAATTAGGCTTGGACAAAATACCCAAAACCTGAAGTAGTCATCCGAACCTGATCCGAAAGTATTACCGAACCCAAATTGAGCTAATAAAATATTCGAACGGGCTTCTAAATTTGTATAACAAAAAATCGAATCAGAAGCAAACGGAGTGAGTACTCAAAATATCCAAAATACAATTATATAACTAAAACTATTAATAACAAATATATATATATATACATTTATTAATTATATATATATTGTATATAACTACATTATCCAAAATTATAATTATAAATTCAAAAGTATCAATTATTTTAGACCATAATAACAAAAATACAAAAATAACTGATATATCTTAAAATTTTCAATCATATTTATGAAAATTTTATATTTTATATTTTTATTTGTTTTTTTTCTTTTATTTCTGTTATCCGAACTTGAACCGAACCCGCATGCAACCGAAATGGAATTGAACCGAAAACTATTAATACCCAATGAATATTAAAACTTCTAAATCTAAAAGACCCAAACCCCAAAAAAACCCTACCCGAACTCGACTATTGGAATGGGGAAGCATTACGTAGCTGGCCTGAAGATTGAAGAGAAACTATTCTATCCAGTACCATTTAACTTTATCAATCATCTGAGCTATGAGGCCTGTTAGGTGACTAATCTACTGATGGTTCCTTCCATTTCTCTCTTCCCAAACATGTTGTATTGTCGTTTGGAAGACCAGACAAAGAAAGAGGAATCTGTCTTTATCATAAGTGTTTGTGGTCATTCGATATAAAGTCTCCTTAAATTAGGGTCTAAGTTTGCTCCAATCAAACCATCCACCACTTTGTGCCATGCAACACTATGAAATTGTATTTTAGGATTCGATATCAAAACTTGCTCACTTTATTCAATGATCAATGATGCATATTTATACATGTGTTTAGTCGGCCAAACTAGGCTCAAACCTCTTTAGGGTTAGACCCTCAATAGTTATCTTGTTTTGTTCGGCTCTCCACGTACATAAGAAAGAATGTCGAATATGTCCCCATTTTTGCTTTATGACAACTAAGTTATAAATTTGATTCATGGGATGTCTAGTTTGAACCAAACATGATGACTCAAGGTTTGCTTACCTTTGCGAATTCTCACACTTCCTAGGTCTTACAGTGAGATGTCATCACAAACCAAGAGGACCACGATCACTTCAACCGCTGTTGTAGCCCATGTTCTCTACACTGTCTGGGTCTCCAGGAACCTACATCCACTGCATCAGCCAGCTTAGTAGAGCGGGGCTTCTCAACTGGTGAAAACCTGTTTCACCTACAAGGGGTATCGGCCAACCTTGAGACGGATGTTTGCTGCTGAATATATGGCCATATAGTTTGAGTAACTTTCTCCAAAATGGAGAGTCCAAGTGTAATTCCAGAACATCCCAAAACGAGCCCTCAAGAAGGTAACGCAATATCGTATGTTCGTATGCAAAGTTAATTTTGCTCCATCAACAAAGTTAACAATTTTGTGATTTGAGTGTTGGTGTGAATCAAAATGCGTTGAAGGGCATGTTTGATATTTGTTTGGTGCCAAAATAGTCCATTCAAATATTTCGGATGGACCATGGGAATGTGTTTTGAAAATTTTAGCGAAATTCTTAAAATCATCAAAATGAATAGAATTGGACTATTTATATGAAGATGATTCATCCCAGAATAATAAATAATAAATATACCTCTAGTTAATTTTATTTTCTTTGTTTGTTTAATTTGTTTTAAAAATATTTGTGTCAACAACAATAACAATATATAAAATATGATGTTAAAATTTTGTATCTTTCGTGGGAAAACACACAATCTTGAGATTTTTATTGTGTTATTGTACCGGTGTAATTATGCTATTTTGTATTTTTAACAAGAGAATGTCATTTTCCGATTTTCTACAAAGAGCTCGATTTCACGATTTTGGGAAAACATATAATTCTGAGATTTTGACCGAAAACACCATTTATGAATTTAACATCATTTTGGAGTTTTTTGTCGAACTTGAAATTTCATGGTTTTGGTGGAAAACTATTATTGAAGGATTTTAAGCAAAAGCTCGATTCACAATTTTGAAAACGTTTTTTATGGTTTTGATCAAATACGATACTTTGCAATTTTTGCCAAAATCGTTATTTAAAGGTTTTAGTGGGAAAACACAATTCCAAGATTCTATGGTTTTAATTCCATGTTTATGCATTTTAGCGGTATTTTCATTATATAAATTGGGAATTTTGTTGAAAATACCACAAAATTCATTGGATTTTTCAAAAATACCCTTTCTTGAGTAATCTTTCTAAAATGACATTTATCAGTGGCATGACCCAAAAACTAATAATTTTATCATTTATCAACTCACGATTTTGTCATTTCAAGATTTAGTGATATTGGTAGAAAACCGATTTCTCTATTTTTACAATTTTGGCAAGTAAACTTAATATTGCAAAAGAATTTCTATTTTATTTATAAAGTTTGTGTCAATCATTTCTATAGGTAAAAGTTTCAAACTGTATATGATATTATTTGAATCAAATTAATAATAACTATTTCAAAGATGTTAATATAATCGAACCAATAAAAGTTGGATATGGTTAGGAACAGATCAATTGGTTTACATAACCATTAAAATATTTTGAGATTTCAGAAGAAACAAACCGATGAAAATAAATTTTTATTTTAATATAAGGCAAGTATAATATATGAAATAAATAATCTATCATCATCTCAGATTGGGAAAAATATTACTACCTTTGTTTCAAAAAATATTTTTATTTATTTAAAATGTAATTTTCATCAAATCATGAAAATACTGTGGCAGATTAAAGAATTTAATTTTCCCCAACATGTGTGTTCTTCAAATTAAAAAATACAAACTTGGGATTTTCAAAAGTGCTCAATTTTAATTAGGACACTGAGAATGTACTTTAAAATAAGTTTTAGCTACATATTGATGTAATAATATTTTGGCATTTTAAAGAAAAATTTCTTATAGTTTATTGGTCTTAAATTACTAGTATCAATATGTACATATGCATTTATTATGTAATTTAGGGTAATTTTGCATTTGGTGTTGATTTAGGCAAATGGAGCTAAAGAGACTACGGAAACTTGGGTTTAATCGGACTGGATTCAAAGACTTACTTGAAGATTCATGAGAAATGGAAGGCAAAACACAAAAAATTGAGAAACCACCTGGTTTATATGGAAAAACATCCAAAATCAAGAATTTAGGTTGAAAAGGAAGTGGATTTGGAGTTACAGTCATGAATTTTTTAAGATCTAAAGAAGAGCAATGAGGCAATCCAGAGCTCATTCAACTGAACCCGGTCAACCCAACTCTAACTAAAATCCTTTGCATTGTTCACCATGATTTCTTCTATAATCATGTGTGAATAGATCTAAGAAATAAGTCTTTAGACTAATGGTGAAAAGATCAAATTCTTAAATAAAACCCTGATTTAGGGTTTTAACATTTTGTAGAACTCCCATAGTATATATTTATCCCGCTTATCTGACACAGCCTTCGACTCCATCTCTCACCCAGAGCAACATATGGTGTACAGATGAAACATCAAACTTTCAAGTCAACTACTCAGAGTCAGAGACTCAACCCAACGACGACAAAAATCCACCAGAGAGAACTAGAAGAAAAAAATAGAACTATAAAGATCTATACCCCTCCCATAAAAACTGCCAAAATTTTCTCTCCCCCAAAAGATTAGGGGTTTCACCAAATTGTTTGCTTGGGGTTTTCAAGAATCACATAATTTTTCTCATTTATTGAGGGGCGAAACTCTAAAAAGATAGTATGTAAAAATAAAATTAGTAAAATAATTAACTTATAGTTTTTGTGGGATTACCTAAGAAATAAATTGCAAGAACACAAAACAATGTGAAAGATTTTTTTTATTGTTTTTATTGAATTTTATGAAAAATATTATATGTTTTTAAAATGTTACACATCTAAATACCTAATAATAATTCCAGGTTCCTCTGACCAATAAACAGAACCTTTTTAAAAAAAAAATTTAATTTATTTGTTTTATACAATAACTCTTTTTTTTGCTTAGTAATCTATCTATATGTCATAAAATGGGCCGCAGTATTTTCATCACCAAAATATTTAAAGCCCAGAGAAAAACAAATATCCAAAATAAATAAAATTACTAAACAAAAACCTGATTTTAGGGTTTTAACATTTGGTAGAACTCTCAGCATATATATTTGTCTCTCTTATCTAACACAGCCTCTAACTCCACATCTTCTCCATCTCTCAAAACCATAAAGACACAATCTTCACGTCACACAATCCATTCAACTCTCTGAAGATCATAACGAGATCTTTGTCTGAACCTCTTCTTCCATGTCTCAAGCGACGTCGTCCGATTTCAGAAGATCCTGACTTGGTCTCGGAGCTCGACCGTGAGCGTTACAGGCTCAATCTCAATCTCTGTCTCTGTCTCTTGATAATAACGGTAAGGATGAGGAACTTAGTATAAATCTCCGTTTATTTATTTGGCAAAGAGATTCGACTATAGCTATGTTAGCGACTTACAATTTTCTAGAGGATGATAATAGAGAAAATATTATAATAAGATTATACAATTAGGTCGAATCTTCATTTTGTAGTAATAATTAATTGAACATATTTTGTTTCATTTTTGTATCGCAGATGTTTAAGCAAATACAAATTTCAGTGACCAGAAAATGATGATATGGGATCAGTATTTCACCCATGATTATTTACTTCAAAACATGGTATGTTCGAATTCTCTTTAGCAATATGCACGCTTTTACTAATTTATATGGCCATACAAGCATCTGAAATGTGCATATGTGAATACCATGTCTTGAAAGATTTCACACAGTTAGATGGGTCGGCACGTAAAAGTGATGGTTGGATTGATCATTTATATTTATAATATGTAGTAGTATGATAGTGTTGAATTAGAATAAATATGTTCTATGCATAAAGTGAAATCAATGGTCTTTTATATGTTTAACGATATGAGAATTTTTGAAACATTATTCAAATACATGAAAGCCTCTTAAATACACTTTTTAATGTTTGCTAAATATTTGGTGTCAAAAGGTTAAATTATGATATTTTTTTTTATGCGCTAAAAGTATTCAAAATTTTAAAAAACTATGATCAGTATAGATTTGAAACCAAATATCAAATGTATTAAACTTTTATAGTTAATAAGAATCTATTAAAAAATGCTGAACTCTTACATTTCACTCAACATAGAAAACAATTACATGATATTTCTGTTTTTCATGTTAATATTTTTTACCACTGATAGTTGATATATACTTTATATGTAAGTGTTAGTTTTATAAGTATAAAATTCTCCATCTAGGTTATTTCCAAAGAGAATACGTTTAACTATATTAATTTCATTCTAGTGATTGTCATGCATTGGAAGAATTAATGCTAGTTTGATTAATGTGAGACTCTTCGAATATGAACCATTCCAATCTTCACGAGACTGATTTTCATCATGATTATTTTAAGATAGAAAAATGAATTTAACAGAAATTAAAAGAACATTCATAATTGAATTAAGAAGAATATATTTTGAAGTCCAATCAGGTATAAATATAATAACAAGGCTTTTGAACCAAACACCTTTTCCAGTATATATCTAGAGTAGTTAATATTGTTGTTGAACTCCAATCTCTAAAACATAGTTGCTGCTCTATTTTAGAAATCAAATAATTTTGATAAGTTAGCCAAAATATTTTGATTCTGAAAAGAAAACATCAACTAGCAATACAAACATTTAGCACGAATATGATTTGGACTATAAAAATCATTTAGCACGAAAAACCTTGTTATCATGTTTATTCTAGATTGAGCTTTAAAATATAGGTTCATAGTTGTATCCTATTTGAAAATAATATTATGATTATAATCAATATTAAGTACGTGGACATATATGAGGTATATAAATTTTGGTTTTATGAAGGTCTAACCCTTTTAGGAACAATTTCAAAATATAAAATTGTAAGAATACGAATTCTGTGACAAATATGGTTTGACGAAATGAAAAACGAATTCATATAATTTTCATGTTGGTACGTTTCTCTAGTCTAAATTTACGGGTCCAGTCTTTTATTTTTAAGTTTCAATTTTTAGGTATGATAAATTTGTGCAAAATGGTAACACAAAAATATGAGTACTAAAATATGTTAATTGGAGGAAAAAGACTAATCGACGTTAATTTTCAATTGAAATTTAAAAATGATTTTCAACCAAACTATGTCTCCTCTATGACAGTATTGAAAGCCTTTTTTTTTTTTTTTTTTTTTGACTTTGCGGCTTTATACACTACCATGACAATTTTTTTCAGCTCGTCCACTTTTCCTATAAATATGTGAGGCAATTTTTGTGATATCGTTATGTCTTGGTCAGACGATTGATCTAAAACATAGATTTTTTATCAGAACAATTTAGATAATAGAAACAATGAAGATTGCTAGTCCTACCAATATTATGCACAATGATAACAAAAACATTGACTCATTTCTTTGTGGGACAAGTGGTCTTGTTGAATAAAATTGTCATTATTGTGCCAAAAAGCTGCAAAGCAAAGTTTGAAGAAAAAGGGCTTCAATGTCTCCATGGAGCATACTTGATTGAAAAACACTTTTAAAATTCCACTGAAAATAGATGTCGATCAAAACTCTTTCTCCTCCGATCATCAAATCCATATCATATTCATTCTCACAGTTTTGCATAATTATCAAGTATAAAGATTGCAAAATAAAAAAAAAGCATATCAGCTTTGGTTAGAAAAACGTACCAACAGGCAGCAGGACAAGTACATATAGATTTTGCTTTTTAAGTATTTATTTTATTTTCTGTTCGGTATTTTGGGCTCGATAGCTTTTACAATTCTATTATGATATTAGTCATTACTATTAGTGTGTATTGCCTTCTAAGTTAACCCCTCCCCCCAAGTTATCATATTCCTTATCACCATTTTGCATATTATCAAGTTTAAAATTGCAACATAAAAAAATATAAACTTGGATTAGACAAACGTACCGACAGAACAAGTGTTCATGATTTTTGTTTTTTTTACAGCAATATTTGCATATTGCTGCATCATAGTCAGACCAATGTATATAAGGCTTAAACATACTTAAAAAAACTCTTAGGGCAGAGATTCATTGAACATATGCTGACTGTAGGAGAAAGAATGTTAATCAACATTAATTTTCAATTGTATTTTTAAAATGATTTTCAATCAAGCTCTCGTCTCCTCCATGGCAGCAATGAAAACCCTTTCTTTTTTATTTTTTGCTTTGCGGTTTTATACACTTCAATGATAATTCTCTTCAATACATCCACTTGTACTACAAATATATGAGGCAATGTTTGCATCATATATTTATGGGAAAAGCGGTCTTGTTGCAAAGCAAAGGTTGAGAAAAAGACTTTCAATGTCTCCATCGAGCGACTGTCTTGAAAAACACTTTTAACCTTTGATTGAAAATATTTCTCCTCTGATTATCAAATACAAGGTATCTTGTTCCTTAACATTATTTTGCATAATTATCAGGTATAAAGATTGCAACATAAAAACTGTTGTTAGTTGTTACTAGTTAAAGTGCTGGTGAAACTGTTTCTGGAAGAGGCTATAAAGAGTATAGACTTGTTGATTACTTTAATTGGTCATAGAAACCTGATAATAATGGGAATATTTAGAATAAGATTAAGAATTGTCTTCTAAATTTGAAGCTAAACTTGTTGATGTTCATGACAATAATTTCTATAACGAACACCTTACTGTTCTTCAAATAAAGAACTACTCTTTTTATGTTTTTAGTTTGATTTGAATCTGTGCCTTAAATTTAGTCTTATTTTAGCAAAAATTGTGCTTTTTGATTCCTACAAGTCTTAGCTTTTGATTCTGTTCATATGTCTTTGAAAATCTGAAAATCATATTGAGAATTATATTTTTAACCATAAACATGATAATCCATTGGTTTTACTCTGTTCTTAATACTTCTATATGAATTTTTCTTAGTTAAGTAGAGATTTTGCTATCTTTGATTCCGCGATGGAGACGATGGATGATCGCCGGAGAATTAGACGGCAAAGCACAGTTTCTTCGCCGGAGAAAAAATCTAACAAGATAATTTTGAATCAACTAATCTCATCCGATGAGGAAAAAGAAATATGTTAGCCCATTAGAGTTATTTAAGCCCATAACATAAAGCCCAATCTTATTACAACTTTACCTTTCGAGTTTTTGTTTCAAGTTCTCTGTCGGAAATATCATGATTCGGGTTCGTCGCCGTCACACCAAACACAAACAACACAAGTTCTATTGGAGCCGATATTGTTTTTATCGGGACCCTGGAAATAATTGTTTTAAAGATGCTAGCAGATAATCAATTAATTAGTTTCCTCTTGTTATTTTCTATTTCGTAGTACTATAGCTTTTTCACATCCAAATACCGACAAAAATATATTTATTACGATTTTAACTGGATAAATTTTTATATATTTATCGTATAAATTAAATTTGATAATATTTACATGGTAATGTTATTGTTATTGTGATAATAAATCAAATTTTGAATTTAGGAGTTGGTTTATTGTTCTACTGTTGGAATATTTATTTCTATAATTAAAATGACATCGAATAAAATCCTAATTACCGAGAACTAAATTATTTAATCATAATAATTTACATGTTTGTTATTGCATTAAAAATAAGTTATTAAGTTACTTTGTTACATCAGTTATGAATAAATTATTGTTTGCAACTATATATGTTACATGTATAATATTTTGTTTATCATGTTAACAAAACAATTACTCATTAAAATAGGATATGATCTCTATCTCTATTACTCAGCTTGTTAAAAAAATATTTACCCGGTAAAATCGCGATATGAACACTTTCCGTTAATTAAATATACAGTAAAACTTCTATAAATTAATAATATCAAGACCGAATTTTTTTATTAATTTATAAAGTTATTAATTTATCCATAAATTAATAATTTATTAATTTATAAAGAGTTTTCTGAATTTCAAGAAAAGCAAATATAAAAATTCAAAAATAAAGAAAATACTTTGATGTGTTTTAATACATTATAAAATAATTGCATATATAATTTAAAAAGCAACTGATGTAATTTGAGAAAATAATATCATATTTTTGATATTTTAAGAAAAATAGAAATAAAATCCTATAAAATTATATTTTAATTAATAAATAAAAAGCATTATAATCATATTTCACTAATATATATTATCTATATACAATACATTTATATGATTATTTATTTATGTTATTAATGGGACCATATATTTTTATAGAGATTTCAAAAAATTATTATCTTATTATCTTATCGAAATGTGTCAATTATTACACTGATCCAACTCGGGATAGTGAAAATTTATTAATTTAGAGATATTATTAATCTATCGAGTATTAATTATAGAGGTTATACTGTAAATGATAAATCTATTTTGGTGGATCAATATATTTTAAATATGAAATTCCTATTTATCATCAATTTCTAAAATTTCAAACAATATAAAAATATATCAAAGTCCTTTATCTAAGAAACTGTGTTTACAATAAACACATTAAGGATATTTTCTAAATTTAATAAATCCTCTATCTTATGTTGAATATGTCATTTGAGGCATAAATTTAAATCAACTGACTGAGCATGTTTATGGAGTTAAATTGTGATGCAGCAGGATATTTCCAAATATCTTCTTATTCATTTTAATATTTAGATAATTATCTTTTATTGTATTTAGGGGGTTTAAGGGTTTTAGGTTTTATTATAAATAGCATTCATAGGCTCTTATTGTGAGGGAGATTATTTTGATGAATTGATTAATCGAAAGATTTTAAAGAGGTTTTGATAAACCACTGTGAAGAGTATTCACAAATCCAAGAGCTTTTGCGAAAGCTCTGAGAGGAGAATTCTCAAACTCTAGTTATCCGCTCATGAATCAACGGATCTCTAGTTCTATTCTTAGAAACTTCCGTTTTATCATTTGGTATCAGAGCCGAAATGATTCTGCTTCATCAGTTGGTATCAGAGTCTCGTCTCTTTGATTTCGGAATAAGATAACGATTCTGGTGGTCATGGTGATTCAAAGCATCTATCCTATCTAGGACGAAAGTCCATTCATTTACCATGAGATCTAAAGACAGATATATGGTTGTATACTTCATCTTCCGAGAAGGTGATTTTGCGAATCTGATACGTGCAGAATATGTACGTGCAGAAACCGGGCGACATCAAATTCATGTGGAATCCAAGCAAGATCAAATATGTGCAAAAATCAGAGAAATTTGGATCATGTAAAATCCATGCAAACTGGTTGAAGATTCGAAGACAAATCTTTCTTGGCCGGCGAGACCTGATGCAGCGAGATATTTTTAAATTATATCTTCTAAATATATCTTTTATTTATTTTAATATTTAGAGAATTATCTTTTATTATATTTAGGGGTTTTAATAGTCTTAAGGGCTTTAGGTTTTATTATAAATAGCCTTCATAGGCTCTTATTATGAGTTATTTTGATGAATTAATTAATCGAAAGATTTTAAAGAGGTTTTGATAAACTAATGTGAAGAGTATTTCATAAACTTAAGAGCTTTTGGAAAGTCCTGAGATGATAACTCTCAAACTTTACTTATCCGGTATTTTGAAGAATCAACGGATCTCTAATTCTATCCATAGAAGCTTACGTTTCATCAAATTGTCTTAGCAGCTTCCGCTTAATAAAAAACTCAAACTCAGTTGCTGGAATATTGGTAGTTTTGATTAAATAGAAACTGCTAATAGACAATTTAAACCCATAATAGTACTTCATTAATTTATTTAAAGTCATGTCTTAAATGACGTGATCAACATTATTTATATATTTAATTATAAAGTTAACAAAACTTAATTATGTAAACGACAAATTTTAAAAAGTTGAAGATTTAAACGTCCAAAATTTGAAAGTTGATGATTTTTTATAAAACTTGAAACGACATCTTTTTGATTAAACGGATGTTGTAACATAAGATTTAACACCATAAACGTCAATTTAAATACGTACCTCAAATGACTTAATCAATGAAACTTTGCTATTTAATTATGAACTTAATGAAAACTTAGGCAGTTAAACGGTATTTCGTAAAAAACAAAAAAAACTGATGTAGTTGCAACTACCATAACACAAAGAAATTTGTTTAGTCTAAGAATTCCAAAGAATTAGTGTCCTCTTGTTCCGTTTAGAACCTCAAGTTCTAGCCATAATAAGGGTTGAAGAGAATAAAAGCTCTTTGGTTATAATTCAATAAAAGTCGTCGCTTACAAATACCAATGGCATCGATTGTATATAGTAAACCCCAAAACCAAGCCAATAAGAAGTTGTTAATAAAGATTCGCAAAACCTAAAGAAATAAGGAAAACTCTAAAACTTGTAATTATCTAAAAAAATATGAAGAATAATTAAAAGAATAACCAAAACCGACATAATATAGTTGAACTGCCCCTACAACAAAAACGAGATTTCATAAGTTCAGAGTTTAAACATGCACAAAATGTAAGTTCATATTTTTGATATTTTCTCATTTTTTAAATTGGATACTAGATTGTTTTGTGGAATTTCTAAATTTTTCTAAATATGAAATCTAATATTTACAAAAGATGTTTAAAATGTAGAACAAAAGAAAAAAATTCTAGAATGTGTATTTTGATAGTTAGAAATTGGTGTTCGAATGTAAGAATATTTGTTCAGCAGTAAAATACTCACGGAAACTTATAGAATCTTGAATGATAACTCTGAACTTTAAAATGACATATAAGATTTCATATTATGACAGAATTTATGGTATCCCACAACTTTAAAATCTTTAAACAATATTTGTGAGAAAAAATATAACTCTCAAGTCAATTACCATACATCGATCATATACATAAAACAGGTAATCATGTGAAACATAGTCAAAGTTAAGCCTTAAATGAGTGAAATTATTTTTGGTGATTTAGTTTTGTTTTCATCAATGAGAGATATAAAAATAGTATGAGTGAAACTTAGAAATGTATAAGAAGGTTATGGAAAGAGTCCAACATTGTTGGTGATCTGTGTTATGTTGTCCGTGAATCTATTTTATCGCGCTTATGAGAAAATAAGAGAACCAAAGAGAAAAAATGAGTATATTTTTCAAATATATTATAAGTATATGGTTATATATCATATCTGATAAATGAATACCCAAATTATTTCTAAAAGAATATGGTGTAATCATTAGTTGTTCTCTTATATAACATTTGGATCATTGTTCTCATATTTTATATTATATTATATTTAAGAGCATTCCTAGAAATACAAATTTGGATACTGAGTTTATGAGAAATTAGTTTTTGGTTGAGTCATGTGTAATTATGAGTTCTCATAATTTAAATATTTGAGGATACACACTCATCTTTCTTATTTGTAAACTTTATTCCTATAACCACTTCTGCATATGATGTATGTACACATATATGTATATAAAATAAAAAATTAATTTATGCAAAAAACCTAAATTATATATAAGATGCGTATATATTCAGAGGTTTTTATATCTTTATTTTTTAATATATTTTGTGCAACCGTTTCTAAGGATTTTTTGTTGAATTTTCTTTAAACTAGGTGACCCTAGTAAATACCTAAGAATATATAAAGTAAATTTAAAAAATCTAAAAAACACATGTTTTAGTGTTTCAAACTGAACCCAAAATAAATTTTATTATTGTAACCGAACGGGTTATAAGCAAAATCGAAACCAAGCCGAGTTACTATTTTATGGTAGTTCGGTTCAGTTAAGTTTTTTTAAGTTATTGTTATTTTGCCCAACCCTTGATAAAAATTTAATAACAAGAATAATTTTGTTACCGCCAGATAAAAGTTCATTATGTAAGATAACTATAACAAAGCTCACATGTCAAACTAAACAAACCAAAAATATATTTAAAAAAACATTGCTATAGTTTCCAATTTTTTTTCAAATTTTTCATTTCGTTTTCTTGGCTAATTACTTTTTGTTAATTATTTTTGCTGTTGTGTAATACTAACTAAGATATATATATATATATGGTCCGATGCAAATAATATTTTTGATATGAATATCTTATCAATTGAGATGGAGTATTTAGTATTAAAGTCCAGTTTTATTATGTTGTAATAGATTGTTAAATCGTATTGCAAGATTGAGTCATCGGGTTCAAATACGGTTTTCAAATTCAGTTGAAAATTTTATTAAAATTTCTTATACCCGCATATTTACATTAATCTTAATTACGTCTATCCATTATATAATAGTTGAGGAGAAAAAATTGTTGTTCCACCATCGTCACACATAACCATAACTGATTTGTAATAAATAAAATGACCATAAGAATTTGAGAAATAAGACTAAAAACTATGAGGTAAAACAAGATGACAAAATTATCCTTGCAAATTTCACATATTACAACATCGAAAAACACCAAAAAATTACTTAACTGAAAATTCAAAACCATATAAATTTAAAACTAATAGTTAAAAGTTACTTCTTAAAGATAGACTCAAACCAAATTTCATTAAAAACATTCAATAATAAGCTCCTTGTTACCTTTTGGAAGTTTATTTAGCTTGGCAACTGCCTCTTCTATCTGTATGATCTTATATTTAGGAAACGATGATGTCTTAATCATCATCTTCTTCATTACTGTCATTTGCATCAGGAAACTCGAAGCTAGCATAAATTCACCTTGATTCGAACCACTAAAATTGTGCATCCATAGAGTATCCACACGAAAATCATTACTAGGAAATGGTGCCCTCTCCCACAATTCATGTTGTGCTCCCATGTTAGAAGATTCTCCTTCTTCCCCTAGAGGATCTTTATTCTGCATTTTACAAAATTCAAATGTATAGAATCTTAATATATGTTTTTTTCTAACAAAAACGGTTAAAGAAAAAAAATGATCAAAGTAACCAATTCAAACTGTAGCATGAAGTGAATATACCTTAAAAAGAATTTCAAGCTCTATCATTTTTGCAGTACGCATAACTAAAATATTCCATAGAACCTCAACCTCTTGTGGATTTTTTAGATCTACACTCACAGAAAACGATGCAGGTTGTTGTACATAATTAAGATGCCCCATCACCATCTTCCTGATTTCTTTCTCCTTATATAAAACAATAAATAACATGTCAAACTAAATTTTAATATGAATAGTTTTTTTAATACCTCAAAGTGTAATAGCTCGTACCTGTGTAATATATGAGATATTGAAGCTGGTATGAGGAAAGAGCTTTCCTGCAACCCAATAGTTTCTACCAAATGAGAGTCTAGGAATTTCAAGAACGACATTATCACTCTCACATAAGCTAGATTGTATGGAGATTATATCAAGACGAGCTGCACACACTTCAATGCCATCAATTTGGTTGCATGACATGGACAGAACCCTTAATCTTTTGTGATCAATCTTCAAATGGCCATTTGGATTGAAGAAAATGATTTGTAGAAAAAGAAACTCGAGGGAGGGGCAAGACGAGATAACTTTGTTGAAAACAGCAACCTCAGCAAAGATGTAATAGAGTTCTAGTTTCTTGAGATTTTGACAACTCTTGAAGGCATGTGCATCAAGTAATATGTATTGATACATCGAAAGTGTTGTGAGGTCTGGATGAGAGAATCTCTTTGGGGACAACTTGAGCACATTTGCTTCAATTTTTGGCTCAAGGCGACCATTAAAGTTTGCAAGTATGAGATTTTTGGTGTGTTTCACACTAGTTAACGACTGGATCCAAGAATCAAGCGTCTCATCTTCACATTGATATGTATAATGAAATATTATACAAGTCACTAAATATCCATTATGATTGCTAATAATCTGAAAATGCAGAAAAACCTATATGTTAAATATTTTTGGAGTATAAATTTGTTTAAACATGTACCAATATCTCGCGTGAGAACTTATTTCTTTTTCTCAAAAATTAATGTGAAAACCATAAAAATAAATTCATTCAAATAATATATCATCAAACAAGCATATTTTTAAAAATTCTATCAACCATTTTCAAAATATACATTAATTTAGGCGTGAAATATCTTTAAATAAAATTCAAACCAAAATTTTAGAAAATGTTTCATTTTTTTTGGGTCAAATATTACATCGTAAGTTATCAAAAAATAATTTTACTGGTCTATCCCTTGTTTAATGTCAATGATTTCATATTTATATATATATATATATCATTTATTCTATATGTTTGATGGTATATATATAGATATATTCGAGGTTTCAGTTTTATCCATTTTTATATTAAAAAGCGATTAAGAACAGTAAAACATTATATTGACAAAATAAAAAAGTACCTCAGTTATCATCTTCGCAACACAATCTAATAATTTTGGCAGAACAATCCCATTAATAGTGAGGACATTTCGCATGTCAAAGAAAATGACAGACATTTTTTTCCACACATCTCTCCATCGTTTGGACAATATACTTGTCTTAATGATCTCTTCCGTAGAGAAGTCTGATAAGATCTTGAGCAACAGATCATTAGGTAGTTGGCTTATTCGGTCAGTATCCTCCACTGCATGGACAGTGGGGGTTCTGCTCGATATTAAACAGAGATTTTGTAAGGGAGTCATGAATAAGAGATAAAAAAATTTCTTGAATTTTGAACTAAGAGATCGATTTAGAGCTTATGATGGTGTTCTTACAGGGAGATCAAAAGCCTAATATATAGGAATTCTTATGTTGGCAAAATTGGAATGAAAAAAAAAATATAGTGCATTCCTTCTTTACTGAAACTACCAATAAAATTAAAACTACGTTGAATAAAACAGCTTATTACCTTATTATAATTTAGAACGAAATATAACATTGCTAATTACCTTACCATACATGGAATAATAGTTTATAAACTACTTAATCATTTATGTTATTTCTTTAGTAAAAGATTCTTTGGTCAAAGATAATTAGTTAATTACCATACCATACATGAAAGTATAGTTTCGTTTCCGTAAAATGTTAAATTTATTTGATCAATTAAAATGTCATTTACATGGAAACAAAATAAAGAAACATGAAAAGTATTTGAATAATAATTTTCAAAAAAAAGTATTTGAATATTCTGATAAAATTTGAAAACTTCTTGGCTTACATTTGATATTAATGGACTCAATGGGCACACATAAGTTGGAAATATACCCGAAACCTGGAGTATTCATCCGAACTTGATCCGAAAAATATTACTGAATCCAAACCTAAACTAACAAAATACCCGGATGGACTCCTAAACTTTTATACCCAAATAACTGAATCCGAACCAAACCGAGAACCAAATGGGTATTCGAAATACCCGACATATAATTATATTATTAAAATATTAATTATATATATTAATTATATATATATTGTATATAACTCAATTATCCAAAATTGCAATTATAACTTCAAAAGTATCAATTATTTTAAAACATAATAACCAAAATATCAAAGTAACCGATATATCTTAAATTTTTCAATTATATTTATAAAAAATAATATATATATATAATATTCTTCTAATATTTCTGGTATCCGAACCTAAACCAAACCCGCATGAAACCAAACTGAATTCGAACCAAAAACTATTAATACCCGATAAATACAAAAATTTCTAAATCCGAAAGACACAACACCCAAAAATTCTGACCTGAACCCGAACAAGTACCCAAACACTCAAGGCTAGGCAGAACCCCACTGTTGAAATGGGGAATCATAACGTAACTGGCCGGAAGATTGAAGAGAAACTATTGTATCCATTACTATTGAACTTTATCAATCATATGGGTTATGATGCCTCTTAGGTGACTAATCTACTGATGGATCCTTCCATTTCTCTCTTCCCAAACAAGTTGTATTTATTAAGGATAAATGTCACACATTCGATTAATGGAAAAGATTTTAAATAATATATAAAGTATATTGTCCACTCCACTCATGATCAATTGATTTTGAGTTGGAAACCATAATATAATATGATATCAGAGCCCGATCTACACATGTATAATCTGATCCATAATCGGTGCACCTCGATAGTTGGTCCACCGATCTTTGCCCGAAAATACCAAGATTTTTGTTCTAGAAAAACTATCATCTCGAGAGGGTGTATTAAGGATAAATGTCCCACATCGGATGCTGGAAGAGTTCTTGAGTTATATATAAAGTATATGAGACACTCTACTCATGGCCAATTGGTTTTGAGTTAGAAGCTCTTATTCTAATATGGTAATATTATCGTTTGAAAGACCAGACAAAGAAAGAGGAATATGTCTTTATCATAAGTGTTTGTGGTCATTCGATATAAAGTCTCCTGAAATTCGGGTCTACATTTGCTCCAATCAAACCATCCACCACTTTGTGCCATGCAACAGCATGAAATTGTATGGGTAGCCAAAGAATAAGTGTTATTGTAGAATTCGATATCAAACCTGCTTACTTTATTCAATGATCAATGATGCATATTTATACATGTGTTTAGTCGGCCAAACTAACCTCTATTAATACCCTTAAGACATAGACCCTCAATAGTTATCATGTTTTGTTCGGCTCTCCACGTACATAAGAAAGAATGTCGAATATGTCCCCATTTTTGCGTATGTGCTCCTATAGATAACCTTATTATTTATGCCAACTAAGTTATAAATGTGAATCATGGGACGTCTAGTGTGAACCAAACAAGATGACTGAAGGTTTGCTTTCCTCTGCGAATTCTCACACTTCCTAGGTCTTACGGTGAGAAATCATCACAAAAATTCAGTAGTAAGTGTGTCCACAAAACATAATCACAACCAGCTGCTTGAAAAAAAAACCAAGAGGATCCCCATCATATGTTTGTACTCAACAGGGATCAAGATGAAATTGCTGAATGGTTGGCAGCAAAGAATTCAACAACACAGGGTATAAATACATCCTACCTCACAACCAATCATAACAAAACAATGGACACCTCCACCATCAGAAGTTTTCAAGGCGAAGTAAGATGGTAGTTTTCTTCTACGACAAGGAACAATTGGAGAAGGATGGATTGTTATGATAACCAAGGAGGTAATGATCTATCCGGAAGTACCAAAGTAACCCAAGCTTCCGCTCCTATTGAAGGTGAAGCATTAGCGCTTCTATATGCACTACAATTAATTGTTATGGTGTCGAAGTTATCATTCTGTCATATTTGAAAGAGATTGTCAAGTTCTACAAAATCTCATTGACAAAAAAAACATGTCATTAGATCCAACTTTTATGGCACTTGGTCGAATCGGTTCACTAATATTTCATTTGTTATGGTATCCGGATACTGATTATTTGGCTAATAAATCAGAGAATTTTAGTTATTTCCTAAGTTCAGTACTTACACATGTTCTAAAAATCTCCGCCTAACTCCGATTACGCCTAACTCCGATTACACCTCACCTAGTCGCTAGGCCCACTCTCGTCGCCTCGATTAATGACTAATCCCTCCAAAAAATCAGTCAACCGATTACTTCCCGCCTAATACGATTAATCCCCATCTAATACGATTAATCCCCGCCTAATCTGATTAATCTCTGCCTAATCTGATTATTTTCTGCCTAATCATGTACAATCTAATTATTTTTAGATTTCAATTATAAAAGAAAATTTTATTTTTGTTATTTAGACATTTATATTGAGAGTTTTTGATGTTTTACAATAAATTATGCTAAAATTTTAAATAAAAATCATAATTTTTTTTCTTAATACTACGTTTTCAAGTATTTACTATAATCATGAAAATATTATTTAAAAGTTTAATATAATAGATAAATATTTTCTTAAAACATTAAAATAACCTAAAAATACTTCCCGATTAATCCCCGTTTACTTCCCGATTAATTGCCTAGGCGATAGGCCCACCCCGACCGCCCGACTAGCGCCTAGCGAGTTTTAAAATATGGGTACTTACCTCCTATAAATATATGTACGAAACACATTATTTATTATGTATTTTGTAAACATTTTCTAAACATACAAAGACGCTTATAAAATGTTATACACAAATCCTTGTTCTGAAAATCAGTCAACTAATCGTTTAATCGCTAATCGGTTATTTTTGACCATGATTTTTTCTAATGAAAATAATTATCTCTGGACTGATTATTACCAATTAATTTCCGTCTATCCAATTTTCTGATTTTATTTTCCTGAACATTTTCCCTAGATTTTAATAAGAATTTGATCAAATTATAAAAAATCCAGTAACAATCCATTTATCTTAATTTTTATGAGTAATCCCTTATTTTAAACCCTAATCAAAACCTAAATACAGTATTACTGATGAAATCAAGATCAAATCAACCATATTATTAATTTTATATTTATACTATACATTATAATATTAAATATTTTCTAAAAGCACTAAAAATAATCCAAACTAATTTTTTTGATAAAAAAAACTTTAATATCTCTATTTTGTTTTGCTAGATCTACTGTAACTAATACCAGCTCCATCCCCAAGATTTTTAATAGGGTTCTTAAAAATATCAGTATATATATTTTAATTTTAATTTTTTTTCTTTAACCAATTAGAGGAGAATACATATGTATGATATGTTCTTATGCTGTTGTAAAAGATTTTTATCACATAACCAAAAGAAACGTTTCCTCATTTTTTCCCTTCCTTCTTCTCTTTTATTTATTTTAAGAACCGATACTAAGATCATCTACATTGCTTAGAAACCCATTAAAGGTACTAACCAAATTTTTAATATAAATATTAAATAAAATCAATTTTTGTCATGTCACATTTATAGGAGAGATTGAAAGAAGGCGAGTCAGGCGAGGAAAGAAAGAAAGAGAAAATAACCTAATCTAAAACATATCTAAATGAATTTTCTCTTTCCATAAAAAATTTTCCAATCAATTGTTGACATATCATATTTAGATATGTTTCCAAAACTTCAAATTTTAGAACCTAATCTAAAAACTTAAGTGAGAATATGATTATTAATATTCAATTTTATTGGATTTTTAGATACTCATCTTTAGATCTCCGGATAAAGATGGTCTAAGAATCAGAGCTGGATATAGTCTACTTTATCTCTGGGCTGTCGGAGCGGTTTGCTCAGTTTGGGTTAGATCGAACTGATAAATTCACAAACGGAATTGAATTGTGAAACAACCAAAAACAGATCGGAATTGTCTAATTTTAGAAATCGGATATCAGGCGGTTCAATTTGGATATAAAAACCGAATCAGATTAATTATAATTTCTTATCTTTGGTTTTTCTTTCTCGAGAAATATTTCATTTTTTATCAACACGATATGAGTGAGAGTGAGCCATTTTGATTTTTCAATCTTCAACAATCATCTTCTCCATACATCATCAATCTCTGCTAGTCAGTCTGCATTTCAAATCATCCTTCTTTCTACTTTGTGTGTGATTTTACCATCTACGTAAGTCTCGAATCGAGAATCTGATTTTTTATATTTAGGGATTTTGAAATCTATTGAGGTTTTTGGGTTTTCAGTATGAAATTTAACTAGGATTAACTATTAATTTTAAATTTCCATGGTTGGATTTAGATGAATTTCAAATATAAACCCTAATTGAAATTTTCAATTTTTAAAATTTAGGGCTTTTGTTTTCTAACTACATAATCATGTTTTATATGTCTTAATTATTGAGTTTTAGGTGTTAGATTCTATAATCCATATTTCGATTTTGTTAAAATTCAAAAATGAACCTCAAGCCCTTATCCGAAATTTTGATTTTGAAAATTAGGGGTTTTGATTTCTAATTAAGTAATATGTTTTATATGTGTTATATTATGATTATTAGGTGTTCGATTAAAGTTTTGGTTGTTTGATTTTGATGAATTTTATATATCAATTTCAAATTGTAATCGATTTAATTTAAGTTTTTCTCGTAGATGGCTTCAGCTAGAGATGGTGATGAACCACCAATTTTTCAGTCTGCGCCACCTGGAAGAAAGAGGAAAACACAAGCAAGCTTATCTGCTCTGCCACCGAAACCTAAAAAGGTTTATCCTAAACGTGCTGACTGTTGGAAACATTTCAGACAGAATGAAGATGATCCAAGTAAGTCTAATTATAGATATTGTGGTCAAGAGGTAGGATATGAATCTAAGTTATCTGGTACTAGTGCAATGAATGGTCACATAAGTAGATGTAAGTTATATTTGGATTACACTGCAAGAGAGACTCATAAGACATTGACTGGTGATAATAATGGTAATATGAAGCTTCTTTGCTATGATTCTGATCTGTTTAGGAAATCCATGAATAAGCTAGTTGTAGTCAATGAGTTGTCTTTCTCATTCGTTGAATCAGAGGGATGGAAACAGTTTTGCTTTGAAATCTTGCCTCTATACAAGACATTCTATAGGAGAACATATACTAGGGACATTGCTACAATGTATCTGGAAGAGTAGGCTGCTTTGAAAGAGTTATTTGGAGTTGAAAAGAAGGGCGTCTCTCTCACTACATATATCTGAGTATCTCCTACGACGTCTTACAATTACATGGTGGTCAAAGCGCATTGTATTGATGTGGAGTGGCAAAGGCAAAAGAGGATCCTCTCCTTTATGGTCATCACCGATCATAAAGGAGACACTATAGCATGTCAATTGATTGACTGCTTAGAAGAATGAGGGTATTGAGAAGATTTTCAGCATCACAGTTGATAATGCAAAGGGTAATAACAAGGCTTTGAAGGTTTTTACTGACTATTTGAGGATGAATGGAGCTCAGAGTTTATTTTGTAATGGAGATTACCTTCATATGTGTTGTTGTTCTCATATTCTGAATCTTATTGTCGGAGACGGTCTAAAAATGTGAGATCTTCAATAGTTGCTATTCAAAATTTTTAAGTATGTTTGGTCTTCTTTCACAAGGTGAAAGTATTTTACCGAATAACCTTAACATTCTCAGCTTCTCAATCAGTCAGTTCTTCTTTATGTTACAATGAGATTGTCAATATAGAAAGAAGTTTGATCTCCAAGTGTACAAGCAGCAATGAAGAGGTTAAAGCACATGCAAAAGTGATGAGAGACAAGTTTGAGAAATATTGGGATGAATTTGCTAATATGAATCCACTTGTAACTGTGGCTAGTGTCTTTGATTCGAGGAACAAGTTACAGTTAGCTTCCCTTTGCTTTGATCAATTATATGGAAAAGGTACAATAGAGAGTAGACAACTTTACAACTCAGTTTGTACTGTGATGAAATTTTTTTATGATCAGTATAGTGTTAGACTAACCAAACCTAGTGAAATTGTTGATTCTGTACAATCCGCTGAGCCAAGTGTTATATTGGAATTGTCTGATAATGATGAAGATGGTTGTGAATTGGATGGATTCCACTTATAATAAGATGGTTAGTTTAAGGAGTAATGAAAATAGTTGTAGCGAGTTAGATATCTATTTGGCAGAGAAAACTGAAACTAGAACCGAGAACCTATTGGGTATGCCTTATGATGTTCTTTCACGGTGGAGAAAAAACAGTTCCAAATTCCCAATCCTATCAGAATTGGCTAGAGATGTTCTAGCAATACAAGTATCTTCAGTTGCATCTGAGTCTGCTTTTAGTACTAGTGGTCGTGCGTTGGATCTATAGATGAATTCTTTAACTCCATATATGGTTGAGTTGTTTCTATGCACACAACAATGGTTGAAATGTGCTTATAAATCTCAAGCAAAAGTTGCTAACTTGGTGCAGATGTTGGAAGAAGTGGAGTTCCTTGAATCTCTAGGTAAGTACTCTAACTTTGTTTAAATATAAAATTGTTAAGAACCTAACAAAATATGTTTTCTTGTGTAGATTCTCAGAATTCAATGGCATATCCTAACTGATTTTTATTGGATTTAGGAAGGTAATTATGTATATGTCTCTATTGTTCTTACCGTATAATCTATTGAAATTTTTCTCTCTTGTTTACTTTCACAGGTTGGTTGGATGGTTTTTGGAAGAAGCTGCTATTTTGTTTTTTTTGTGGCGCGGATTGCAGCTTCAGTTAGGTAACCATGAACTTTTGCTTTTGGTGAGATTTACAATACAAAATTAAAACTGATGTTTTGTAATAACTACTTGTGGTGAGATTTACTAAATACAAGTATTCATAACAAGCATTCAATAATTTTAAGTTTTTTGTGTATTCAATATTTTTGTTTATAAAACATGTAACCTCTTACTCTTGTAGTGTTTATGGTTAAAATAATATAATAATGTATGTTTTAAGCATATTTGGCTTGATAAGAACCGATTACACCAATTACATGAAATAAAATATGATATTCAGAATTGAATTTCATATAGGAGTGTCAAAATAGGTCAAAACTTATAGGTTGATCCAGTCTACCTGTTATTTTAGTAGGTTTGGGATAATATTTTATACTCATATAATAAATAACTAGTAATAGGTTGATTCTAATGAGTTCGTGGGTTCGACGGCTCCTCTTATTCTACGATAATCCAAGCAGCAGCTGCACGAGTCCGCTCGGAACCAGTCGATTCCTGAGCCATTCGTTCTCCCCTCTCGGTTTCCGTCCCAGTATTGGAGACCTACTTACTACATCTCGACCGGGGGCCTCTCCAGTCTTTGCTTAAGAACTTTTCTTTCTTACTGATTGAGGATTCCTAATGGGAGTTTGTGGGTTGAGGGTGGCATGCTCCCCAGGGCCCTCTTTTTTTAGATAGGTAGGGTAATAAAACATAAAATTTAATAAATTTATATCAAGTATGTAAAATATCTAAGTTTTAAAATAAAAATTAGGGGTTTATAGGGATTTCATGTCTTTATAAAATATTATTTATTTTCTTAATTCTCTAGAATCATTATTATGATAGTTTTAAAATTATTTTTTTAATATTGGTTCTCGTGTTCTTAACAAATATGATCATTGATTTATTCTTAAATATGTTCAAGCTTTTAATTTTCGTATTAGATGTTAGTTATTTGGTTATCTAGTTCATGAAAAATATAAACTTATCATCATTTGTAAAGAACAAAACGGAATATAAAATCAAATAATCAAATACATCAAAAGAATATTCTAAGTGTTATTTAACTTCAGATATTTTAATGATTTATGGTATTATGGTTTTAGGTTTTTATGAATTTATGGATTTAGGGTTTTACGATTTTATTATATTTTTATTTATTTTAATATGTATAAATTTTAATGTTTTTACAATTATATGATATATTTTTATTTTTCTAATAATATTTATTTATATATATGGGTAACCCATATAATCCATTTGTCATGTAAGTTTTAACGATTATAAGTTTGAATATATAAAATTATATCCATAAAATAAATGAGTCGGGTCGGGTTAAGTCGGGTGAGGTCAGATTAGATCTGGTTACCCATTTTGATATCCCTAATTTCATATTAGAACCCGAACCGTATTTTAGAAGATCCGAAAAAACCGAGACTTCGGAATTTTAATCAAACTCGAATATCCAATAAACCCAATAACACGACCCGATTATACCGGTTAAACCCAAGGTCCAAGGCTAGTCTACTTCAACTGGTAGCTTCTAGCAAATTTTTTTAAAACCCATATTTTCGGAAACATTATCGGAACTATCGGTCAGTACCCGAATGGCCCATTACTCGTTAGCCCAATTTTATATTTAAATTACAACTTTACCCTCAACCTCCATTTCTCGGTCGGAACTATCTTGTTCGTGTTCGTCACCGTCAAAAACCAAACACCAACACAACAAGTTCCGTCGGAGCTGAGAACCCTTTTATTACTCTTAGTCTCTACTCTTTCTAATGTATCAAAAGATATCAGTTTTTCCCAGAACGAAGTCATATCTCTCCTTCCTCAATGAAAAAAGAATCCATCAATTTCTGAGAAATCTCTGCACAGCTGTTCAAAGGTTTGATTTTGCTAACCCTAACGGGCATCAAATCAAAGATAATGTAAATGGGCAAAGCCAGAACCAACCTGAGAGCTCTAAAGAAGTTTCAAATTCGTGGAAGCATAATCATAGTATGTCTAATTCACTAGTCCAATCTCATTATCACGGCACTTGGTATGGGACTAACTCTGGTTATAAGAATGGTGGATCGTCTCGGCATTCAGGTAATACTTTTAATTACGACTTAGATATAAAAATTCAGAAATTTGATGAATTTTGCAAGCGGGAGAATCCAAAAATGGCTCTAACTACTATGGAAGAATTGGAAAAGATTGGTTATGTTTTGGATTTAGATAGACTCTTAGTATTAGCAAAGCTATGTGTGGAAGGAGAAGATGCTTTTGGAGAAGTCAGTGTTTTAGAAGAAGCTAAGGCTTCTGTTCAAGGAAAGATCAGAGCTTTAGTTTACAGTTTAGATGCGAAGTCTTTGAAGTGTTATACTGATGTTATGATTGGGGAATTTGATTCGTTTTGCAAACAAGGTAAGGTGAAGAAAGCGGTGTATAGTATAGATACGTTGGCGAGTATGAGCTGTGTTGTGGATTTGGGTAGGCTTTTAGGATTAGCGAAGTTATGTGGAGAAGTGGAAGCTTTACAAGAAGCTAAAGCTGTTCATGGGAAGATTAGTGCTTTGGTTTGCAATTTAGATGTGAGTTCATACCATGTACTGATAGAAATGTATTCTAATTGTGGCTTGGTGAATGAAGCAGCGAGTGTTTTTGAGACAATGCCTGAGAAGAATTTGGAGACTTGGTGTAGGATAATAAGATGTTTTGCAAATAATGGTGTAGGAGAAGACGCCATTGATATGTTTAGCCGGTTTAAAAAAGAAGGAAACAACCCTGATGGTCAACTTTTTAGAGGAATGTTCTATACATGTGGTGTGTTAGGGGATGTTGATGAAGGATTGTTGCATTTTGAGTCGATGCGTAGAGACTATGGCATCATGCCGTCGATGGAAGACTATGTAAGCATCGTTGAGATGTATGCGTTACCTGGTTTTTTAGACGAGGCATTAGAATTTGTTGAGAAAATGCCAATGGAGCCAAATGCTGATGTTTGGGAAACATTGATGAATCTTTCTCGGGTGCATGGGGATTTAGAGCTTGGAGATCGATGTGCTGAGTTTCTTGAATTGTTAGATCCTACACGGTTGAACAAACAATCTAGGGAAGGGTTTTTACCGGTCAAGGAATCAGATGTTGAGAAAGAGAGTCTAAAGAAAAGGTCAGAAATCCATGCTCCTAACGGAATCACAAGTAGTAGGAACATATATAAGGCAGGGGATGCGAATCTTCCCGAGAATAATGAACTCTTCCAGCTACTGAGGAGTTTAAAGATGCATATGATAGAATTGGGTTATGTTGCTGATACAAGACCTGCATTACATGATATAGACCAAGAGAGTAAAGAGACGGCGCTTCTTGGTCATAGCGAAAGAATAGCTTTTGCTCGTGCTGTTCTCAACTCTGCACCCCGTGCACCGTTTACTGTGATGAAAAACCTTCGTGTGTGTGTTGATTGTCATAATGCGTGTAAGATTATGGCAGATATAGTTGGTAGAAGAGTGGTCATGCGAGATATAAAGAGATTCCACCATCTTGAAAACGGGACTTGCAGCTGTAAGGATTATTGGTGATTGAGTTATGTTTTTATACAAACAACCTACAAAAACCATTGAGGTATGTTTCGGCGCTGAGAAAAACCATTGTAGTTTTATGAAATAAGATCTGAATCTTAAAAACACATCCTCATTATGTATGTTGGAATCTTTGGCAGGATTGAAGAACATAAAAAAACAACAGAGTCACAGAGCTGTCATGTTATTGTCATAGAACATTTGTTTTTGCTCCATTTATTGTCTTCCAATGTGGCAAGCATTAAACTTCAGTCACAGTTTAGTTTACTCTGGTGACTGAACAGTTAGCATGTGTACTATGTAAGCATGTTATATGTGTACTAGATTATAACCAAGATGATTCAAAGTTAATTTTGTTCCGTCAACAAAGTTAACAATATCGTGATCTGAAGTGTTGATGTGAATCAAAATGTGTTTAAGGGCATGTAACCATCTTGATGGAGATGAAAACTGATATTTAATTTGTTTGGTGCCAAAATAGTCCATTCAAATGTCTTCAAGGACCATGTGTATGAGTTCTGAAAATATTAGTGATTTCTTAAAACCATCTAGATGAATAGAATTAGACCATTTAGATGATGATTCATTGGAAAATAACAAATAATAAATATACCTCTAATTAATTGTATTTTCTTTGTTTGTTTTTTTTTTTTAAATATTTATATCAACAACAATATATAAAATAAAATGGTATACTTTTGTATTTTTAGCGGAAAAACACGCAACCTTGAGATTTTTTTATCGTAAAGATGTAATTCCGCTATTTTTATTTTTAGTGAAAAAAACAATATTTACCAATTTTATGTAAAGAGCTAAATTTTCACGATTTTAGGGAAAAACTAATTCTGAAATTGTGCGTTTTTAACCAAAACCACCATTTTCGCAGAAAACATCATTTTGATTTTTTTTTTACTAAAAATTTCACTGTATATGATACTATTTGATAAAAATTAATAATAATTCTGAATTCTAACTATTCCAAAAATTAATAGTATTTTGGGCTCTATAGCTTGTATAACTCCATTATGATATTACTCATTATTATTAGTGTGTTGTGCCATCTAACTTAACCCTCCCCCAAGTTATCATATTCCTTATCACCATTTTGCATAATTATCAAGTGTAAAAATTGCAACATAAAAACAAAATCATATAAACTTGGATTAGACAAACGTACCAGCAGAACAAGTACATGATTTTATTTTTGTTTTCTTACTGCAAGATTTGCATATTTCTGCATCATAGTCGGACTAATGGTTATAACTCTATAACATACTTAAACAGTTCTTAGGACAGAGATTCATTGAACATATGTTGATTGGAGGAAAAATAATTTAAATCGACATCAAATTTCAATTGTAATTTAAAAATGATTTTCAATCAAACTGTAGTCTCCTCAATGGCAGCAGTGAAAACTCTTTCTTCTTTATTTTTTGCTTTGGGGCTTTATACACTACTGTGACAATGATCATCAATACATACTAAAATATATGAGGCATTGCCTTATATCTTTGTGGAAAAGTGATCTTGTTGAATAAAATTTTCATTATTGTGCCAAAAGTTGCAAAGCAAAGGCTGAACAAAAAGGCTTTCAGTCTCCATGCAGCAGACTTTCTTGAAAAACACTTTTAAACTTTGATTAAAAATCAGTGTTATAAAAACCGGTTTATGCAGTTAGATTTATCAAAATATGCGATTATTAAACGGATTAAATGGTACTTAGATGAGTTATGCCTTATACGGGATATACGGATTTAATAAATTATCTAATATCTATGTTTTTATAAAAAATAGTAAAACGATGTTACTTACAAAAATTAAAATTACAAAACATTGATATTTTTCACGTTTTTATAATTTAAAGTTTTTAAATTATTCAATTTTATAATTTTACTTTATTATGTTAATATATATATTTAAAATTATATTTTTATTATAAAACTAATTAGATCGCCTAAAATCGCCAAAATCCCGATTAGGCGTTCCAGCATTAGGCGGAGGGTCACCGCCCGACTACCGCCTAACGCTTTCTTGAACATTGTTGAAAATTGATGTCGATCAAAACTCTTTCTCTTTTGACCATCATCACATCCAAGTTATCATATTCCTTATCATCATTTTGCATAACTATCAAGTATAAAAACTGCAACATAAAAACAATACCATATCAACTTAGATAAGAAAAACGTACCATCTGAACAAGTACATAATTTTTATTTTCGTTTTCTCCACGCAATATTTGAATATTGATGCATCATACTTGAACAGGTCTTAGGGAAGATTTATTAATATTATTACACATTAGGGTTTGCTTTTTTATTATTTATTTTTTTCCGTTTGGTATGTTGGGCTCTATTGCTTCTACAACTCCATTATGATATTAGTCATTACTATTAGTGTGTTTTGCCTTACTATCCTTTCTAGAATTAGGAAAACTGCCAAATGAAAATATTGACGTAGATTGAATGTAGGATCAAGCTGATTTAACATTGATAAGGTTTTTTAGTTATGAAAGTCACTAATGAAGTGATACCACGCACAACAAAGCTTGTAAAATGAGGAGCAAACATCTTAATCTCCCTCATGGTTGTAGCTATATATATTTGGTATTAGTTAGTTCATGTTGCAGAGTTCATTTCTTCTTTTGGATTATCTCTTTTTATGATCCTTTTGATTCTTCTTCTATTTTGCATTGCAATATTTTGCTTTGTGATTAGTTGTTACTAGTAAAGGTGCTGGTGCAACTGTTTCTGGAAGAGGCTATAAAGAGTATAGACTTGGTGATTACTTTAATTGGTTACAGAAACCTGATAATGATGGGAATATTTGTAATAGGATTAAGAGTTGTCTCTGTTGAGACTTAAGAGCTAAGTTTGTTCTAAACTTAAAGCTAAATTTGTTGATGTTCATGCCAATAATTTATATAACAAACACCTTACTTCTCTTTAGGTAAAGAACTACTCTTTATGTTTTGTTTTTAGTTTTATTTGAATCTGTGCCTTAAAGTTTGTCTCCTTTTTGAAAAAAAAATCGCTTTTTGATTCCTAAAAGTCTTGGCTTTTGATTCTGTTCATTTGTCTTTGAAAAACTGATTTGTCAACATAAAAACTTGTACTTTTTATTCAAAGTTTCATCCTTTTTAATAGTGAGAATTATATTCTTAACCATAAACATGAGACTCCATTGGTTTTACTCTATTATTTATACTTCTTTATGAATTTTGCTTAGTTAAGTAGAGATTTTGATAGTTTATGAAGCTGAATACATTTTAATGTTGTTTTGTGTTAATTCTATAATTAAATAAATTTTAATTTTGATTTGAATCTATGCCTTTTCATGAATTTACCTGTAAATGTTTTATGAGTTGCTAAGCTTTTTTTTGATTAGAATCTTTGAAATTGATTGACTTTTTGATCCCTGAACTCTCTTTTTTATGTCTAAAACTTTTTAACACAATTTTTGTTTATTAATTCAAATTTTCATTCTTTCTGAAGTGAAAATCATAATTAATCTATAAAGCTTTACAATAGACATATGATTCAGGACTACTTAAAGTGCAATCACTTTTCTCTGCTTTGTTCCTTTGAGTAATGATTTTAATAGTTTCTGAGGCAATAATTAGCTAACAAATCTTTGAATGCCATTGTTTTATGTTACAGTCTGATTGCTGCAAACCGTCAGATGAAAGTGGATTCGAATACATGAGAGTCACCAAAAACAACTTAACGGTTTTAGTGAAAAAATCACTTCGTCCCTCCTTAACCACTAGAACTTTGTCGTCCCTCCTTAACCACCATCAATCTTTCAACTCAACTAGTCAGAGACTCAACCCCAAGAAGACAACCTCTTTTGCCTCAACGACCTGAGGACCACCACAGTTACTAAAAATCCACTAGAGATAGCTAAAAAATCAATTAAAATATAACAAGATCTAAACCCCTCCCATAACAGTTGCGTAAAGCCAATCATTTATTTTCCTCTCCAGGCTAGGGGTTTCACCAAATTGTTTGTTTGGGGTTATCAAGAATCTCAAAATGTTAGTCATTTATTTTGGGGCGAAACTCTAAAATTTTTGCATGTAAATTTAAAAATAATTAATTTATTAGGGTTTTGCTGGATTGCCTAATAAGTAAATAGTAAGAACACGAAACAATGTGTAAGATTTTTTTTTAAATTGTTTTTATTGAAATTTATGAAAATATTATATGTTTTAAAAAATTTACACATCTCATACTAATAATAATTTTAGAAAAGGATAATTTATTTATTTTGTACAACAACTCTCTTTTTGGTAAGTAATCTACTTGTATTTCACAAAAGGGGCTGCAGTATTTTCATCACCAGAATTCTTAAAGACATAAATATATATATATATATATATATATTTCCCAAATAAATAAAAAACTTATTTAGGGTTTTAACATTTTGTATAACTCTCAGATAATGTGTCAAAATGGGTCAAAACTCATAGGTCGATCCTGTCTACTTATTTTTTAGTGGGTTTGAATTAACATTTTATACCCATATAATAAATGGTTAGTAATGGGTTGACCCTAATGAGTTCATGGGTTTAGTGGATAAACCCATTTGGGTTTTGGGTTACACATGGATTTATCAATAAAACATAAATTTAATAAATTTATATCAAATATGTAAAATATCTAAGTTTTAAAACAAAATATTAGGGGTTTGTAGGTGTTTCATGTCTTTATAAAAACATTATTTGTTTTCTTAATTTTCTATAATCATCATTACGATAGTTTTAGAATTATTTTTTTAATATTGGTTCTCGTATTATTAAAAATATCAGCATTGATTTATTTTTAAATATTTTCAAGGTTTTAATTTTTGTATTAGATGTTAGTTATTTGGTTATCTAGTTGATAAAAAATATAAACTTATCATCATTTGTAAAGAACAAAGCGAAAGATAAAATCAAAGAATCAAATACATCAAAAGAATATTGTAAATGTTATTTAACTTAAAATATTTTAATGATTTTATAGTATTATGGTTTTAGGTTTTATGGATTTATAGATTTATGGTTTAGGATTTTATTATGTTTTTATTTATTTTAATAACTATATATTTTATTTAATTTATTATGTATAAATTTTGATGTTCTTACAATTATATGATATATTTTTATTTTTTAATAATATTAATATATATATATATATGGGTAACCCATATAACCCATTTGTCTAGTAGATTTTAGCGATTATGAGTTTAAGTATATAAAATTATGTGCATAAAATACATGGGTCGGGTCGGATAATCCATATAAATCTTGAACCCATGTGATTCGGGTAGGGTAATATATATATATATATATCTTATCTGACAGCCTCCAACTCCATCTCTCTCAAAACCATAAAGACACAATCTTCACGTCACACGATCCATTCAACTCTCTCTGAAGATCACCACGAGATCACTGTCTGATTCTCCTCTTTAGTGTCTCAATCCGATTTCAGATGATCCTGATTTGGACTCGGAGCTCGATCCCGAGCGTTACAGGCTGAATCTTAATCTATGTCTCTTGATAATAACGGTAAGGATGAGGAACTTAGTATAAATCTCCATATCCCTATCTACTACTGAAGCTGAGTATGTAGCAGCATCTGTTTGCGCCTGTCAAGCTGTGTGGTTCAAGAGGATGATGGAAGAGTTGGGAAACGAGATGAATGAAGGTACTACTGTATTATGTGACAACACCTCTACTATCAAGCTATCAAAGAATCCAGTTTTTCATGGAAGATGCAAACACATTGGGGTGCATTTTCACTTCCTAAGAGAGCTAGTTAACAATGGAGAAATACGCTTGGAGCATTGTGGCTCACATGAGCAGGTTGCTGACATCTTTACGAAACCATTGAAGCAAGAAGTGTTCGAGAATCTGAGAAGTAAACTTGGGATTTGCTCTGCAGCAGATAATCTAAGCTTTGTTCACCAAGCTTAGTTTAGGGAGGGTTTGTTAGAGCAAATCTAAGTCAAGTACGTTAGGAGACGTTGTTCATTTGAAGTGTCTTAAGTTAGTTTGATTTGGTCTTTGGTTGAGGTCAATAACGACCGAGTATTACGGTCCAAGTTTGTGAGTTGTTATTGGTGTTAGTTGCTTTAGTGGCTCTGTTTTAGGATCTTTCTTGTTACTCTTGTAAGGCTATATATATGCCTCCTTTTACTTGAATAAAGTAGAGTATTACAAGTAAAACACAGAGAGCTATTACTACAAAGATGAAGGGACTAACACTAATATATAAGGGATATGGGTCAATTCACTCATTGCCAATTGGTTTTGAGTTGAAAGTCCATAGAACTTAACATGGTATCAGAGCCTCATTGACCCAAGTAGGGTGGCCCAAGAAGGGCTTATGACCGGTCCTAAAGTGGGATTCGGTTCGAGATGAGATGGTAAGAACCATCATATCGAGGGGGCGTGTTAGGATCCCACATCGGATAAATGAAAGGACTAACACTAATATATAAGGGATATGGGTCAATCCACTCATTGCCAATTGATTTTGAGTTGGAAGCCCATAGAACTTAACACAGGACACGTACATTGTTTTTTTTGCTTTCTTCCAGCAAGATTTGCATATTGATGCATCATACTTAAACAGTTCTTAGGGAAGAGATTCATTAATCTTATTACACACCATAGTTTGTTTTTTAATTATTTATTTTATCTTTTGTTTGGTATTTTGGGCTCTATAGCTTGTATAACTCCATTATGATATTAGTCATTACTATTAGTGTGTTGTGCCTTCTAACTTAACCCCTGATATTCTTGCATTTTATAATGCATTCATTATGTTTTTACTATCTTTTTCTCCATGTTTTGCATCACATCATTTGTTAAGTTGTGTGTATTACTCATTTGCACATAATCTCGCCTTTACGAGCATTTAGTCACATTCATACGTATTAACTTTGCTTAAGGGGTTAACTTTGGTTTAAGATTGGTGGGTGATTGTTAGGAACTAATGTGGTAGAAGGGACCAGAACAAAACAGGAACTGGAAAGTCTTTTAACTAAAAAGATGATAAAAGAAACATTTAGAGATTGTTAAGAAAAGGAAAAGCTCAAAGAAAAGTAAGCTAAAGGATGAAAATTAGTGTCTTTTCTCTAGGTGGATAAAAGAAGTAAAACTCAAGTTAAAAAAGACACCAAAAGATAAAAGAAATAAGAGCTTAAGGAAAAGAAATTCTTTAGTTACCAAAAACGAAAAGCAAATAAAAAAAAGAGAAAAAGAGAGAAGATTCCTGTGAATTAATTCGTGGTCCTTTAGTTTGAGAGTCTAGAGGGGATTTGAATTATCACTATCATGGGGAAGTGTTTGATAAAAATGCTAAATGCAAGTTTGGATAGAGATAGTGGGAAAATGTTTGTACCAATATTTGGTCACATTCTTGATTGCTTTTCTAACTTGATTAGCATCCCATCATGCGTTCTTTTGAGAGTTTCCATTACATAATTTGAACTTCCTTTTCAAACATGAACCCTTCCCACCTAGCCAAATGGATGAGATTGATTCTCTTTTAGCAAGACCACTCATAAAGATTAATAAATGTGAAGAGTTGTTTCATTAGTGATTGCAAGTTAGACTTGGCTAAGAGTGATTAGATAGCGGGTTTGGCATGATTATGGTGAAGTACTGATAGATTAAATTTCAGGTTTTGCCTTACTTATCTAACTTTGAGGACCTTCCGTTGAATCTATTTTTGAACTTTAAGGTTCTGAATCCCCGACTTCTTCTTCTCAACTTGTTTGACATATCTTTGAATGTTTGCTTGCGGACAAGCAAAAGACAAGTTTGGAGGAGTTGATAGTCTTGCATTTTTACTACATTCATTATGTTTTTACTATCTTTTTCTCCATGTTTTGCATCACATCATTTGTTAAGTTTCATTTCTTACTCATTTGCACATAATCTCGCCTTTGCGATCACTTAGTCACATTCATACATATTGCATAAGTATTGGAGATTCATTAGGTGGTACATGGAGTTTTAATTTCATGAGGATGAACCAAGAGGAGGCACAGCTTAACGATGTTCCCATCGACCACCCTCATCGGTCAGGCTCCACCGATGGCGACCAAAGAAGTCCACCAGATGTTCCCATTGATCACCTCCATCGGTCAGCTCCACCGATAGCGACTAACGAAATCCACCAGATGTTTCCATCGACCACCTCCATTGGTCAGGCACCACCAATGGTGACAAAAGAAATTCACCAGATGTTCCCATCGACCACCTCCATTGGTCAAGCTCCACCGATGGCGACCAAAGAAATCCACCAGATGTTTCCATCGACCACCTCCATCGGTCAGGCTCCACTGATGAGACATGCTCCGCTCCTTTCTTTTGTAAAACTAAACCAAGTTAACTTTGGTTTAGTTAAGTCAACTTTAATTTGTTTCAATTTTATTTGGTTAATTATGGGTTAGGTTTGTTGAAATATGTGATCTCTATGATAGAAGAATTTAAACTTAAGAGAAGGAGGGAAAGGAAACCTAGTTCACAAGGAACTAGAAAAAGTCTTGGTTAGGATGTAACTAGAAGAATGGAAGCTGTTACATACTAACTAGAAGACTAACTAATTGGAAAAGAGGAAGCAAAGGAGAGCATGTGGCATCAGAACCAGGGCATGGGCACAAGCATGGAGGCGTCAGCAGCAGGGTATGGGCACAGCATGAACATGAGGCAAACAGTGAGCTGCTCCCTTCTCTCCTCTTGGCGCAAATTACTTTCTTCTCTCCTTTATCCTTCACGCTTCTTCTTCCTTCTTCTCTTTGATGTTTGTAACTTCTTCTCTATAAATATCTATGTAAACTTAATGTAATTCATGAGTTGTGAATAAGAGAATAAGAAGATTAAAAGAGTAAAAGGAAGCTTTGTTTATCTCCCTAAAGGCGCCGGTGGAGCTTTAGCTCTCCGGCGCCATGCTTCTCCTTAGTTCATCTTATTTCATCAACCATTATCATTCTCATTCTCATCATCATTCTTATTATCATTCTCAAATAATAATCTCTCATTACATCAATACTCACGCCACCATCATCATTCTAAACATTCTCTAAGTATCCAAACCTCAAACTCCTTATCATTCTCACGCCACAACTATCACTCTCTCAACAATCCCTAAGCCTCTATACTCTTAATTTCAACAAGGTTGGCCTCCTGAAATCTTTACTATAAATACTCAAAACCTAATCCATTTTAGGGGATCAGATTTTTTGTGAAAACTTGTTTAAGGATTGTTTTTGGATGAAAGATCTCTGGATTTTTCTGGGTTTATAACGTTGGATTTTCTTTATATCTTTACTTCTATTCTTTTAATATTGATGATTATGCAACAATTAACCTATTTGCCTTTTGTTTTCATGTGTATTAGTGAATTGTCTTTTATTAGGGTCTTTGGGATGTTAGATCTAGGTTGATTAGTGCTAAGTTAGTGTAGTTAGGCTTGTAATCATATATTCATGCTTAATTAGTTAAGTTTAATGCTAGATTAACAAGAGATTGTTAGTTTATCAACTAAAAACAGAGCTTGCAGGTTGTAAACAAGATGGTCTCTCAGTTCAAGATTATTTTGGCAAGCTGTCGACAAAGTGGGAGGAGCTACAAAATTACAAACCAATAACAAAGTGTTTGTGTGGAGGAATAGAGCCGTATATTAAAGAAAGAGAGGAAGAGCAGGTGTATCAGTTTTTAATGGGTCTGGACGAGGCGCGATTCGGAAACGTATGTACGACAATCATCGGAACTGAGCCTTTGCCAGATATCAATCAGACGTATCAAAAGATTGTACGAGAAGAAAGATGGCTAAATTCTTTGCGAACAGAACAGAGAGCTGAGGCTGTCAGTTTTCTCACTCGAGGAGAAACGAGGACTGAACCTGAAGGAGTCATGATGGCAGCTGTGACAAGACAACGTGATAGAGCCACGGTGTGTGCTCATTGTGGAAAGAAAGGTCACGAGAAGGGCGAGTGCTGGCAGGTAATCGGATATCCTGATTGGTGGATTGAGAAATATCATGGAAATCAGGCAACTGCAAGCACGCAGGCTGGAAGAGGCAGAGGAACAGGACGTGGCTTGGTAGGAGGAAGAGGCCGAGGTACACCACGTGCAAACATTGCTCAAGCTTCAACCACGCCACTTCCGGGATTCACGCAAGAACAATGGACTTCGCTCACACAAATGATAGAGCAACGTCCATCTTCGTCTTCGTCTTCAATTCCTGAACGGTTATCTGGTATGGTACAATCAAGGGAAGTAATAATTGATACGGGCGCATCGCATCATATGACAGGAGATGTGAGCGTACTAACTTCAATGACGGATATGGTATCATGTCCTATAAATTTTGCTGATGGCAGTCAGGTTTTTGCAAAACAACGAGGAGTATTACAGCTATCTAAAGCTATTACTCTAGAGAACGTGTTACTTGTGCCTAACTTGAACTGCACATTATTATCCATGTCAAAGTTATTAAAACAAACTCGATGTTTCGCGCTCTTCACTGATACTTTGTGTCTCTTACAGGACCGTTTTACGAAGACTTTGATTGGAGCAGGTGAAGAACGTGATGGTGTTTATGTTTATCGGGATGTCCAACAAGTGCGTGTCAACAAAGTCCAAGCGACAGAAGACAGGACCTTATGGCACAAACGACTTGGTCACCCATCATTTCAAGTTTTAGAGTCTTTACCTATGGTTTTTGGTGTTGAGAATAATGTTAAGCAGTTTGGAGACTGTGAGACGTGTTTCAAATCAAAACAAACTAGAGCTGTATTTTCTGAAAGTTCTAATAAAGCGTCTGATTGTTTTGAACTTATTCATGTGGATTTATGGGGTCCATATCGAGTTCCTTCATCATGTGGCGCAGTTTACTTTCTCACCATAGTAGACGACCACTCTCGGGCAGTATGGACATACTTACTACTTGAGAAAAGTGAAGTAAAATGTGTCGTACCCGAGTTTTGCAGTATGGCGGATCGCCAATTTGAGAAAAGAATAAAAATAGTTCGAAGTGATAACGGATCGGAATTCATGTGCCTAACATCCTATTTCGCAGAGCAAGGAATTATACACCAGACCTCATGTGTTGCAACTCCTCAACAAAATGGGCGGGTTGAGAGAAAACACAGACACATTTTAAATGTGGCACGGTCCTCTCTGTTTCAAGGACACTTACCAATTAAATTTTGGGGAGAATGCATCTTAGCAGCAGCATATGTGATTAACAGAACACCATCTACGGTTTTGAAAGGAAAATCACCATATGAGGTACTATTTGAGAAAACACCAGAGTACAGTTCCTTAAGAATAATAGGATGCTTGTGCTATGCTCATAAGGTTTCACGGGACAAAAAAAAATTCGCACCAAGAAGCCGAAAGTGCATTTTTGTTGGCTATCCTTACGGGAAAAAGGGGTGGCGTGTATATGACATACAAAACAACGAATTCTTTGTTTCAAGGGACGTTGTCTTTCATGAAGAAGAGTTTCCGTTTTACATGGACAAAGGAGCTGAAACGGAGAACTTGAACATAAACTTGCAAGGTGACATATTCTATGATGACGAGGCTAGAGTTACAGCAGACAGGGGGAGCTTAAGTGTTATGTCCCGATATCCTGAAACTCGGGTAGATATTGCCACAAACACCATTCCACTTAATACAGAATCAGAAACGGAACCCGCTTCAGCAGTGGAAGCTGAGCCACGAATGGGTATAGGTTGTCGAGAAAAGTTTCCTTCAACCAGGTTGAAAGACTACGTCACATACAATGCTAAGCTCACTCCATTGCCCGATAAACATAGCCACGCTCCTCTCCCTGCAACAAACGAGTCCTCGTCTGCAGTTCAAGGTAAATCACAATCATCTCCGAGCACTTATTTTCTGACAATAAGTTTTTGGAACAGCATCAAATATCCCTTGCAGCAGTGAGTGCGGGAATAGAACCGGTTTTCTTTCATGATGCAGTTGCGGATGCTCGATGGAGAGAAGCCATGGCTAAAGAAATTAAAGCACTTGAAGACGTGGACCTTAGAATCTCTACCAGAAGGAAAGAAAGCTTTGGGAAGCAAATGGATATATAAACTGAAGTATCATGCTATGGATCCATTGAAAGATACAAGGCGAGACTGGTAGTTCTCGGAAACCATCAGGTCGAAGGAAAGGACTTTAATGACACTTTTGCACCAGTAGCAAAAATGACAACAGTACGAGCTTTGTTAGATGTAGCCGCTGCAAGAAACTGGGAAGTGCATCAAATGGACGTACATAACGCCTTCTTACATGGAGATCTTGAAGAAGAAGTTTATATGAAACTCCCACCAGGTTTTGAAAAAACCGATCCAACTAAGGTATGTCTACTGAAGAAATCGTTATATGGTTTGAAACAGGCACCCCGATGTTGGTTTGGAAAATTGTCGACTGCTTTAACTCATTACGGGTTTAAACAGTCCTATGCCGATTATTCACTATTCACCTACATTCGAGGAGACATGAGCATACGGGTGTTAATCTATGTGGATGATTTGATAGTGTGCGGAAGTGATTTGGACATGTTAGAAAAATTTAAAGCTTATCTAAGTAGATGTTTCAGCATGAAGGATTTGGGAGAGCTTAAATATTTTCTTGGGATAGAAGTATTTAGAGATTCGAGTGGCATTTTCCTTTCTCAACGAAAGTATGCCTTAGATATAATTGCGGAGGTTGATATTTTAAATGACAAACCACTGTCTTTGCCTATGGAACATAATCATCACCTACTGGCTATAGATGAAGATGCACCGGAGTGTGTAAACCCAGGGATGTATAGGCGTGTAGTCGGTCGGCTGATATACTTGATGCTTACACGACCGGAGCTCAGTTACGCCATTCATGTGTTGACTCAAGTTATGAATGCTCCACGACATGATCACTGGGAAGCTGTGATACGGATTCTGCGTTACATAAAAGGTTGTCCGGGGCAGGGAATTTTTTTAAAAGCTGATGGTGACATGAAATTCAAGGCTTATTGTGATTCTGACTGGCAGTCATGTCCGATGAGCAGAAAATCATTAAGCGCATATGTGGTTCAACTAGGAGACTCACCAATTTCTTGGAAAGTAAAAAAACAAAAGGCCGTATCTATGTCATCAGCCGAAGCTGAATATAGGGCCATGTTGGAAGCTACTAGAGAACTTAAATGGATCAAAACATTGCTTGAGGATCTTGGTGTACTGCATCTTCAACCTATGACACTATATTGTGATAGCAAGTCCGCCATGCACATAGCGGCAAATCCGGTATTTCACGAACGCACAAAGCATATAGAGTCGGACTGTCACAATGTATGAGACGCAATAAAAGATGGGCTGTTCACAACATCTTATGTTCACACTTCAGAACAGGTGGCGGATCTCCTTACAAAGGCGTTGGGATGCCGTGCTTTCAACCGGTTATCTTCCAAGTTGGGTGTTCGGAAAACTCACTTGCCAACTTGAGGGGGAGTGTTGAGATAGAATCATATCTGTTAGAGATAGATTCATATCTTCAAATATCTAGGCATACGGTAGAAGTATATATTATTGATATCTATCACAAATCATGTAAATAACTATATATAGGGATGTTATCCCAAGCGAATAAAGCAGATCGATTATAAACAATATTTTCTAAACTTATCATAGATCGTAAACATTTCTCACACCCACAATGATGAGGCCCAAGCCTTCTCCGATCCCGAGGATAGCCAGCCGGACAATTGTACAAACTTCTTGGTTTGACTGTTTTGAAGGAGGATCAAGGTGTAACAGCGATGGCACACGACATTATGTATCATTTCTTACTTTGTTTTTTTACCCTAGAATCAGAAATAATTTCTTGTTGAAATGACAAATTGTGCCATTAAGATTTCATCAATATGTGGTTCTAGGTATCATATGGTTGATAGAGAATCGCACCTTATATATTTCTAACCTTAGTTGTGACTCCATCTTTATGTATTGTGGTGGTGCTATGAAAACACATACAACACATTAAAATACCCATTCGATGAGAAATATTTGGTTTCCTACCAAAACTAATTGTAATGGGGGAATACTTATGATACACACTTGGTGTTATTCGAAAAAGTGCTTACGCAAGCAAAATGTTTGTCCCTATACATAGGTTGAAATTTTTGATCGCATGATCAGTGATCTTGCAATCAATTGCAATCTCTTAATTGCTGATTCAACCGAACCGTTTTGTGTATTAACATGAGCTACATAATAATCAGCATATATCGATTCTTGTTAATATAAATAACCATTAAAGGTTTGGGATGTAATATCACTAGTGTTGTCTAGTCTAACTCTCTTAATGGGACAATCAGAGAACTGAGTCTTTAGTTTGATTATCTGAGTTAGAAATATCACATATGTCATATTTCAAGATGATAGTATACAAATATATGACCATATGCTGGATAAATCAATTAATACCATAAAATAGTGGAATGTTCACATGACGGATGTCTTATGACACAAATATCTCCTGGATTTCGTTTAAGAAACTTTGTAATTTTTTTATTAACTTTGGTTGGTGATAGCCTTAAGATCATGTTTTCAAGAAAACATGTAGTACATGTTATTCTCTTCCCCTAATATATCTCCTTGATAGTATTATCATGTATTTTGAGATGTTCATGAAATCTCAGGTTTCTAACTCTTTAGAGCGTAAGGGAGCATTGTTTCCATCTGGTTGTAAAACCTTTCCTTTAGAGCTACCCACAACTCTGATGTGTACATAGTCATACACCACATTATCATCAAGAGTTTGCCTTCTCCTTAGCAGACGATTTATTTTTCACTTGCATATCTAGATGGACTCAACATCAGTGGTCCATGCAAATAGTTTGCTACAGTTATTTTGAGAGCTGGAAACCTAATTAAGCTAATCAATATTTGCCATTTAATTCTAAACATAATTTTTATTAATAATATGATATTACATATTTTAAATGAACCATTTATATTAATAACTCAAACAATTACAAAAAGACATAATTGCATATAAAAGTAAACAATTTTTTATGGAAAACTCCCTGATTAAATTCCTCAACAAAGAGTCCAGAACATAAATACATGACAGAAACTTATATAAACTAATAAATAAAAGCAAATGAATCATTCTTTAAGATAAAAACTAAACCAATTTTTTGGAGAAATATTTGAAGAGATGAAATATTTGAAGGAAATGAATGAGTGGAAATAAGTGTATTTCAACTGTTTTTATTAATAGGTTGTTGATTCTGATAAAATATTTAAGAATGTCATTTACCAACATAGGATAAACTATCCATAGCAAGGTTAACTTTTACATATTATTATTCATATATTTATATAATTTTCGCATCAAACATAGATTTATGAACTTATAATTAAAAAAAGGAAAAAAAGTTCCCAAATTTTTTTTCTATGAACCAAATTTTAGTCTAAAATATAATATTGCAGCATCAGTGTTACAAAATACCCTACTAAAAGTTAATAGGTGAATCATCATTTTTTGAAACCATGGTAAATATTAATATGTAATCTAATAAAAACATTTCTATCAATCAGAATTTATGGTAAAAATGTATTTTATTTTCTAATCATTAATTCTGTTTATTTGATATTAGATTTATCAATCTATTTTTATTTAATTAATATTTGAATTTAATATGTTTAAAAATATATATATATAATCATAACTTATATGGTCATTTGACATCTAATTTTTGTATCTGTTTTTCATTTTATTAATCTTTGAACTTTACGAATCATGGCATTTTGTATGTTGGTTAGAAAATATAAAAACAAAATGAGTAAAATCCAAATAAATTTTGATGTGTGCTTAATTCAAACAACCATTTCTAAAAATCAGGAAAGAAGGTAGAATCTGTATTTTTCTAATCATGTATTAATTTAATTAATTTTGAATTTAAATAGTTGGTTTGGCTTGTGTTTTTGTTTGGTACCTTAGACATAAGAGGTTAGATCAATTCAAATATTTATTTTGTTAGAGTTTGGATTGATACCTCCCAATTTGAGTTGGTTCCGGTTTGTTTTATTGGATCTGAATATTTAGTCCACTTCTAATAATAACAATTTTAATAAATAATTTTCTTTCTAATATTTTTTTCGTAAAAGTTAGTTTGGGTTTTAAAATTGGTTAATAATATTATACAATAAAAAATTAAAATCCATTTTTTTGCTTAATATTTCTCTATCTCTACAGTATTAAAGTTAAAGTTTATTTATTTATTTTTATGTCAAGGCTCCGGCGAGCTTAAGAAACCGAATCCAACAGGTTTTGTTTCAAATAGATCAGTACCATCGATTAGTTAAGGTCAAAAAAGAAATATGACAAATTGTCAAAATTGAAAATTTATATAATCACTAGACAAATAACCTAAAATTCACTTGCTATTTTTATACCTACATAAGAAGAAAAAGAAGGAAAAAAAAAAGTTAAAACCAAAGGAAAAAAAAAACAAGAAAAAAACCTAACAAGAAACTAGAAACCGTCGTTTTCGGAGGAGATAAAAGCTTACGCTGTGCATCTCCGACGAGATCCATCGATAATCTGAAAACAATGGAGAAGAAGAAGGTTTGGTTTTGGGGTGTTAAAGACAATGAAGGAGTTGGAGGAGGAAGAGCAAGAAACGCAGAAGATGATGTTGCTGATCATCTTTCTCGTGATGGAACAATGAGTCAATACAGCCTTAGCAAAGGTCTTCTTCCATCTCTTGGAGCTACCTCTCGCTCTTCTCGTGACGTTAGTCTCCGTCGTTTCATTGTTTCTCCCTTTGATCCTCGTTATAGGTCTGTTCTTAACATTTTTTTTTTTATCTTGTTTCGTTTTAATCGTGAAATTATGAAAATTTGTATTTAGTTTCAATTATATATGGATTAGCTAAAATGTTCCATGCATGAATGCAGATGTGTTTTAGATTGGTCTTCATTGATATCTAGCTCGAAACTTTTGATTAGTTATCTTTTAAACCCAGAGTTTTGGTCTCAAGTATTCAGAGTCTAACTTTATTGTATACATGTTGGTACAAATTTATATTCATAATCTATAGATTTGCCTTGATTATGCATATTTTCAACTAGTTTATTTTGGGAAATTTTGAATATAAATTGCTAATTCTCCAAATATGGTACTTACATGGCTGTGTAATTATGTAATTTCAGAGCATGGGAGACATTTTTGGTGTTTTTGGTGCTCTATACAGCTTGGGCTTCACCTTTTGAATTTGGGTTTTTGCAAAGGCCAAAAGCACCTCTCAGTATTCTCGATAACGTCGTTAATGCATTTTTTGCCATCGATATAGTTTTGACATTCTTTGTTGCCTTTCTCGACAAGGTAACTTATCTTCTTGTTGATGATCCAAAGAGAATAGCTTGGAGATATGCGTCGAGTTGGCTAGTTTTTGATGTGGTTTCCACATTTCCTTATGAAATTTTTGGAAGCTTGCTTCATGAAAGTATTCAAGGATATGGAATTTTCAGTATGCTTCGTCTTTGGAGACTTCGAAGAGTCAGTAATTGTTTTGCCAGGTGAGTCTTGAACCAGTATACATAGCTCAGTTTCTTGAATTCATATTTTATGACATATGAGCTCTTTCTGTATAGGTTAGAGAAAGATAGAAAATACAGCTACTTTTGGGTCCGCTGCACAAAGCTTCTCCTTGTTAGTATCTAATTAAACCTACCTGATCGTACATTTTTTTCCTTCTTCTAATGAGAAGTTTAATGTTGTTGGTATTGATTTGTTAATGTAGGTTACACTTTTTGTGATTCATTGTGGTGCTTGTTTCCTCTACTCCATTGCTTCACATTATCCTGACCCTTCCAAGACATTTATGGCATTGACAGATGAAAATTGGAAACAGTCTCCTCTTGCTGTGCAATATAACACAGCAATGTATTGGTCCATAACTACTTTCTCCACAACAGGATATGGTGATATTCATGGTGTTAATTCAAGAGAAATGACTTTTATTCTTTTCTACATGGTTTTTAATCTTGGATTGTCAGCATATATTATTGGTAATATGACCAATTTGGTTGTTCATGTGACCAGTCGAACTAGAAAATTTGTAAGTGCTTATTTATATGAACAATAAACTTGTCTTGGTCTAGTTCCATGAATCTAATGTATTTGTATTTATTTCAGAGAGATACAATCCAAGCAGCCTCAGGGTTTGGTCAAAGGAACAATTTGCCTGTGCGGTTGCAAGATCAGATGGTTGCTCATTTGTGTTTGAGGTATAGAACGGATTCAGAAGGGTTACAGCAGCAAGAAATCATAGATTCACTTCCTAAAGCGATTCGATCAAGTATATCACATTATCTCTTCTATGAAGTTGTTGATAAGATTTACTTGTTCCATGGAGTATCCAATGATCTTCTTTTTCAGTTGGTATGTTTCTTAACATTGTTTAAACTATACATTATTATATGATGTAACGTGTATGTTAAAAGTATCTATTTTATTCACTTGAAAATGGTATCTTGTAGGTCACTGAGATGAAAGCAGAGTATTTTCCTCCTAAAGAAGATGTGATTTTGCAAAATGAAGCACCAACAGACTTCTATATATTGGTGACAGGAGCTGTTGTAAGTGTTTCAACCTTACAAATCTATATATACATAACATCTTGTATTATTCCTAACACCTCAGTTCTTTTATCTTTCAGGACATTATTGCGCGTGTAAATGGAGTGGATCAGGCAAGTCTAGTTGTCATCTAAGATCTGATTGTGTTCTTCTTTAACATCGTTGCAATTCGAATACCAAAAGCATTTGGTTTGGTAATGTTTGTTTGTATGTGTTCTTTACAGGTAGTTAAAGAAGCACAAAGTGGACATGTTTTTGGTGAAGTTGGTGTACTATGTTACAGACCACAGCTGTTTACTGTTCGTACAAAGCGATTGAGCCAGTTGCTTCGTCTGAACCGCACTGCACTCTTGAATCTTGTTCAAGCAAATGTAGGAGATGGAGCAATCATCATGAATAATCTTCTTCAGGTATATATAATATTTCCTATTTGAAATCTATTTGTTAAATCGTTTTTTTCACATCTTGTTCTTGAGGTTGATGTTGTGGTTGATACAGCATTTAAAAGACTCAGAAGATCCAGTTATGAAAGGCATATTGGCTGATACAGAACACATGTTAGCTCAAGGGAAAATGGATATACCTCTCAGTTTATGTTTTGCTACAGCCAGAGGAGATGATTTATTGCTTCATCAGTTACTAAGACGAGGCTCAAGCCCTAATGAAATGGATAAGAATGGGCGAACCGCTCTGGTAAGCTCCAACACTTACTCTGTATATACACACAATCATCCTTCTGTTAATTCCAAGAACTAAAGTTGCTTACTCTCTATGTTTCTATGTATATATCTCAGCATATAGCAGCAGCAAAAGGAAGCCATTATTGTGTTGTTTTACTTCTTGAACATGGAGCAGATCCTAACATTAGAGGTAAGTAGTAAGAAAATGTCTCACTAGGTCTTAATACTGTTGTTAGATGGAAGTAAAATCTAATTTATCGGAGATGTGGCTTATTACAGATTCAGAAGGTAATGTGCCCTTATGGGAAGCAATCATAGGGAGACATAGCGGAATTGCAAAACTCCTAGCAGAAAATGGAGCTAAGTTAAGCTTAGACACAGTGAGTTATTTCTCAGGCTTAGCCGTGGAAAGAAACAGCTTAGATGCACTCAAAGATATCATCAAATATGGCGGAGACATTACACTTCCTGATGGAAATGGAACCACAGCTTTACACAAAGCAGTCTCTGAAGGAAACTTTGAGATTGTAAAGTTCTTACTAAACCAAGGTGCTGATTTAGACAGGCCAGATTCTTACGGTTGGACTCCTCGTGGTCTTGCTGAGCATCAAGGACATGAAGATATCAAAAACTTGTTTCATAATCATAGGCCTGTGGAGAAGAAACAAGAATCTATCCCTGGAACATCTGAGATTCCTATTGGGAAGCCATTGATGAAGTATAGTAGTGAACCTACAATGCATTCAGGAGAAATTCCTCCTGTCTTAGAAGGAGGCCAGCTTGTGGTTTCGCGGAGTCGGAAACTTAATAACTTCAAAAACTCGCTTTTCGGAATCATGTCAGCCGCAAATACCGGTAAAAACGCCTGTATTTCCCATGTAATCATTAGTTCTGGTTGCTTGCTTGTGACGTAACCATATTTCACAACTTAGACATTTCAAGAGCCATTTATATAACACACATGTTCTGTTTCATTCCTGTTTTCTTACAGGTGATGAAGGAGAAGAACCTTCAAGAAACCCAGCAATAGGAGGACGAGGTATGATTAATCCGGCAAGAATCACCATTAGTTCGCCGGAAACCGGTGAAATCAGTGGGAAAGTGGTAATGTTACCTAGTTCAATGGAAGAGCTATTGGATATTGGTGCAAAAAAGATGGGTATTGTCCCAACTAAAGTACTTACGAGAGAAGGAGCTGAGATTGATGACATCACTCTTATTAGAGATGGTGATTTTCTCATTCTTGCAAGAGATCCTTGATTCACACGCAACTCACTTAAGTTTTTGTTATATTTAACAAATATATATATATATATATCTTCATTTTTTCTGACATAACTCGCATGATAGCGATATTTGTGGAAGCCATGAACACCAATCAGCTACTTGGCATATTTTTGAAGATTCATTTTTTTATTTTCTGTTTGTATATATTCACTACTGGCTATGTTTTTACATGTATATAACAACACCCTATGATTATTTTTGATAAAATGAATTTATCTTATTAAGCTCACAATTTTATGTAAGAAATTCAAGTCTTCTCCTTTGCAAGAAAGACTAAAAGTAGGGATAAATTGGTTACAGTCACGTCGTCTTCAAACTCAAATTTTCATTCACTAACATAACTGTTTAGTGTCATTAATCGAGTTTGTTACTTATATAAATATTATAATGTCAATCTAACTTATGTTATATGAATCATGAGGAAAATACATTTAAATTAAGATATATTGATAAGGTATACTATATGTAAATAAAATGTTATAATCAGTATGAAATTAATTAAAATTATACATAGATATAAATTATATAAAGAGTATTAATATTATATTTTCAATAAAAATATATTTTCAATAGTACATCCGTTATTTAATCACATCTATGATTACTACCATTATATAAGGTATTTAATTATTTTAGATGTATTTTCAATATTTCATGTATATACGATATATATATATATGTATGTAATTATTTAATGATACCACAGTATGAAAATTGTTTATATAATTATATATAAATAATATAAAGATTATTATTATAACATTTTAAATATAAATCTACTTTCAATAGTACAGGCGTTATTTGATCATATATTATTACTACCATAATATAAGATATTTAATTATATAAGATTTATTTTCAATATTTCTTGTATATACAATACATATATATATAGTTATATAACAGTAATACATATAAATGAAAATTCATAAATATATAAATATTTTATAAATATATATGTTTTGAAAATAAGTGTTATAAATACTTTCAACTGTATAATATGTTATCAGAAATATAAAACTTATATAACATAACTATTGTGTTTGAATTATGATTAGATATTAAGTCCAACATTATGATTAACATAATTGTATAAATAATATTAATGCATTGAAATGAAAATTCATATATATATTTCATATATATATATATCAATATAAGTAGAATATATAACTATAAACACAGTATATATGAAATGAATATGAATACTTTCAATTGTATAATATGTCATCAAACATATAAAATTATATACTATGATTAATTTATTCAAATAATGATTCGATATTACGTCCAATATAATGATTAACATATTTCTATTAAACAATCATAAATCATAAATATATTCATGAGTATTCAAAACTTCAATCATATACAAATATTGTATGGAAACAAAGCTTCAAACTTGAGTTTTCTTACACTTAAGCCCACAACAACAACTTTTAAGCTTAAGAACTCAAACCAAATAGAATACATAAACTTTAACTTGAAGGGAGATGAAGGAACTGAGATGATGCAAAACAGATAAATAAATAAATGTTATGCAGAGTTTAAAAGTAAAGATATACGCAGATTTAAACATGTTCAACTAACCGGAAAGGTTAAACCTACATTTTGCCGGGAAACTTCACATAAATCCACTAAATCAACTTAAAAATTACTGTTTGTTTTCTCTCACTCTCACTTGGTAATAAAACTTTATTTTCTCATATTTCTAATTTTTCTCAGTTCATAAAACTCTCTTTCTCATCTCACTTATGTATTTATAGAGTTGAATATGGATCTTTTATATTAGTTGTTTTCAAGATGGGTCTCGAGTTTTATTTGATAAATCAGCAAAGAAAATATTAATGCTTGTATTTGAGAACACTCCACTACCTTTAGAGTTTTTTCTTTTCTTGAAACTCCAAAACATGTTGCAACAAGAATGTTTTTTCTTTTCTTGAATCTCCAAAACATGTTGCAACACTCCAGTATCTTAACAGATAGACTTTCAACTAATTATATATCTTATTATTCCATTGTTTGATAGATATATCATAAGATATTAAATAAACTTCTAATAATTACAATACCTTAAACCATTAGGTCTAAGTTTTATATAATGTAGTGTATATTTAAATTTTACTAAATACATACATATTATGGTCAAATAATATTATATATTTGCAGATAAAATATGAATACATATAACAAGAACTATAATAAATTTCTGAGTAATTTAAATGCATTATTATTATGCATTTAACACATTGTTGTAATAGTTTTAAAATAAGTGACAAAATAATGTTTATATATATGATTAATATGATTTCTAAAAATAAAATTCTTACAAATTTTTGTTTGTAATACATGAACAGAATATGTACATATCATAAGATGAAATTGAAGATTAAAGACGCCAACTCTTACTTGTCATTCATTAAAAAATGTTCTTCATCAAAAAGGAGGAGCAGCTATTGCTCAAGTATAAGAGGTGGAAGCAAGATAACTTATTGGTTAAGAATAATGCATTAAGGAAAGTGATAAACTTAAAATGACAGTAAAAATTTATTTTTGGTCATTTAGTAAACTATATGATTGGTTATTATTCTTGTTTAGGTATTGACGTATTGTATATATATTTGGATGGTATTGAGAATCAAAACCATCATTAACTGTAAAAAAAATCACGAACAATAATTTTAATTATTTGGGTAATAGATTTAACTATCCATCTATATATACCCTTACCCGCTAAATTTCCAAATTTATATATATATATATATATATATATAAGTATATTTTGTTATAGTTTCTCAAATCCAAATTACTTTTACCCACTATTATTGATCCATATATTTTTCATTTTCTTGTCTAATTTGATAAAAAAAATTATATTACAATTTAATTTGGTATGCATAACAATAGTTTTTGTAGTGTAAGTTTGAATATGTAGTTCTACATGTAAACCCACATAAGTGGGTGAAAAGAAAACCAACAAAAAACATTATATATGTTGATTGGAAAAAAACAAAAAACAATTTAGCTCATTATTTTCATTATTTTATATAAGAAAAATTGAAATACCCCATTTTAAAAATAAAAATTTATAATATAAATTATTATGTGCCCTTTAGACCAAACAAATTAATAATTATTATCTGGCACAATATAAAATAATTATTTCAAAAAAGTGAGAATATTCATGTTCTTCAAAATGTGAGTTTTTGTTTTTTATTTAGCCAATTAAAAAAGTATCATTTGCTAAATCCCAAATTTTTCATTTTTCCTTTTCATCATTTGATTTCATGTTAAATTATTTGACTAATCACTGATAAAATTATTTTAATTTTTTATCATCATATTTTTAGTTTTGGGAATTCTTATTCATGTCTAGTTATATTTTTTCTCATTCCATTTTTATCTTAAATTTTAATTCAACAGAACGTGACATTTTTATTGGATACCATTTTTCCATTTCATTTGTATTCCACAAATATAGTAAGAACCTGTCATTTCTAGAAAATCAAATTCATCAATATATATGTATATCTTCATTATTAGTGTGGGTTTAGTAAAGAATACAAAATAACTTTAATCATTATTACACTAAATTTTAGTATAAAATTCATCTTTTGTGTACAAAAACTGATGAAGTGTCAGATTAACTTCATCAAACATAAAAAATAATGTTGTTTTTCTTAAAACATAACTATACAAATAGTTCTATTATGTTTTAATTCTAGTCTACTAAATCAAAATATCATATTTGATACCATATCATCCATCCAAACAAAACAAATAGTGTATACATACCATGCATATTTATTTTGCAAACTCATGAACCGGAACAGAATACATCTATATATATATATATAGTTATACTATGACTATAAGAAAACAAATCATAAAATTATTTCCAATAAATCAAAATATACTATGATTTTTTTATGAATCAAAGTTAGAATAAACAAAATTTTATGGTGACATTCCATGGTTTACGTTAGCAAATAGAATTTTACATAAAAACAAATTTGAACTTGCTGATTCACATGCAAACATTTCACTGAACCATTTGCTGCTGAGACTGTTGCTGCATATAAGGCTGATGTCTTAATTGGCTAATGTTGAGTTGCTGAAACTTAACTTTGATATAAACTCCAGCTCTTGAGATTCATCATTCCTTTTTGAAACATCTGTATTAAAAAGGGAAGGAGTTGCATCCTCTGCCAAGGGAATAAGAAGTTCATTATGAGAAAATTTTGAAATCGCAACTTAACTTATTGGAAATTCATAAAATTCATTTACATCTTAAAATATTTAAAAGAAACATTTACCTTTTCCACAAAGACCAAACAAATCAACTTAAAATATAGAGATAGAAAATATACATAAACTAAACTACTTGATCGCCCGCCAAATACAGAGATACAACAAACACCTTGGTCATTTTCACAAAAGTCTCACTTGTTTCTTTACACTTGTCTTTTGAATAAATATTTTTAAACATGCCATTGAAGAATTAATAGAGATACCAAAAAATAAATACCTCAATTGACAGAAATTTCAAAAAAGCATTGTTAAATAGAACAATTATTAAGAAAAAAGACGGCACTTGGAAAAAATAAATGATTAAAGAGTTCAACATGGGCGAAAGTGATGCCAAAATATTACAATTTGGCCTAAAAATATTAAAAACTACAAAACTGCAAAACAAATAATGAAAGCATCTGAATCAAACAATCAAGCATTTTGAATTGCTTCTAGAACATTCTGAATTAAATATGAAAATTATTTGATTGTTTATAAGTGAATAATTTGAAATTTGGGAATATTATGCTCTATAAATATTTGATTAAATTAAAGACAATCCAGTGGAGGAGTTTAAAACCTGTTTATGATCAACTTCCATGATGTCCATTTAGTATAACATATAACAACAAAACACGTAGAGATGCAAAGACATAAATTAAGGATTATAACATTAGTAGTCAAAAGAATATATCTTCAAATTTACATATGAAGTTACAGAAAAACTTACACCATTAAATATCTGGTTGCTTCCGGATGATGTCATCAAGCTTACTACAAAATATATGATAGAATTGCAAAACAGAAAATGTTACTATTCTAAGATGAGTCACACTAAACTCAATATTAACTTAACTGTAAAGATACTATTCTGAGTCTCCTGCTGAATTTTGAATGACTACTTGAGAGATTATAGTGCAACTTAAAAGAAATTCATATTTGAAAATGATTCATGAGACATATAGATATCAAGGTATGAAGATAGATTGGTAGCAAGAAATGAAAGAGAAGTTACTTATAGAATGATGGAGAAACAAGAATTTTTGTTTGCAACAATCCGTCTACTCTCATTTAATTATAACGAAATAATTGTTTCCATAATTCAAAATCAAGACAATATTTCCAAGATTCAAATTAAACAATATACGCCAAAAATTAGTAAGGTTAATCAAAAAATTTGAAATCATAAATTCATAAATAAAAATATATATATATATTTATTTGCAATAGATTGGTTGAGAAAATCATTAAGTTTTTATATTTTAATATATCTTAACTAAAAATAAATTAATGAAAATGTAAATTTTAATGAATTATTACTCTTCTAATCCAAAATAAATATGTAGTTGTTTCACATTTGAATTTGAATTTTAAAATTGTAAAATCTATTATTTATTATTAAAAATTTATGAGTTTAGATATATATAAATCCATGGCAGATTTTAAAAATCTGAAGCATAAAATATATATGGAAAGGTATACATAATTTTATTGGTAAATGATTTTCTAATTTATAAAACATATGACAATTTAATGATTTAACAAATAATTAGTATGATTTAATGATTTAACAAATAATTAGTAAGATTTCATGATTTATATTTTTTAAATGGAAGAGAGAGAGAGAAATGTTTGGTTGCTTGGTTAAATACTATTCCATTTTAGTACTTCAAAATTTGGGTATACACTTAAATATATATATATATATATATATATGTGTGTGTGTGTGGAAAAGTATACATAATTTTATTGTTATAATAATTTTATAGTTTTATAGTTTATAAAACATATGATGATTTAATGATTTAGCAAACAGTTAGTATGATTTAAAGATTTAACAAATAATTAGTATGATTTAATGATTTAAATTGAAAAAAATAGAAGAGAGAGGCAAATATTAATTAGATATTTATTTAATTAAAGATTAAGATAATTAGTGTTTGGATGCAGGAAAAGAAGTGTTTGTTTCTTGGTTAATACTATTCTATTTTAGTATTCTTCCATTAGTGTTTGGATATAGAATTTAAAATATACATATCTGGGAAACATTATGCATAATTTTATAATTTTATAAAACATATGATGATTTAATGATTTAATTTTAAAAAATCAAAAAAGAGAGAGAGAGAGAGAGAGAGAGAGAGACAAAGAGATGTATCTTAATTAGATATTTATATAATTAATTAAATATTTAAATAATTAGTGTTTGGATGCATAAATAAAAAAATTTGTTTGTTTGGTTAATATTATTTCATTTAAGTATTCTTCCATTCAAGTTTGGATATAGACTTTAACGTACTTTAATTTTAATATGTAGAACGTAAAACTTGAACTTGCACACATAATGGCTAAAACATTGATTTTAGCCAATAGACTAACATGCAATATTTAAAAGGATATCCTCAAAATATACATATACATTTGGTTCCTAAGACACATGCTTTCTCTGGTTTAGCTCAGGGCCAGGTTTGTCCCCAAGTTCATCTTTAGCACAACTTTGCCATGTTCTTTAATCTTAGAGGAACCAGTGTTACCCATTACCAGCTTCTTGAATTAAGGAAAGAGATCGAAGTCTCCTCTATGCATTCCTCGTTTTCATTTAATGTTTGGTATTGCTTCTGTTTTGCTTTCATAAATTTGTTTTGTAATTACTTTGCCTATACCAGTTCACCTTCTTGTTGTACATATGATTCTACAGCTTCATCTTATGCATTCTCGTCCTTAATCATCTCATCTCTAAACAAAATCTTGAAATACAAAAAACCATGGGAAGCACTTGTAAATCTGCCATGTAATTTGCATATGAAACTCATCAATAACCTAAATATTAGGATGTCTCTAGCTAAACTTCAAGGGAACAGCCAATACACACTCATCGATGATTTATGAACCCACAGTGATTGCTTCTTTAATTTTAGTGGTGTTGATCGAAGGTTATAACAAACAACATCTGCATCAGTGCTTTCCGGTTTGGTTAAGACTAGTAAGTACAAAGTTTTAATTGCAGATCATTGGTTAGTGGTTGGTAGTTGATTACCTCATGTTGGAACCGGCTCACTCAATCTATAAAAGTGATAAAGAGAGTTTTTATTAGGGAATTCGGCCAAAAAAAACTCTAACTTTGCAGAACTTACCAAAACAAATACAGATTTTTATCTAGCCAAATAAACACTACATTCTTTTTGACTTTCAAAAAATATTCAATATTACATAGTTGACTTGCCAATTTATCACTCTATTAACTTTTTTTAACAGAAAAACATAAACTCCGTTAAATCGACATTCACGGTTACTGTCAAGTCGGATGATGTCGTTTTTGTATGTTGTCAATCTGACCAAAAGTGATACATGCTCCCGTCATTGTCGTTTTCTTACATTGTCAATTTTTTCCTTAGCCTAGCTGATGATCCAACTTCTGTTAGAGCTCTCCTTAGCCAAGCTTCAACTACATTAGGACCTCACTTCTCTGTTCATTCACACACTTCCATTGATTAGGATTTAGTTCTCCGTAGAATCATTGGAGTGAGTCTTTAATTCTTTAGATCTTCATGTTATGTTACCATTAATAGAACCGAATCAATGTGTTTTAATTGTATCGGATCTGGGTTGGGTTGAAACACGTGGTAATAGAGATGGTGTTAACGAGATAGAGATTGAAAGATCTTAAGAGGAATCTTTTCAAATTTTGAATCTATATTCGAAGGAGGAACATTGGAAGGATGAGGTGGCGACGACGGGAGTGGTAGTTCAATTGTTGTTAATGGTGAAAAGTGAGGGTACGGAGAGAGAGTGTGAAGAAGAAAGTACATAAGTTATTGAAGCTTATGAGAAATTCATGACCTTAATATCTAAATAAATACAATTATGTTCGGTATAATTTTGAAAATGTTAGTAGCTCAGTGGTAAAATCCCCTCAATTTAGTCCGAGTTCACGAGTTTGAGTCTGATTAAACACAAATTTTAATTAAAAATTCTTCTAAAACGACGTCATTTTGGATTTTACTTATTAACCAAAGTTAGTGAAATACGACGTCGTACAACTTGACAGTAACAGTTAATGGAGTTTACGTTTTCTGTTAAAAAAATTAACGGAGTGTTAAATTGGCAAGTCAATAATATAATATTGAATATATTTTTAAAGTCAATGATATGTTAGTGTTTATTTGGTTAGTATCAAAATTCGTATTTGTTTTGGCAAATCCTACAAAGTTTATGTTTTTTTTGGCAAATCCTAAGAAATGTGTATATATAAGGACCTATGTACTTGTTGTTAACTGTGTGAGAGATCTAGTGAATTGCTTGTGCCGTCAAGCTCGGAGACGTAGGGTACTCAACTTGATACCTGAACTCGTTAAAGCTGTGTCTCTCTTTTGTTCTTTCTCTGCTGCATTCTCTCTCTCTCTCTCTGTTTCAATTCTCACTTAACACAACAGGGGTTCGAGGTTCTTGCTGAAGATGTAACAAGTGGTATCAGAGCATCAGGTTCTCGGAAGAATGGCAAACACTCGGATTGAAGTGGAATGTTCTTATGGGAATGGAGACTTCTCGATATGGAAGAAACGGATGCTGGCACATTTGTCTGTTCTGGGGTTAAAGGATGTTTTGACGGATCCTACAGAAATTTTGGCTGGACCTGAAATAAGGAAAGAAGAACATTAGGCTGCATTTGAAGAAAGGCTGAAAAGGAAGAACAAGAAAGATTGGAAAGATCGGAGAAGGCAATGAATCTGATCATCCTTAATGTTGGAGATCAAGTTTTGAGGAAAATCGATGGATGCACAACCGCTGCATCAACCTGGTATACATTACAGAGGTTATATCTTTCTAAATATCTTTCAATAGGATTCATTTGCAGCACAAGTTATATACTTTTAAGATGCTTGAATCACAAACTATAGATGAAAATATTGATGATTTTCTTAAGTTGGTCTCGGGTTTAAACAGTCTTCAGATCTCGGTCTCAGAGGAGATTAAAGCAATCTTATTGTTGAGTTATTTGCCGTCGAGATATGATCAGCTTAAGGAGACTCTTAAATATGGTAGAGAAACTCCGTCTTTAGAAGAAGTTGTAGAAGCAGCTAGATCAAAAGAAATGGAGCTAAAAGAGGCAAATAAAAATGGTTTAGGAACCAGCAATGGGGAGTCATACTTCATTAGAGGTAGATGTGAAAACAGAGAACCATTTAACAAGAACAGAGATAAAGGGAGATCAAGATCTAAGTCGGGAACTCGACTGAATGTCTGATACTGCAAGAAGGAAGGTTACCTAAAAAGGATTGCTTTGCTCATAAGAAAAAGATGGAGAGTGAATAAAGCAGTGATGTGGCTGTTGTCGTAGACAAACTAACAGAGATAGATGCTCTCACAGTCTCCGAGCAAGCATCTCAGGATCGATGGATCATTGATTCTGGTTGCTCCTACCATATGACCTCAAGGAGAGATTGGTTTGATAGTTTTCAAGAAGTCACAAATGGACAAGTCCTCTTAGGAGACGACATCACTGTCTTAGTACAAGAAATTGGTTCAATCAGAATCAATGCTGTAGGAGGAACTGTCAAGAAATTAACCAATGTATGGTACATTCCTAATCTTGAAAGAAATATGATCTCTGTTGGAACTTTGGATCTGCAAGGATACAAACAAGCTGGTGGTGATAGAAAGTACAAGTTCTTTAATAACAACAAACTTGCGCTACAAGGAACTCTAAGTGGTACTCTCTATTATCTCGATGAAGAAAAAGTTGTAGAAGAATCAAGCAACATTGTGACGAAACATGACACCGTCTTATGGCATAGTAGACTGGGCCACATGATCGTGAAGAATTTAAGAGTTATACTGAGAAAGGAATTCTCGACAAGAATAAAATAAGTAATTTGGAGTTTTGCGAGAACTGCATCATGGGAAAAAAGCTGAGTTTCAATGTTGGCAAGCAAAACACTGATAAAGTACACTCTGACCTATGGGGATCTCCAAGTGACCAATTATCTTTGTCAAAAAAGCAGTATTTTCTATCATAATCTATGACTACTCAAAGAAAGTCTGGCTTTATTTTCCTGCTACAAAAGATGAATCTTTCAGTAAGTTCTGTGAATGGAAAATGTTAGTCGAGAATCAAGAGACCAAGAAGGTTAAATGTCTCAAAACTGACAATGGCTTAGAGTTCTAAAACTCTGAGTTTAATGAATTATGCAAGAAGAACGGGATTGAGAGACACAAGACATGTTCATACACTCCACAACAAAACGTTGTAGCTGAGCGTATGAACCGAATAATCATGGAAAAGGTAAGATGTCTCTTGAATGAATCAGGTCTTAATAAAGGTTCTGGGCAGAAGCAGTTGCAACCTCATTATATATCATTAACAGGACACCATCGTCCGCAAATGATTACAACATTCCTGAAGAGCTTTGGTTGGGGAAGACACCATGATATTTACAGCTAAGGAGATTCGGCTCAATATTTTATGTCCATATAGATAAAGGGAAATTAAAGCCGAGAGCATTGAAAGATATATTCATCGGATACCCTCATTGAGTCAAGGGTTACAAGGTGTGGCTTATCAATAATAAGAAGTGTGTCATAAGTAGAAAAGATGTCTTCACAGAAGATAAGCTTTACAAAGATTTGTCTACAGTGAAAGAAACAGACACAATTCAATCAAAGACTGCGATGAATAGGGGAAATGAAGTTACAGTAAAAGGTACAGAAAATAAAGAGAATTCTCTTAATTCTGAAGTTATACAGGAAATCTCGTCTGGAGGTAGAGCTGGTGAGATAGACACTAGCAATGAGGATGAATTAGATGATGACATTGAATCAGTAAGAGAAGAAGAGAATCTCAAAAATTATCAGTTGGCCAGAGATAGAATTAGACAAGAAATCGGTCGTCCTACTCGATACTCGGAGCAAAGCAATGTTGCATTTGCACTTACAGTCGCTGAGGAGCTGGATTCTAACGAACCAAGAAGTTTCAGTGAAGCCTGGAAGAGTAGGGACTGAAAAAAATGGAAGACATCCAATGATGAAAAGTTCAACTCACTAATCAAAAATCAAACATGAAAGCTGGAGAAGCTACTGAAGGATCAGAAAAATCATAGGTTGTAAGTGAGTATTCAAGATCAAACCCGGAATACCTGGAGTGGAAAGGCCTTGGTCTAAAGCAAGGCTCATTGCTAAGGGTTATTCACAACGAGAAAAGATAGATTATCAAGAGATATTCTCGCCCGTTGTGAAGCATGTTTCCATTAGGTTGTTGTTGTCAATGATGGTAAATCTGGATTTAGAATTGGAGCGGCTCAACATGAAGACGGCCTTTTTACATGGAAGCATCGAAGAAGACCTCTATATGGAACAGCCAGAACGATATGAAGTCAAAGGAATGGAAAAAAAATGTTTTGATCTGTTCATGACTAAAAATGGTGTTTTTAAAAGCCAGTATGATCATTGCATGTATTTCAAGAAGCTAAAGAATGCAGAATATATATACTTACTCTTATACGTGGATGATATGTTGGTTGCAGCAAAGAGCAAATCAGAGATAAACAAGGTGAAGGATTTATTGAAGAGTGAGTTTGATATGAAAGACTTGGGCGTAGCAAAAAGAACTTTGGACATAAATATCGAAATAGATCGTGTAGATGGAGTTCTTACTCTATCTCAATCTAGTTACATTAAGAAGATTCTACAAGTATTTTGAATGGATGAGGCAAAGTATGTATCAACTACTATAGGCGCTCACTTCAAGCTTGATGCAATAAAGGATGCAGAAGAAAATGCAGAAACTGGCGAGTTTCCTTATTCAAATGCTGTAGGAAGCATAATGTATGCTATGACAGGAACAAGACCTGACGTGGCTTATACAATCGGATTGGTAAGTAGATTCATGGTGAATCCGGGACAAGTTCACTGGTCTGCAGTACAGTGGATACTGAGATACTTGAAAGGAACCAAAGACGTGTGTTTGGTTTTTCCAAAGAGGGCAGATTTCAGAGTAGAGGGATATTCTGACTCTGAGTTTGCAGCAGATTTGGATCGCAGGAAATCTATTACAGGTTATGTTTTCACTGCAGGAGGTAACAATGTAAGCTGGAAGTCAAGTCTCCAACATATTGAGTCTCTTTCGACGACGGAAGTTGAATATATCGCCTTGGTAGAAGCTATCAAAGAAGGAATTTGGCTGAAGGATTTTACAGAAGAACTCGGATTTAAACAAGATGTTGTTAATGTTTCCTGTGATTCCAAAAGTGTGATATTTCTTGCAAAGAACAATGTTCATCACGAAAGGACAAAGCACATAGCAGTGAATATGCATTTCATCGGAGATGTGACTGAACTTGGAAATGTAAGTGTGCTGAAAATTCATAGATCAAAGAAGCCTGCAGACATACTTACTAAGGTGATTCCAGTTCAGAAGTTTGAGCAAGCTTTGGCATTGCTCAAAGTAACCAGGTGCTGCGAAAATGGTTACGTTTGGCGGTACAAGGGACGAACTCAAGATGATGTTGTTGTCAAGGTGGAGATTGTTGATCGAAGGTTATGACAAACAACATATGCATCAGTGCTTTCCGGTTTGGTTAAGACTGATTGGTACAAATAGTTAACTGTAGATCATTGGTTAATGGTTGTTAGTTGGTTAGCTCAGGTTGTAACCGGCTCACTCAATCTATAAGAGTGATAAGGAGAGTTTGTTATTATGATAGACCAGAATATTATGTTGATAAGTACGTATGATAGAGATAAGATTAAATCTAAGAAAAAATCTATATATAAGGACCTATGTACTTGTTGTAAACTGTGTGAGAGATCTAGTGAATTGCTTGTGCCGTCAAGCCGAGATGTAGGGTACTCAACTCGAGACCTGAACTCATCAAAGCTGTGTCTCTATTTTATTCTTCTCTGCTTCATTCTCTCTCTCTCTCCGTTTCAATTCTCACTTAACAAAAAAAGGGGTTCGAGGTTCTTGCTGAAGACGTAACAAGCGGTGCATATGATTCTTCTCTATATATCTATCAATGTATCTTCAAATTTTGCCTAGTGTATAAGAATAGTTGCATCTCGTGATGCTTCGATGTGGTCTAAAAAAAGTCTTTTGTTGCCGAATAAACCATTTTCCATCAGGATTCATTCTTTAATTTTGATAAAAAAATTGGATGCTTTTTTAACGACATAATTATTGAATATGAGAATTGATGATTATTATTGATAGCTGAAGCTCTACATATATATTAATACAAGGAACAATCTAGAATAAGCTATACATGGAATGTGATATTCGATCATTACAGAGAGAATATTGACATGATCAATTAGTGGGATTGAGATATTCTTACACACCCCCTCAAGACGGACGGTCGCAGGAAGTGAGTCCGATCTTGACTGATAACTATTGAAAGCGGGTACGTGGTAGGGGCTTGGTGAGAGCATCCGCGAGCTGGTCAATGGAGGAGATATGGGAGACTCGAACTTGGCCACTTTGAACAAATTGGCGTACAAAATGGTAGTCTAACGCAATGTGTTTCATTCTGGAGTGGAAGACTGGATTGGCAGCTAAATATGTAACTCCAATATTGTCACAGTAGAGGGCTGGTTGCGAAGTGATCTTGATGCCTAGTTCATTGAGGAGAGAAGATATCCAGCAGAGCTCTGCCATTGTGGAGGCAACCGACCGATACTCAGCTTCAGTAGAAGATCTAGACACACCCGTTTGCTTCTTGGAGGACCAGGCAATCGGATGGGAGCCAAAGTAAACAATATAAGCACCAGTGGAGGTGTAGTCGTCTTTATCACCACCCCAATCTGCGTCGGTATAGGCGTGGAGAGCCGGAGAGTTCTTGGCATGAAGATATATTCCTTTTGTTTGTGTGCCTACTAAGTAGCGAAGAACCCGTTTGACCGCTGTCCAATGATCTGTTGTTGGCTTGTGCATAAATTGTGAGAGCTTGTTTACGGAGTAGGATATGTCTGGACGAGTAAGAGACAAATATTGTAGACTTCCTACGACAGTCCGGTATTCTGTGGGATCATTGAGAGGTGTACCCGAGAGTAGAGTGAGTGGATTGTAAGAACACATTGGTGTGGCAACGGGTTGAGCATTCATCATATTTGTCTTGTTCAACAAATCTGCAATATAACAATGTTGCATTAAGTGTAGTCCTTGAGGAGTATGAGTAACTTCAATACCTAAGAAATATGACAAATCTCCTAAATCTTTTAATGAAAAACGGTGAGAGAGGGAAGTGATAAACCGGGTGATGTGTGGTGGACTGTTGCCGGTGATGATAATATCGTCTACATAGACGAGCATATAGAGAAGAATACCACCAGTATTGTAGATGAAAAGGGAGGCATCTGCTAATGAATTCTTGAAGCCAGATTGTAGTAGAAAATTGCGAAGTTCATTATACCAAGCGCGAGGAGCTTGTTTGAGTCCATAGATGGCTTTCCGTAACTTGCAGATGTCATGAGGATTATCCTTGTCAAGAAAACCTATTGGTTGTGCCATGAAGAACTCTTCTTGAAGATTACCTTGAAGAAAAGCGTTGTTCACATCAAGTTGCCGCATTTGCCAATCTCGAGAAACCGCAGTACTAAGCACTACTCGTATCGTAACAGGTTTGACTACTGGGCTGAATGTGTCGTGGTAGTCAATGCCAGGTCTTTGAGTATATCCCTTGGCTACTAATCGGGCTTTATATCTCTCGATTGATCCATCAGGGCGTCGTTTAATAGTGAAAACCCACCTGCAACCTACAACATTAGATGCATTTGAATTATTAACAAGATCCCAAGTATGATTTCTAATGTGTGAATTTATTTCTTCGTTCATGGCGTTACGCCAGTGGAGATATTTAAGAGCTTCAGCGGCTGTTTTAGGAATAAAATCTGGTGAGACTGTTTTTGTGACATGGAGATTGAGTCTTTGAACTGGTTTTCGTTGTCTTGTGCTTTGCCTTAGTGGAGCTGGAGGTGGAGTTTGTTGAGCTGCAGGAGAAGGTGTCGATGTGGCAGAGGCAGATCTCGGTGAGGATGGAGAAGCATCCGAAGAAGATGGTTGAGTGTGTGACGGTTCCGAAGCAGAAGGTGCCACAGCTGGGACCGGTGAAGGTGATCCCTGTGCCGTTGAAGAGATTGAAGTAGAGGGAGGAGAAGACGTAACCTGAGGAGCTATATTTGTTACATGAGCTGGAACAATGTTAGGTAAACGTGAAACAATAGAAACAGGTGATAAAGTATGCGAATCACAATCAGACGATGAACAAGTTTCAAATGGTGTACTAATTGAAAAAGGGAAAACAGATTCATGAAAAATAACATGGCGTGAAGTATAGATACGAGTAGTCTTTCTATCAAGACAAAAGTATGCACTTTGTGTAATCGAGTAACCAAGGAAAACACAAGGAGTGGATCGAGCATCTAGTTTATGTGATGCATATGGTCGTATCCACGGAAAACATAGACACCCAAAGACACGCAATTTTTGTAAATTTGGAGAATGACCAAATAAATTTTGAAAAGGGGTTTTTAAAGCCAATGTGGGTGTCGGCATGCGATTAATAAGATAAACTGACGTAGAAAACGCATATGTCCAATAAGTTTTGGGCATCGAAGCATGTGACATTAATGTCAACCCTGTCTCAACAATATGTCGATGACGGCGCCCTGCAATGCCATTATGTTCTGGCGTATGCGGAGGACTAGTCATATGTGAAATACCATGAGTGGATAAGTAAGTGGCTAGACCTATGTACTCACCCCCATTATCGGTATAGAGAGTTCTTAGTTTGAATTGAAATCTATTTTCAACCAAAGTTTTGAACTTCTGAAAAACCTCAAACACTTGTGATTTTCTTTTCAAAGGATAAAGCCATGTATAACGAGTAAAATGATTTACGAAAATAACATAATATTTAAAACCATCGATGAAAACAAGTGGAGAAGTCCACACATCCGAGAAAATGATGTCAAGAGGATGTGATTATTTTAAAGTCAAATTTTGGAAAGGTAACTTATGCATTTTATTAATGGAGCAAGAAGTGCATGGCTGTGCCATTAAAACACTTGAAGAAACAGGCAATTCAAATTGAGAAATAATGTTTTGAAGAATCAAAAAAGCAGGATGTCCTAGACGAGAATGCCAATCAGATAAAGAAGTTTTAACTACGGAAGCAAAAGCAAGAGATGGAGGATGAACTAATTTGTGGCATGGCCACTCATAAGTACCATGTTTAGGCTTGCCTTCCAGATGAAGAGCCCCCATTTCCAGGTCTCTCACCTGAAAATAGGTCGGAGTAAAAGTAACCGCAACACCATTAGTTGTACATAGTTGGAAAACAGAGATTAAATTTTTGTTAAGAGAGGGAACACATAAAACATCATTAATAAAGAAAGGACGAGTATAAGAAGGAGAAGAAAAAGAACCAGTGTGCGTTATAGGCAAGGCTGAGCCATCACCAAGTAACACATCATCACCGCCATTGTATGGATTATGAAGTGATAAGTTCTGCAAGTCGGAAGTCATGTGATGGGAGGCACCAGAGTCAATGAGCCAGGTAGAGGAGTCTGATAACATGGCGACATTGGCACGTGGCTGCCAGTTTTGCGGAGATGGAGACTGTTGCCATGGCTGAGGAGTTGTTTGTGGAGCTGCCCATGGTTGCGGTGAAGCACCCCCACGCACCATACGAAATGCTGGGCAAAATTTTGCACTATGGCCTTGAGTGCCACATGCTTGACATCTTCCCAAGTACGGCTTGAAGAAGCGGTTCTGTCCATTATTGTTGTTGACATAGCGGTTTTGAGATGGATTGTTGTAGTTGTTCCGGTGCTGGTTATTCCCAAAAGTACAAGGTTGGTCCGTGAGCGGGTGTCAATGGCGTTGGCAACAATAGGAGCAACCGTCGAGACAGTCTCCGAACAAAGGAGCATGGCTTCTCTATTTAGTAGTTTCTCGTGAAGTTCCGTACATGAGATTGGCGTATCACGACCATTGATGGCATCAATCTCTGGCTTATATTCTTCGGTGAGTCCCGCAAGAATTTGCTCAATAAGATCCTCATGATCCATGGGTTTTCCAAGCAAAGCAAGATCATCTGATTTGGACTTGATTAGGCGAAGGTATTCACTGATAGTTTTGTTACCTTTGACACAGGTTTTGACTTGGAACTTCAGCGGGCGGATATGGCCTCGGGATGGGTTCCCAAATGTATCCGCAAGAGTATCCCAGACTTCTTTCGTAGTTGATGCAGTGGAGACAACAGATTGGATTGGTAAGGTAATAGCACCAATAATGGCGCTATATAGAAGGCGATCTTGGCGTCGCCATGGAGCAAAGGATGGGTTCGTAGAGGTAACTCCATCAGCAGTGATCATGGGAACAGGGGCCTGAAGAGATCCATCAATAAATTGATGAAGCTCATGCCCTTCAAGCAGAGCAGGAACCTGTCAGCACCACATTAAATAATTTGTTTGAGTGAGTTTAGTGACGCTCGACATGTTCACCGACAAGAGAGTGCTTTGAGGATCTTGACTATTAAACACAGAGGTGTGAGCAGCTGTTGATTCGGTCATTGTTTTTGTGAGATATAAAGAAGAGGTTATGCAATAAGAGAATAGAAACAGAGTTGTGGAGAAAATGAAACAGAGGAGCAAGAAGAATAGATGAAACGAAGAAGACGAAGCGGAGAGAAGAAGCACGGCGGCTTAGAAAAGAAAAAAAAAAGGTGTTAACCTATTAAGGCTCTGATACCATATTGAATATGAGAATTGATGATTATTATTAATAGCTGAAACTCTACATATATACTAACACAAGGAACAATCTAGAATAAGCTATACATGGAATGTGATATTCGATCATTACAGAGAGAATATTGACATGATCAATTAGTGGGATTGAGATATTCTTACAATAATAACTTCAAAACATTGAACATCATGAACACAATTCAAAACTTCAGCACATTTTCTTAAGATTCTTTAAGCAATTGACAGAATTGACTTTCATCCCAAGCAAAATAAGCTTATGTCTGACCTTGTACTCTTATGTTATGTCAGTCAGTCTAACAAAAATTGTGGCCCTAATCAGAATTTTTTTTCTCTTTGTATTTAGTATTGAATTTTTTTAAAATATTAGGTTTAAAATTGTGTGAATTATTTCTAAAAACAATTATTTAATTAAAAACTAAAATTTAGTCTTTGAGGTATATCATAGAAATATATGTTTGGTGGTCCTAAAATAACAATAATTTGGTGATCCTAAATCGGTTTGTGCTCTGGGTTGGACATTTATGTTATATTTTATACTTATAAGGCCAATAATTGTAACAAAATCTTTAATGGGCTTCTGATAAAACATCTAGCTAAACTTAGCTCAGTCCCATCAACACAATTAATTACGATAGGAACTCGCTAGGCGCTAGTCGGGAGGCGAGGGTGGGTCTAGCGCCTAGGGGATTAATCGGGGATTAATCGGGGATTAGTTTTAGGTTATTTTAATATTTTAAAAATATATTTATCTATTATATTAAACTTTTAAATAATATTTTTTTAAAAATTATAATAAATACATGAAAATGTAATATTAATAATTTATTTTATGATTTTTATTTATATTTTTAACATAATTTATTATAAACATCACAATCTCTCAATATAAATATTTGTATAACAAAAACAAAAAAAAAATTATATCTGAAAATTTAAAAATAATTAAATTATAGATGATTAGGCGGAAAATAATCGGATTAGTCAGGGATTAATCGGATTAGGCGAGGAATAATCAGTTGACTGACTTTTTCGAGGGATTAGTCATTAATCGAGGCGGCGAGGGTGGGTCTAACGACTAAGCGGGATGTAATCGGAGGTAGACGTAGATTTTTAGAACATGGGTTATATCTTGTTCCAAAACATTTGAATTTTCCTTCTCTAGAGTACAATATTTTTAAAATAAGATATCCATGCATAAGTAATAATGTTGATGGAACTGAGTTTGCAGGTTTTACGCTTGAGATTATTCTTCTTAGAACATTTATCCGTTAAAACCCATATGAGTTTCTAAAAAATTTTGAAACTAATATTATAATTTAAATTAAAAAATGATATAATAAAAAATAAGCAGTTGGAAAGAGAGTATCTATAAATGTGAAGAAACGTTTCTAAAGTATATACAATAAGAACTGTTTCTAGCTTTTATTCCTACTTTTGACTATATTTATTATTTTTTATTTTTAGAATACCTACAAAATTGAACCGCTGGAGCTGCTCTTATATCGAGTTTGTCGAGTTTGTCGAGTTTGTCCATTGTTTATAATCAACAAGGATCAGAAGATAAGAGTATGTAGAGGGACATGGATCGTCAATTGAGAAAATGAAAGAGGAAGTGGAAATAAAGCTGTTGGCCCATTTAGGCCCGAGCCCTTGAACTCTAAAGCTTGCTCATTTAATACTTTGCCCACAGAGCCGGAGGAAACGTATCTTAGCCAGAGTCCAGACTGACTTTGCCACCAAATCTATACACGCCAGAATGAACAAATAGTGTTTACAAAGTTATACAAACCAGAGTGAAGCAGAATTATTATTATGCAAAAGTGACCAAAAAATATTCTAACAAACAATAAATTATTGTATGCCGCCTCATGTTATAACGTACTCAAATTGCAACAATAATAAAAAAATTAAAAAACCCCTCCAAAACCAAAAACTATAAATTGTAACAAAAAAAAAAACAAAAAAAAACAGAGCATCAATCATTCGTCACCATCATCATGTCATCCAATTAGTCCCCCAAGCCATCCAAGTAGCTCTGTAAATCTTTTAAACCCTCCGCTGAGAAACTACGCTGAACTCTCAATCTCGGTGCAACCAAGCTCGGTGGTGGCTGTTGCTGAAGACATACAACTACTGCCGTCACATTATCACCACTCTTCCTCTTAATAGCTTCTTCAACCAACTCTTTACTACACATGACTGGGTCATTGTGTTCCTGCAGTCTCCTCCTAGCAAAATCTACAGCGTTCTGGCTCATGAACACATCCCAAACCCCATCACACCCGATTATTAGGAACTCGTCCTCTTCAGTTAGTTTAGTTGTCATGAGCTCAGGCTCTGCAATGAGTGGTCCACTGTCAGAACCGTCTTTCTTCTTCTTCATGCCTTCCATATGAAAGTCCCCGAGCGCTCGAGCCACATTAAGTTGACCATTTAGATACCCGTCGTATATATATCCACCTGATGCCTCGATGCGTCTTCTCTCCTTACTGCTCATGGGTTTGTGGTCTTTTGACATTTCAATCGCTTTTCCCTGACGGGACAATACTGCTCTACAATCTCCAGCATTTGCTACCATCAACAACCTGTCACCACAAAACTAAATGCTATCACAGTTCGCAAAAAAAGGTTTTACACCAGAAAGTAAACGTGAATAAGAAATTAGCATATCTTCAACTAGAAGATCATAACTTCTATTTCAACATCTATATACAAACTTTGATAAAAGGTAGACATGTAAAGCTAAGCCGATAACTACAATATAGCAGCAGCAGCAGCAAGTAACATCTACAAGCGGACTACTGTTCCAGGATTGTGTTCAAGGTCAAGATTATGCACACTACACAGTTGAGGATAACATGGATCTATTCCCCAATACTTTCTTCCTCACTAAACTAATACAGGAGACAGTTCAGAGTAACATTTTCCGCTAAAGATGGCCACACAACTAATTGGCCAAAAAGAATAGAATTGCTGCAGATTGCTAGCGTAGTTAGGTTTGACATAACTTGAAAGATAATAAGAGTTTGAATCAACAACCCTACCTCCCAAAAAGAATAGCTGCCAAAGCAGTAGTTCCTGAAGCAAGACTCCCATCTAATGCACAAGCCTCTGAGAAAGCAATGTCTGTTTGAAGAAACGCTGAAGATATCACCTTATCGATATCACTAGGAAACTCTTGATCCTCAACAATGTACCTTGGTATATGGTAACACGCAAAATCAGCAGCATGCTTCCCACCATGACCATCAAATACCTAATATAAACATATCAAATTTAAACGATTCCAAACTTTCTTAAATCAAAAAAGTGTACAAAATCAAGAAAAGCAAAGAACTTTACCCCGTAAAACGCACTTGGACCATCTTCTTCAGAAATCTGAAGACCATAACTGTCCATGAAATTATCAACACATAGATAAGCATCTTCCATGCTTGATCTGGAGCCAATATCAGACCAAGCTCCAGAACGCATAACAGGAACAAACTCAGACTTAGTCTTCTCTAAACTAAACTCATTCTCAACAGATAAATCTGACACCTTTGTCTTCACCTACCAAAAAAAAAAATCATTCAGAAACCTCAAAAGCATCTCATCTCATAATTACTCTCTTCTTAATTACATAACAACAACACATTCAATTCAAATTAGGAAACCAAAAAATGAGATTAATAATTACAAAAATCAAAAACATTCAATGTAATTAAAACCTGAATTAATACAAAATTGAGTTTGAAAGAAACGAACTTACGAGAGATGGGTGTCGAACCAACGACCTCTTATTACACGGCGACAACAAACGTTCGCCGTCAAATCTTTCCCTATAAGCAGTGGCGGCGGCAGAGGAGGAGGAAGACGAGAAGTTAGGATTCGGCGGTTTGCCGCCGTAACTCGAACTCCCATTCTCCAGATCAGAAATTCCTCTAGTTCCTTCCATATTGTATCATCATCATCGTTGCGAAATCGAAACCGATGTATAAATTCTACAAATTAATTTTAGCGAGAAAGAGCTCACGAGTCAACTCACGAGTCAGCGACTTAAATTAACCGAGTCGAGTAATATAGCTTAAGATGAGAGATTTGTGAACAATGGGTTTAGAATCAATGAGAAGAATTGAGCAAGGGTTACACGAATTTTAGGGTTTAAGAAAAATTAGGGTTCTGTGGTAGAAATTAGACCACGCTTTTGAGGAGAGATGTAAATAAAACAGTTCGCCGGCGGTGGCGACAACTACGAGTCCGACGGTTATTTATTAAACTCCACAAAAGGAAAGCAACGTGGAAACATAAAACGCTGACGTATTTACTTTCTTGATATTTTATTTCTATTGTATACTATGTAGTATGGAAATGGAAACGGGTATGGGTACGTGTAACCGAAACTTATGGAAACGTATAAACAATTTTTTTGAAAAATTTAAGAAATAGATACATGTTGGAAATGTGATAATATTATATATTAAGAGTAATTATTGTTGTTAGAATATCCTTTAACTTTTCTCAATAATAATAATCAAACTCATCCAATTTATTTATCTGCAGGACTTATATAATTATGAGAAATAGTTTTATAAAGGATGTATCCATGACATGCAGTTGTCTTCTACTACTGTATACACAATAAAAAAAATTGACAACCGGGACTGTCAGGGTTAAGATACAACTAATCTCTTATTATTATGATTTTAGGTTTTCTAATCTCCTGTTAGTATGACATAGATTTGGCCAAACATAAACAACTTAGTTTTTGGTGAAAATCAAACTCAATACCGATAGATTTATATTTTCCCTATCATGATATCACTGTTTGGTTAATCAACTTTATTTCTGACAAACAAAATTATAGTAGAGGTTCTATGGTATTCTGAATACCATTTGTTTTTGGTCATTTTCATAAGTGCTAAGACATATCATTTGGCAAAAATGCTCTTAATAAATATAATAAAATTTTGATAAAAATATATATAATAATTGAAGTAGGAAATTATAAAATATTTTTTTGATGAAAAAATTATGGATTCGTGTTTGACGAAATAAATTATGGTATAAAAGTTTTTACGGGAAAATTACAGATTTGTTTTTGACAATAAGTTAATAAAATAATTTTGCCAGAAAATTATGGATTTATAATTTTAGAAAAATATAGAATTGAGTTTTTTACAGAGAAAATTACTTCATAAAATCCTTATAATCCCTTATAAAATTCTTAGTTTTCTGTGAAAATGATTTTCAAGCCAAAAAAGGATCTGTAATTTTTCTGCAAAAAACATTCTACCTCAAATTTTACACAAAAAATGGATCTATAATTTTTCCAACAAACAAATATTTTTTAATTTCCCACTAAAACAATTTAACAATTTATATCAAAATAATTTTCATTAGTTTCACTAAAGACAATTCAGACAAAGTGCATAACCAAAATGGTATAATGAAAATAAACTCTTTCTAATGGTAATTATTAAATGAACACCTACATAATTGTATTATTGATATTCTCTCCAAAAAAAATTCATCAACTAATCTATAAAAAATTTTGTCCTTTTAGGATTAAACTCGAGATCTATAATATATATATAGTTTTTAAATTGACCGTAAGATAAAAAACCTTCCATCATATTCATATTTCTGAAAATTAACCTTTATATTTAGAATAAAAATACTTTTTTGTCGATCATATAATTAAAAAAATTATCACATTTTCGACGGTTTTCTAATGATTTTTTCTTCAAAAGAAATCGAGACACATTCTTCTGGTAACTGTTAGGAAATATTCAAATATTATATTTCGCCATTAAGAACTTTTTGCGTAGATTTTTTCCTGAAAACGATGGTTATCTCTCATTAACTAAACGGACCGACAAGAAGATGCTTGACGTGGTAGCATGTGATGACAGATGCTAATTTGCTATCATTATCAAATAAATTTCTCGTGTACGCGTGAATATATTAATTCGAACAAGCAAACATATTCACTTTTTTCTTCTATTTGTCATGACATGGACCTAGCATTTTCTAATGCTATTGGGTTGGTAAGAAGTCCATTATTTTATAGATTTAGTTTCTTTCTTTAGTGGGCTTTAGTTAACGACTTAGAAGACCTTTCACAACGTTGTTTTATTGGTGAACATGAACACATTCTAAATCTTGCTCCCAGTTAGGCACATTGATCCGCGTTTGTCATCCTTTATGCTTCTGCCCTAATTCTACATTCTTGTGATTTGGTAGAGAGGGTCGTTGGCATTTTTTCTTCAGATATAGTGTTAAGGATTTCTACATCATGTATCACTTCAGATTCCTAGAAAACATAGCTTTCATATTAATTGATGGCATGCAAAACTTTTTATAGTTTTTACAGTGATAGATATAGAGATATGTTATTAATCATGCTGAAGTAAATGTTTATCATAGAAATGTCATATATGCAAAACCTTTGTCATATATGCAAGTACTATGAAGAATGTTTGTCTATCATATAGATGTCATTCATGCATAACCGTATGTCAAAAGAAATTATATAGTGAAATAATTATTCGGAGAAAGTGTTCGTCGTAATTATATGTTATCATAGTATGATTAGATCAACTATCTCTGTTAATGATGATAAGTGATAGATGAAAAAATTGTTTTTTGATGATGGTTTTATAATTTCCATATTAGAGTTATTTTTGCAAAAAAAAAAAATATTTGAATGAAGTTATTTTTACATTTGATACAATGTTTAGAATTGTTTTAGCAATTCCCACCAATTTTTGTTTATTTTGTTAACTAGCCAATTCTTTTTGATAAATAAAATATATATAATAATTGAGTAATATTTTTAAACTTAAAATATAGTATTCATGAAAATTGTAATAAAATAATTTCAAAGCCGCCTATTATAGGTAGCCAGCCTTTTTATAAACAAATTTGTCTGCTTTGAACTGTGGTCGTTTCCTTTATATGAATTAATTTTATAAAATCATATACATGGTTGACCTAAAATTTTGTCTCCTTAATTTTTGATAAATAAAAAATATAGACTATTTGAGTAATTTTGTTATGTATATTTAACATGTAACTAGATAGTAACCCACGCTTTGTAGTGCAGGAAAATATCGACTTCATATTTTGTTATTTATATTATGATATATTATTATTAGTATTTAAATTATATTAATTTAAGTTTTAACATTTAATTTGTCTGATTTATTTATTATATATTACTTGTGTTATGTTAATTAAAATTACTAATACATAACTATATATGATGTTATATTTATTTACAAAATTATGTAATAAGTTATTAAGCACAGAAACTCGTTTGGAGTTCCGTTTCCTATTTCCGAAATGTTTTAAAAATAAAATTTGATAGAAACTCAATAGAAATGCATTTCTATAAAACTCTAATTTGGAAACGCATTTTCATGCAATAGAAACATGTTTCTATCTGTTTCTTAGAAACTCTAATTTGAAAAAACCATCAAATTCTTGTATATGTTTCTGATATATATATATATATTGTTATGATATTTTATTTTTAAATAATTTTAATATTATTTACTAAATTTATATTTTTCAACTTAATTGGATTTATTTTTAGTTATTTATAACATTGACATGTATCAGTTTTCTACCTTTTCAAAAAATTATTTTCACGTTTCCACATGTTTTGATTTCGCATACATGTTTATGTTTCTATGCTTCATATGTAATAAACTAAATTAAAATATAATTTTGTTGTAAAAGATAAGTGGTGTTATCGATATATTTTCACATTAATCAAAAATCTATAACTGTTTGATTACTCTAATATATCAATTATTATCAATTATTATAATTTTGATCAGAAAGTCATGAATCGGTTCCATTCGTTTTTATCTTCTCTAACTCGTTTTAACCTGATATGATATATTATAAAAATTCTAGGGATTGTTTTTTGAAAAATACCCTAATTATTTTTCTAATTTAAAAATAGATTCTTTTTATTTTATTTTATTTCACATTAATCAAAAAATATATAACTGTTTGATTTACTCTAATATATCAATTATTATCAGTTATTATAATTTTGATTACAGGTGGATATTTCGGTTAAATTTCGGGTTTGGTTCGGTTCAGTTGATTCAGTTTTGAGAAAACTCTAACCAATCTTAACCAAAAATACTTCAGATCGGTTTGTATTCGATTTAGTTTATATTTGGTTCGGTTTGGTTTAATTTAATTTTAATTTAGTTCGGTTTTATTTCAATTGAGAATAAAATAAATTAACAATAGTTAAACTAAAATTATTAAACAAATATTCATCATAATTTTATCGTGCTAAAAGAATTTAATATATATAAATATATTGTATACGAAAGCGGCGTGTTATAGGAGTCTATAGTTAGTTAGTTATATATAACGGAGAATAAAGGAATAAGTTCAAATTTGCCTTAAGGTAAGATTCTGAAAAAGAAAGAAAGAAAAAACGAAGAACAGAGAGATAACAATGGCAGGGAGATTAAGCTGTTGTCTGAATCTTCCTCTCCTAGATTCCAACTCTACAAAATCATTATCTCCACTTCTCAAGACAACATCAAAGATCTCTTGGTATATATTCATGAAAAAAACAATTTTCACTTAAAATCATTTTTCATATACCAAAAGATCATTTTATTCGTTTACATAGGAAGAGAACAGAGGAACGGACAAGAAAATCTTCTCTTGTCTTTGGAGTGGCGGCAACTATTGTGATCGGCGTTATACAGATTAGTGACGTTGCATCAGTAGAAGCGGCGGTTATGGAATCACCGATTAAAGATGTTGCGGTGAGTACAGCGCCGCTGCGGAGGTGGAGTGACAAGAGAACGTGTCCACCTTGGCTTGAGAATTCTCTTGAGACCATCGTACCGGAGAATCTTCCTCGTCCTTCAGCTCATCGACGTTTGGAGTTAGCTGGACTTGATAAGGGTGACGCGCCGGCGGTTGGTGCGGTGGTGACACGCGCCAATAGGACTGCTTGTTTCTCCGTTTAAATTGGAAGTTTATTACGTTACGTTACGTGTAAGGTTAACTAATTAGAAAGAATATTGTATGTAATACACACAAAAATAGTGTAAATATATTTTAAGTTAAATATTTACATGCATTTAAAGTAGTTAATCATTATGCAAAAAGTTTTTATGGGCTCACATTTTTTATTATTTGGGTTGAATAAACCATTACAATATAATTAAAAAAACACTTGAACAGAATAAAACCAAACACGGATTAATAAATACATTTTTATTTACAGAACTGCTGAATTAAAATTTGGCCGTCCCTTTTTTTCTTAGTTTTGGGTGTTTTCAGGTTTGTGTTATTGTGTGTACTCTGTTGGATGTGACTTGTGAGATGAGAGGAAGTAGTACAGGCGTGTAGTACAAGTACTTCCTAATGAAATGAGTCGGCCCATTAATAGTCCATAGTTTTAAGCTCAAGTCTATGTTACTCTAACCATTAGTTTGGATTTGGCCTAATATAATCTATTTTGTGATTTGAATATATTGATTTTCACTTACACGAACTATAAAACACGACTTAACTATATATGCAAACTATTGTAATGTTTCCATAATTACACTAAGTATTGATTTGAGACAGTGATAATCAAGAATTATAGGTCACTGTAATTAGCCATAGGCAAAATATTCGTTAGATTCGAGATTCAAATCGAAAAATCTGACTATTCATAATTTTTTTTGAAGCAAATCAAATAGCAAAATATAGTATTCGTAAAAAATGAAACAAATAACAAATATCATTTTCAAAAATACCGATCATTCGCTTCGATTCGAATATTATATATAATATAATTATAAATAGACATATTATATAGTTATAACTTATAAGTATACATATTATATTATTAATTAGTTTGTATAGATAGAAAGATATTAAATACTTATATTAATATTTTATTTTATTTAGATATATTTTGTTTGTAGATTTGTGATTGCGAGAAAAATTGTTTTTACCTATAGTTGACATATTTATTTTTGTGAAGATATTATTTTCCATCATATGATATAACTATCATGTTTAGTTTTAGGAAATTAATTTGGATATTAAAAATTATATATTATTTTTAACGAAGCATATCAAATAAAAAATTCGTGAATATCACCAAAAATTCGAACCGAATCGAAGCAAATATCAAAACTAAATATTTTGACGAGCTGAAGCGAAACATGAATACTGAAAATTTTCTGAATATTCGTTTTGTGTCTAGGCCTAACTGTAATACACATTTTAAAAATTTTGTGATTATTACTTATTATTGGTTAGATTATTTAAATATAATATTAGTTTGTATTTTCAAAATAGAAATATACAAAATAAGGATAATTTAATGTAGTTTCTTAATCTCTGTGATTTTAGTTAAATCTCTCTATATATATAAAGTAAAATATGATATTTTCACATGACCACCTTATCTATTCATATCATAAAATTTTAACACATCAGCAATTATTTTAAAATAATTTAAGTTTTTACTTGATTTATTTATTATAATATTTATACTTTAATTCTCATAATAACTATTATTTCTAATGACTTTGAAAAAATTGATATGTGTAAGATGGGTTCTCTATACATAACAATTAGGTTATGTATCCAAATTTTCCTTAAATAAGATTTTTATACATTCGAAATGACGAATTAATGTTTTCAGAAATGGAAAGTATATATACATCCAAACCACGTTGTTTAAAAATACTTTTAATCAGTCGCCCATCAAAATCGAACCTAAATTTCATAAAACAATTAAATCATCAAGAATACAATTAAATGGTTTTGTGGAAATTGTTTTTGTGGACTGGTTATAACTTATAACCAACTAAAACTAAACTAGAGGGACATATTTTATATACAAAGTATCAAACAGATATAAACTAGCACTAGGTGGTAAAACATCCGATTTAAAGTTCAAACAGCGAGGAATTACAAATAAAGAAAACAAAATAAAATTATTTTTAAAATGCATTAATTCATCCAAAAGTGTTGAAATGATTGGCGATTCCATCAGCATAGACACTAACTTCACCAATTCATAACAATCTGTCTTAAAAACTATTTTTTGTCTTCTTTTGTGGGAGTATACACGTCATGGGCCAAATGAGTGTCTCAAACTCAGTGTAATAGGGATAGTCTATTACTACACATATTTATATCCCCCATTACTGATCCATCCATGTAGTCTTTGAAGCAAAATCATCCTAGACATGAGAAATTTTCGGTATCCTTGCAATATACATCAAGAAAACATCAGTATTCCATTAAAAGCATAATCAGAGGAGAAAATATGGAAAAATCAATCCAATAAGCTAGGGTTGGTAACATTTTTGGTTCCATGTTTTTATTTTTAGTTTCACCTAAAATCTACGATTGAGCCTCACTTTCCGCTACTTTTAAAATCTCATGTGGATCTCTATCCGATTATAGAGGTAGTTAATGAGGTTTGAGAGTAGTCAATAAAATTAAATTTACATGTGATTATAATCAACAATTATACACAGTGTCACCTTGGTACGCATGTTGAGAAGAGGAATTCTGGTGGCGTCACGAAGGACACGTTTTTAAAAACAAAAGGAATAGTAAAAGAGTTATCCAAACAACACTAGTATATTAATCACACTTAAATCTTTAGTTTGAGCACTCTCAAATCAAAGTATCAGAATTACACAGAAATGTTCAACAGTTTGAACCTGATATAATTCTTACACTCAAGCTGAACCATCACTTATAACATTTAGCTTTCAGCCTTTTTAACACACTACACACTCATTTTTATTCCCCCTTACTACTAGAACCTACTTGAGTAAGACAAGCTCTTTTTAAAAAACTTAATATTTATGAGCATTTGTTCTCATACTTTGAGCACTCATTTTTCTCTTGGAACTCTCTTCAACTTAGCTTTTTCTTAACTTCAAGACCAAGTTTCATCCTTTTTCTTAGGCCTGAGATCAAAGCCCGAACCACTTTTTTCAAACCAAACTACTGTTTAGGAAAATCGATTCGAATTCAAGTTTGATGAGAACTGATTGGAATATATATATATATGGAGCTCGATGTTCTCTTCGGTTTAAAAATTAGTTAATTTGAGATCATTTTTGTTTATTTGTGTTAGGATCCCACATCGAATTATAAATAGTCCAACACTAATATATAAGAGATATGAATCACTCATGTCAGTTGGTTTTACGTTGGAAACTCATATAACTTAACATGGTATTAGAGTTTCGTTATTGATCCAAGTAGGATGGCCCAAGAAGGCAAGAAGGATTTAGTACTGGTTCTAAAGTGATATTCGGTTCGAGATGAGATGGTAATTAAGAGTCATCATCTTGATGGGGCATGTTAGGGTCTCACATTGGATATATAAATAGACCAACACTAGTATATAACTGATATGTGTCATTCTACTCATTGTCAATTGATTTTAAGTTGTAAGTCCAAGAACTTAACAATTTGATTCTTTAATGGTCCACTAAAGAAGGGTTTAGTACCAGTTCTAAAATGGCATTCGGTTCAAAATAAGATGATAATTTAGTATCATCGGATGTGTAAAGGGACCAACACTAGTACTGTATATAAGGGATATCTGTCAATCTCTTCATTGTCAATTGGTTTTGAGTTGGAAATGCATAGAACTTAACAATTTGATTCTTTGAGGGTCAACTAAATCATTTTCAAACTTGTTTAAAGATATTGGATTCTTGTAAACTCTGTAAAGGCGAGAGTGGAATACAGCAAGGAACACTGAATTCAGGGGTGAATTCTCTTGAACTGTAGAACCCAATAGGAGAAAAGAAGAAGAAGATGTGTTTATGTGTATTGTTGGATTCTGCCTAAGTGTTAAAGAGAAGAGAGACTTCTAAAGACTCTAACTGAAGTAAAAGGTTTCAACAAAGGAATGGACATAAAAACTCATGTGTTTCTCTTAAGGAGCAAGGGATAGGAATGTAATTAACTCCTATCTAACTAGTTGCTGGTTTTGTCTTCTTCCCTTGTACGGGAAAAACAGAGCAAGCTAAGAGGAATAAGAGAGAGAGCTCTGAAGTATATATATAAGCAGAGAGCTGAAACCTTTAGTACTAAGAGAGCAAGATGAGGGTTTGAGTGAGGCGGCTGGGAGCTTCCAGTTCGCCTCTAGGGTTTATGTAACCGAAACCAAAAGCTTTCTAGTGGATTTCCGAGTATAATCTCGGCGAGACGTAGCGTTTCCGGTTTGGAAGCGTGAACTCGTTAAACTGTGTGTGTGCTCTTTCTGTTTCTTCTTCATTAGTTTTCTAACATTAACATACGAGAGATCCAAGTTTCATGAGTGATAGTGAGAAATTCCGCATAAAACAAGTTAAAAGTTCAATCTTTCTCCACATGTATGTATTATTAGAGGTGTACGTATCTACTTCTTTGTTTCTTATAGCATCTGCGATGCCATCAAACCAAAGATAAAACTCTAACAGCGCATCACCAGCGCAGTCAATCTTAAGAATAACTCATCGATTTCTCTTCACCATCACCACCATTCAATCTCTTGTCCAACTTTGTTAGTTCCGTTCCATTTGTTTTGGTTTTGTTCATGAAGTCCACAAAAAACCAATTGTACATATGTAAAAAGTCTCACATTGGATGCATGGGAAAAAGAAGACTAGTATAAATATAATCACACATATGTATAAGGTTAAAAGGCTTGGAGAAAAGAGAAGAGTCCACACGCGCGCACCGCCGCCGCCGTCCGGCCGGCTCGGCTCGGGCATGGGCTTGGGTTTGGGTTTGGGCTTGGGCTTGGGCTTGGGCTTGGGCATGGGCTTGGGCTTGGTGGAGGGCCTCCGGCCCAATAAGAATATATCTTTTTGGGAGCAAGTAAGCTCAACGTTTTTTTATTTTAAATGACAAGTAGTTTGTGTACAAAATAAAAAACGTCATGCAGTTCTTCCCCTACCGTAAGTGTTCAGAGAGTGTTTCGTAGAATCTATAGTTCGATAAGGTATTCACGAGTGAAGCGTGAATCGTCTCCCATGGTTGTATCCTGGGACTCTATATTCGTACAGTCCCGTCTCACTACGGAGCGAATATAAAGAGTTAAGGAAAGAGATCAAACATCGCCTCCATGTGTATTTCGTGATTTCCTTAACATCGTTTTACATTTCTATATCGTCAGTGTCAATCCGGTTTTGGGCTTCTACAATCTTAACTCTTTATCGCTTTCTGTCTAAAGCTTCATCGGATTGACATTACGGTTTGTAAACGATTCACAAGGATGCGTGAAGGGTATTTTAGAACGGTGTTTGCGATTTGCTAGTAGCTTATTCGCGAAGCATTTTTATGTTTTCGGTCTAAACGGGGTTGCGATTCGCGTCAAAGCGTTTCCGCGATACGTTTCTGATCTACATGGATATACGGATTGTTTACGCAAACGCTTATACAGCGAGTTTGTGAAACGTTCTAAGTCTACAGAAAACAATTTATGTGAACGCTTTTAAGCGAGTTTACAAAATGTTTCGGACTAAAATCCATTTACATTATTATTTTGTTTTAAATAATATGTTATATGTTGAATGGAGTACTAATCCGTTTTTATGTTTTCTCAACAGAAACAAAAATGTCGGATACTAGCAACGCTAACCCTATTGACACCGCAATCACTCAAACTCCACTCAATGTGGCAGCAACTGATGCAACAGTGACGAACGCTGCAATAACAACAGCGTTAAACGCTGCAATAACAACAGCGTTAAACGCTGCAACAACAACAACAACAACTGTTGATGAGACCACTCGCCGGAGCCTTTTTGGGGCTAGTCTTTATCAAACGGGTACAACTCTGGGAACCACAAGTGCTCCGGTTGCAGTTCCAACTCCTACGACAGTACCTGGTGTGTTTACTCAAGGATTGATGCGAGACAAATTTGATGGCAAAGGCTTCAAAACGTGGCAGAAGAAGATGATGTTCTTCTTGACAACAATGAAGCTGGACAAGTTCATTCAGGAGGATAAGCCCATGGTCCCTTACGGGATTGATGATGTGCACACTCTCGCAAGTGTAGACATATGGCTGCATACTGACTTCATCTGCAAAGGATATATTCTGGGTCGTCTAATCGATCCATTGTACCGAGTCTATTGTGATATTCCCACTTCGAAGGAGATTTGGAGATCACTTGATAAGAAGTACAGAGGTGAGGATGCTGGCTGCCAGAAGTATGTGGTAGCGAAATTCCATGACTTCAAAATGGTGGATTCAAAACCCATCATGGATCAGGTTGAAGCATTCCAGCTCATTTGCCATGAGATTGCTGCTGAAGGGATGTCCATCTGCGAGACATTCACAACTCTCAGCTTTATTCAGAAGCTTCCTCCAAGTTATGCGGATTTCAAGAACTACTTGAAGCATAAGAAGAAGAAGATGGGACTTGAGGAGCTCATCATGAGGCTTCAGATGGAATCCAGAAACCGGCTGGCTGACAGTGCAAATGCGAAAGAGCATAATGTCAATGTGGCTGAGCACAAAGGCAAAGGAAAGACACATGCCCATTCTCCTGCTAAGCCCTCCAAAGCATCGGCTGTCCTTAAGGCTTCTGGAACCAACTTCAAGAAGAAAGGCATTGAAATCAATGCGAATGTGGAGAGATTCAAGGGCAAGTGTCACTACTGCCACAAAGTGGGGCACAAGACTACTGACTGCCGCACTAAGATCAAGAATGAGAAGGCCTAGGCAAATCTCACCGAGGAGGATCTTATTGCAGTGGTGTTTGAAGCCAACATGGTTGAAACCAACAACACTAAGGAATGGTTGTACGACACTGGTGCAACCATCCACATTTGCACTGATAAGGCAATGTTCAGCACTTATCAGGAAAGCAAAAACATGGAGAAGCTGATGATGGGAAACACTGCAGTCTCCAAGATTGAAGGACGCGGCAATGTGATTCTGAAGATGACTTCTGGACGTGAGATCACACTGACGAATGTGAAGCATGTGCCGGACATGAGGAAGAACCTAGTTTCGGGAACCTTGCTCAGCAAGAATGGATTTGCCACATCTCTTGAGGCGGAAAAGCTCGTGATTAGGAAGAATGGGTTGTATTTGGGGAAGGGGTATGTTAAGGATGGACTGGTCAAGATGAATGTAATGACAGTCCCTCCGAAAGTTGTAATCCCAAAAGATTCAATGAATAAGAAGAAGCCAGTTGCTTATTTGGTTGAGTCTTTTAATATATGGCATGAACGACTAGGCCATGTTAACAACAAATCTATACAAAGATTAATGAACTTAAATCTAATTCCTAAATATAAAACAAATAAACAAAAATGTGAACTATGCGTATAGGCTAAGTTCACAAAAACGCCATCACCTCGTGTTGAAAGAACTAACAAACCTCTAGATTTAATTCACACCGATTTATATGATTTAAAATACATACAAACTAGAGGTGGGAAAAAATACTTTGTGACCTTCATAGATGACTGCACAAAATATTGTTATGTATATTTATTACATAGCAAAGATGAAACCTTAGAAAAATTTAAAGAATTTAAACTCGAGGTAGAAAATCAGCTTAAAACAACTATTAAGATAGTTAGAAGCGATAGAGGAGGCGAGTATGATGGACCGTTTAACGCATTCTGTAAAGAACATGGAATTATCCATCAAACTACAGCTCCTTATTCACCAGAATCAAATGGAGTTGCTGAACGCAAAAATCGAACTCTAAAAGAGATGATGAATGCAATGTTGCAGGAATCTGGATTACCCTAGAACATGTGGGGGGAAGCTTTGCGTACCACTAATTATATACTCAACAAAATTCCACATAAAGTAACTGGCAAAACTCCATATGAATTATGGAAAGGTAATTTACATTCGTATAAATACCTCAAAGTGTGGGGGTGTTTGGCAAAAGTTGCGGTACCGCCACCAAAGAAGGTCACAATTGGACCTAAAACAGTGGATTGCATCTTCATTGGATATGCACATAATAGTAGTGCTTATCGATTTCTGGTACATAAATCTGAAATATCAGATATCCATGTAAATACAGTCATGGAATCAAGAAATGCATCTTTCTTCGAAAATATTTTTCCATACAAGGAAAAACAAGGTTTTAAACGGACTCGAGAAGAAAGAGACAACGACAATGACTCAGTAATTGAGACAAACGTCGATACTTCTATAGATGATATTTCAGAAATTGAAAAAGAAGATGAACCTAGAAGGAGCAAAAGAGCTCGAAAGGAAAAATCTTTTGGTGAAGATTTCTTAATGGCATTTTTAGTAGAAAATGTTCCAAAAACTTTGGCAGAAGCCATGTCTTCACCAGAAGCTCCATTTTGAAACGAAGCTGTTAGAAGTGAATTCGATTCTATCATGCAAAATTATACATGGTATATAACGGATTTACTACCTGGATGCAAAGCATTAGGGAATAGATGGATAATGACACGAAAACCTGGTGGAAAATATAAAGCTAGGCTTGTAATTCAAGGATTTCGACAAAAGGAAGGCTTTGACTATTTTGATACATATTCTCCAGTAACGAGAATAACATCAATAAGGTTGATGATAGCGATCGCAGCCTTAAGAGACCTAGAAATCCATCAAATGGATGTAAGAACCGCGTTTCTAAATGGAGATTTAGAAGAGGAAATTTACATGAAACAATCTGATGGTTTTGTTATTCCTGGACAAGAAGGTAAAGTTTGTCGACTTGTAAAGTCACTTTATGGGCTTAAACAAGCACCTAAACAGTGGCACGAAAAGTTTGATAGTACAATGATGTCAAATGGTTTCAAAATTAATGAATGTGATAAATGCATATACTACAAAACTATCGAAAATGCGTATGTTTTGCTATGTTTATATGTAGATGATATGCTCATTATTGGAAGCAATAAAGACATAATAAATCAAACAAAGAACATTCTCAAAGGGAAATTTGAGATGAAAGACTTAGGATTAGCAGATGTTATTCTCGGAGTTAAAGTCACAAGAAATTCAAATGGAATTATCTTAACCCAATCTCATTATGCTCAAACAATATTAGAGAGATTTAAAAATTACTCTAATAGTACAGCAAAAACACCGTTAGATCCCCAAATGCACTTGACAAAGAATTCAGGTGAAGCGGTTTCACAAAACGAGTATGCACGTGTGATTGGAAGTCTCATGTACTTGACCAATTGTACTAGACCAGACCTAGCACATGCAGTAAATGTATTAAGTCGTTATACAAGTAATTCAGGTCATACACACTGGAAAGCTATAACGAGAGTACTCAATTATTTGCACTACACAAAAGATTTTGGGCTTCACTATGGTAAAAAACCAGCAGTTTTAGAAGGATACAGTGATGCTAACTGGATATCAGATTCTAAAAACTCAAAATCCACAAGTGGGTATGTCTTTACACTAGGAAGAGCAGCAATATCATGGAAATCTACCAAACAAACAGTGTTAGCCAGATCCACCATAGAATCTGAGTTCATAGCCTTAGACAAATCAGCAGAGGAAGCTGAGTGGCTAAGAAATTTTTTGGAAGATATTTCTATGTGGGAGAAACCTGTGCCAGCTATAAGAATACATTGCGATAGTCAATCAGCTATAGCTCGGGCTCAGAACAATCTCTACAATGGTAAATCTCGTCACATCAGAAGGCGACATAAAACCATTAGACAACTTATCTCAAATGGTGTAATCACAATAGACTACATTAAATCGGCAAATAACCTAGCGGATCCATTTACTAAAGGTTTGCCACGAGATGTTGTTGCTAAATCATCTAAAGGAATGTGTTTAAATCATATAACGAATGAGGATGCTTGACTGCAACCCTACCTATTATGACTGGAGATCCCAAGACGTAGGTTCAAAGGGAAAACAAAATCAAACAGAATCTAACCAAAGCACTTTGAGAGAGAGTAGTCTCATCCCAGCTCCTAAGATGATAAAAGTCTAACAAGTGTGAGAAGGATAAGCATAAGCTTTTAATGATTCCATAGCTTCTACAGCGGAGTATTACTCAATACTTTTCATGGTCAATCACCTAATGAGTGTGAAATGAGGCCGTTTCTAGGAGAATGAAGGCAAGGCTATATTCTCTAAGTTCACTCATGAAAACCAGGAATAGTTTAGGGCCACAATGAACACAATAGAGAACTAAGTTCTATGAGAAAATGAAGCTACGTTATGCATGTTGTCTCGGTTTACATAAAACACCAGTTGGTTCAAGACATCATGTTCACCTTCTGGTAAAGCAAACCTGACAGATATTAACTATGAGTGGTTCAAGGCTTAAAAATGCCACCAACTCAAACATAATGGATTTTTCGCAAACACTCTCGATAAGTCTGTCTAGTCTACTCAGGATTAGAATAAGTTTAATTTTTAGAGTCTATCGAGTCTGCATATAGTTTGCATATGTTTAGAGTCATTTCTATTCATGTGGGTTATTGTTGGATCAAAAGCCATTGGGCAATTATAAGTGTGAATAAAATGTGACATGGGCTACAATTTAATGAAGTCCACAAAAAGCCAATTGTACATATGTAAAAAGTCCCACATTGGATGGATGAGAAAAAGAAGACTAGTATAAATATAGTCACACATATGTATAAGGTTAAAAGGCTTGGAGAGAAGAGAAGAGTCCACACTCGCGCGCTGCCGCCGCCGTCCGGCCGGCTCGGCTCGGCTCGGGCACGGGCTTGGGTTTGGGCTTGGGCCCAATAAAAATATATCTTTTTGGGACCAAGTAAGCTCAACGTTTTTTGATTTTAAATGACAAGTAGTTTGTGTACAAAATAAAAAACGTCATGCAGTTCTTCCCTCTCGGATATTTGAACGAGATAAGAGAGAGTCTTGCGGAATAAGTTTGAAACTTAAATCCCTTGATTTCCGCCGAGATCTCTGCCCACGTGCAGCGGCTGTTACGGGGAGGTGAGTCTCTTGTTCTCCTCTTTAAATGGTCGCGTCTCTCCTCTCATGGGGATAACGTTTTTTCCCTTTCATTTTTTCACGCAAACAAACCAGCAAATTCTCTACCGTAAGTGTTCAGAGAGTGTTTCGTAGAATTTATAGTTCGATAGGGCATTCACGAGTGAAACGTGAATCGTCTCCCATGGTTGTATCCTGGGACTCTATATTCGTACAATCCCGTCTCACTACGGAGCGAATATAAAGAGTTAAGGAAAGAGATCAAATCTCGCCTCCATGTGTATTTCGTGATTTCTTTAACATCGTTTTACATTTCTATATCGTCAGTGTCAATCCGGTTTTGGGCTTCTACATAGAAAGCTCTAAGCTTTATCAAGAAAGCTCTAAGCTTTATCAAGAAAGCTCTAAGCTTTATCAAGAAAGACTCAGGTTTTTTACAAAGAAAAGGAGCAAGCTTTGTAAGAAAGCTCCAAGCTTTGTCAAGAAAGTCACTGCCTTTATCAAGCACAAGGAAGAAGAAGGAGACGACGGTTTATGGTTGAAGTCGGCTAAGATGGAGGAAGGAAGATTCACAGAGATAGATCCATTTAACATGGATGGTTTCGGGTCTTGTGAACACAGAAAAATCTGTAAGTTGCCTCCTCCATATACTTGGTTGTTTCTGCATCAAAGGTGGGTTTTAGCCCAAAAGACTCACAAGTGAAGAAGCTAAAATATGTACACGCATAAGAAAGAAAAGATCCAGTGACTAAAGAGTAAACATTCATCAAGAAATGTTCTTGATATGTGTTGAAGAAACCAGTTTGGAGTTGATGAGTTGTGGGAGTTTCTGCAAGTATAAGTTTGATTCTAACTCAGGGAAAGCATGAGTTCTGTTTCACCAACTCAAGATCCTGAAGTAAGAATCATATCTTCAACCTAAAGACTCAAATCTAGTTGATATTTGGTCTGTTTATGCTGCAGTCACAAGATATGAAGGTGATTTTTTGCATAAGTTGTTTCCACTCAATTCCCTCTGCACATTAAAAGGTTTTGAAATTTCTACAAGATTTGCATTCTATCTTTACAAAGGAATTGTCAAGGCTCAGATCTGGTGTCAGGTTGTGTTTTTTGGTCAAAGAAATTTGGTGAAGTTAGATGCGGTGTGGTTGTTTCAGAACAGTTAAAAGGATAACAGTTGGTGACACATGTGAATCTAAAGACTAGGGGACGCCTTAGAAGTCAGATCAATTTGTGTCTAAGATGTTGTTGGTTATCAGTTAAGGTTTCAAGGGTCAGACTTGAAGAGAGTTGCAGATGGGTGAAGAAACAAATTCAGAACTCGGTTGGAAACAGGATCAAGGCAGATACTTTGAAGGTTTCAGTTTTAAGTTTGAGATTTGAGAAAGTTTGGTTTAAAGGATCAGTCTCAGTGGAAAATGGGTTTAGATTCTTGTGAATCTAAGAAGCTCAGATTTTGATGATTAAGGATCAAAGCAAATCATCATGGAGCTGAGAGCAATCTGGTAAATCCAAAAGAAAAGTGGATTAGATTTCAGGTTTTTTATGTGGTTTCATTTTGTCGCACATGAATGAATAAACATATGGATTCATGTTGGAACAACGTTTGTGTTCTCTCAAGAACAAGACAAAGGTTCATTATATGAGATCACAAAAGATCATCAAGTCAAGAAGAAATCAGCTAGAACAAAGTAAATTTGTGTCAATGAAAAACTGAACAGATTTATATAAAAATTGAGATGGCTCATGAAGCAAAAGTAGCATGAAGTCTGTTTAAGATTTTGGGGGTAGCTGAAGATATGCTCAAGCTAGAGCATTTGTGACACAAGGAATTCGTGTCTAACCTTGACTACAAGGATGGTGAATGATTAAAGAAAACTGATATTGAAATCAGTAACATGAAACTAAGTTAATGAAGATGGTTTCAAGCTCTTATGATTCACAGGACTTGAATCTAGGAGAGATATGGATAAGCTGGTTATGGAGTTAGGAACTAGAGTTACTCAAGGTTGAAGAAATGCAAGATATTTCTCAGTTTCTTGTTAATGGAAGTTTCAGGAATTTCAACAAGCTGAGTTGATATTTTCTGCAAAGAAGAAGGATTAAAAACAAGAAAAGTTGCAGAAATCTTAGAGACTGATGGATCCAAGTTTGGATGCTTAGTAAAGGAGTCAAGTAGCTAATCTCATAACAAGTTATAGCTTATCAAAGATCAGTATGACTAAAACTGTCAATACATGATCAGTTTGGTGGACCACAACTAAACTGGGAGGTTCAAAGAAGCAAAGAGTTCTTGGAGGTTCTTTGCATACACAAAAGAGTTTGGATTGGCTGAGAGTTGTGAGAACAAAGGTCTAAGACCAGAGTTGTTGTTTTCATAAACAAGAAGTCATGATGAATAAGTGATACAAAGACACACAAAGCACATGTGTGTGAAGATCAAGTGACTATAAAGTGTTTGTTAACTCAGGGAGTAAAGTTGAAGCTGGAAGGTTTTTTGTTTCAGGTGGAGTCGTGCATCTACAAGCGTTGTAGTTCACACCATTAGGTGGTTTTTTTTTTTTTTTGGCTTCAGATGGAGCATTGATTACTTCAAAGGTTTTTCGAATTATTTCCAGGTTGTTAATGGTCTGAGAAGGTGGTTCTTTACTTACTCGAGTAGAGTTACAGAGGATAGGGTCACTGGTGATTTTTAGAGTATCTCAGTGTGTTAAAGAGGAATGTGAAGTCAAGAACAAGAGAATATCTGCATTTTCAAAACCAAATCAGTTTTAATTTTGAGAAAGTCTTAAAAGGAAAGGTTCTCAGTTTTCTGGGAAGAAGCTTGGTGTTGGTTTAGATATTCAAAGATGAGGTGCAGGTTATAAAAATTGCAAGTTTCAGGTTCAGATAATTACAGGTTGCAAGTTCTGATATTTCTGAAAAGAATGAAGATGCAAGAGAGACAAGTACAGAAAACTCAAGCAAGTCTCAAGGCATGTTTCTTTGAAGAAATTTTGAAGCTGTTGGGGTTCCAGCATGTTAAGCAATTTTTCATTACAAGCAACTCAAAGACAGGTCCCAGAAAAGACATAAATTATAGGGGTTTTCAAGCTGCATTTGAAAGAGAGAAATCAAGAGAATTATGATTGTGTCTGGTGCATCAGAAGAAGACTTGGAGGATCTTCTCTAAGATTAAATCACTTGTAAAGAAGACAAGTGGAGATTCATCAGGAGTGGCATGCTAAAGAAGAGCTGATGAGAGAAAGAGAAGAAGTGATGCCCAGTCTCAGAAAGGATGCAAGTACCAATTCGTTTTTGGTAAAGTCTGTACACTATAGAACGTGTTGCAGATATATTCTACAGCAAAAGAAGCCCATCTAGAGCTCAAGATTTGATGTGAAGAAAGCTGTAAGGGGTTGTCTCAGAAGCATCACAAGTTTTGTGGATAAGAGACAAGATTAAAGGTTACTAGCAGTGGTTATTTTTCAGGCTGGTGGCAAGCATTTGTTTTCTCAGGGAATTGGACAAGGGATTTGTGTCGAAAGTCTTCATAACAAAAGAGAGTTATGAGGCGTGTTCTGTTAGTTTCAACGGCGGTACAAGTTAGTTCAAGATTCAAGTGGTTAAACAAATGACTGTAACTGAGGTTATGTTACAGGGATGAATCAAGGATTGCTTCAAGATAGAAGTATATATGATTCTGGTTTTCTGCATTTGATTCAAGGGTAGTTTGATTTCAAGCTCAGTGCACATGAGAAGAATTCAAGAGTCGACCAGAGAATCAGTTTTTTTTGCAGAAGGACACAAGGTTATTTACAATCAGTAAATCAGGTCATGGTGTCTAAACAGAGGCCATGAAAGAAGACTGTGTGATTGTTCCAAGATTTGAAGAGATTGATACAGGTTCAATGCAAGATAAGGCTAGCAAAAATATTGTGTCAAAGGCTGGTTTATCATTGATAAAGAGACAGTGGTTTTTTGATGACGTGGAAGATTGTAGTGAATCACAATCAGAGGGTGTTCATCATATTGTCTAAGGCATTGAGATTTAAGCATGGTTAAAGGATGGTTTAACGTGCAGGTTATTGAGAATTGATCTGATTCATCTTTAAAGCATCTAGGTGACAAGCGAAGACAAAGCTTGAAGAAGTAAAAGGAGATGCTGGAAGTTTGATGAAGAAGAAACATCATTTTGTTTCTTAAAAGAGACATGAGTAAAGAGATAATGTTCAAGGTTGATAAGAGTGAAGCAGTTTATCATCAAGCTGGAATCATTTACTAAGATGTTAACAGTGAGCAAGCTCTCAAAGTATCACCAAGGCAAGAAAGCTAGAAAGCTAAGGCAAGGTGAAGAACTCAAGGTCCGAGATGGAAATCAAGAAAGCTAGAAAGGAAAGAGAAAAGAGTTAACACTAAGGCAAGATGGAGTTTTGTTGGATTCTGCCTAAGTGTTAAAGAGAAGAGAGACTTCTAAAGACTCTAACTGAAGTAAAAGGTTTCAACAAAGAAATAGACATAAAAACTCATGTGTTTCTCTCAAGGAGCAAGGGATAGGAACGTAATTAACTCCTATCTAACTAGTTGCTGGTTTTGTCTTCTTCCCTTGTACGGGAAAAACAGAGCACGCTAAGAGGAATAAGAGAGAGAGCTCTGAAGTATATATATAAGCAGAGAGCTGAAACCTTTAGTACTAAGAGAGCAAGATGAGGGTTTGAGTGAGGCGGCTGGGAGCTTCCAGTTCGCCTCTAGGGTTTATGTAACCGAAACCAAAAGCTTTCTAGTGGATTTCCGAGTATAATCTCGGCGAGACGTAGCGTTTCCGGTTTGGAAGCGTGAACTCGTTAAACTGTGTGTGTGCTCTTTCTGTTTCTTCTTCATTAGTTTTCTAACATTAACATACGAGAGATCCAAGTTTCATGAGTGATAGTGAGAAATTCCGCATAAAACAAGTTAAAAGTTCAATCTTTCTCCACATGTATGTATTATTAGAGGTGTACGTATCTACTTCTTTGTTTCTTATAGCATCTGCGATGCCATCAAACCAAAGATAAAACTCTAACAGCGCATCACCAGCGCAGTCAATCTTAAGAATAACTCATCGATTTCTCTTCACCATCACCACCATTCAATCTCTTGTCCAACTTTGTTAGCTCCGTTCCATTTGTTTTGGTTTTGTTCAACCCTTGATCATCATCAACGACCAGTATAAGACCTTCCATTCGTCACCAGTATCACCAAATTTCAAAATGATTAAATTTGGAGCTTTCATATTTTATTTCCGATCTGACTTTGGTGAAGAAGAAGAAGAAAAGAAAACTGGTTCAAGTTTGGAGTTCTGTCGAGTGATTTATGGCTAAACCAGAAAAGGTTATGTTGATGTCTTGGTTGTTCTGAATATATCTTCTTGCAACGAAAAAATATATTATGGCTAAACCACAAATCACCTCCAAAGTTTAATGAAAAAATATTCATATCTTTAATTCAGAAAACCCCAGAAAAATCAAGTGTTTAGAAACACTTTACAGTTGCGAGTAAGAGTTCTTAAGGGAACGTTCTAGTCAGACAAGAGATAGTAAGAAGCTTTTATAAATAGCATTGGAAACATATTTCTACATGGAAGCCATAGCAACTGATGGCTTGAAAATCCGAGGTATACTCCATTCAGAATGTTAGTATTTTGATGTTTTTACTGTTGAGATAGATACTTATTTAAGTGATAGAGTAATCAAGAGGAATGAACTAGTTGAAAAGGAACTAGAAAAAAAGGAAGCGGTTGGATATCAACTAGATAAGCAAACTAGGAAGCAAAGAGGTATGGGAGAAGGTATGGGCGCAGCATGGGTGAGGTATGGGCACCATTTACTGTTGAGAAACTGTTGGAGTAGCTCAGCCACAAGTCTCCTTCTCTTCTTCTCCCTTCTCCACGCCCCTTTCTTCTTCTCCTTGTAAAGTCTATATATATCCTTGTAAATCTCTTGTAAAAGAGATGAGAAAGAAAAAGAAGTGAATAAGATTATTAAGACTTGCATAAACTCTCTCCATTCTTGCTATTCTTTCTCTCATTCTCCAATCATTCTTCATTCTCTCTTAACTTCAAATCTATATTTCTACATGGTATCAGAGCAAGGTTGAGCATTCCAAACGCTTAACTCTCTTATAATTCTTCTAGCACTCTACAAATCTTCTAATCTATAACAATACACCTTTCTAAGTTCTATTCACTCTGAGATTAATATCCTTGAGATCATAGGATCTTCAAGTTGTGAAAGAACTAGAATTGTGTATTATTACTAGAAAATGGAGACAAATAGAGTAGCAATCTCAGTCATGCTCAAAGGGAACAACTACCTTCTTTGGGCAAAAACCACTAAAACCATTCTTAGAGACCGAGGACTTTGGCGGTATGTTGAGCCAAAGGAGGAAGCGGAGGCGGTGGTGAGAAATGAGAAGGAGGAAGCTAAGGAAGAGCAAGAAGAACAGTACACTCTTTCTCTTCTTCAAAGCTCACTAGAACCATCCATCTTGGCGGCCTACTCATATGCGGATACCGCTAAGGAGCTGTGGGATATACTCAAGGGAGTATATGGAAATGTGTCAAACATATCAAGGATATTTGAGGTGAAGAGGGCGCTGAATGAGCTTCAACAAGAGGAGAAGCCATTCAAGGAAATGTTTGGGGAGTATAGAAGCTTGTGGGCCGAGTTGGAGATCTTGAGGCCACAAACTATAGACCCCAAGGAGTTAGGTGAAAGGCGTGACCAACACCAAGTGTTTGGACTTCTCTTGGCACTCAATGCATCTTACAAGGATCTTATCAAGCACATACTTAGATTTGAGAAGCTGCCAAGTCTAGTGGAAGTATGTGGCTTGATACAAAGGGAGGAGGGCTCAAGAGACCTATTCCGAGCACCAAGTGAAGCTGCACATCTTGCAAAAAGGAATCTCATGTTTGAAAGAAGGGTGTTGGACTGTGAGCATTGTAAGATGAAAGGGCATACCAAGGAGAAGTGTTGGACTCTCCATCCGCATTTGAGACCTAAGCGGCTAAGGGAGAGTGGAAGTGGGCATAGGGCCTTCATGGGGGTTGCACAACCAGTTGAGGATACTGTCAAAAGATCAGAGTTTGAGGCTCTTATCAAGAGCCTAGCTAAGTTAACAGAATCTGGTAAGAGTTTCCTCAGCTCTAAAAGCGCCATAAGGAAGGGTAAAATGATTGTAGATTCCGAAGCCTCTCATCACATGATTAAGGATCAAGACTTGTTAAAAAATCTTGAGCCTTATCATGGAAATGTACAAGTAGCTAATGGAAGCTCAGTTCCGATTGAAGGGATAGGAAAGTTAGAACTTTTCAAGAAGGAAACAAAAGCTTTATACATGCCTAGTTTCTCATCTAATCTTCTATCAGTTCATAAAGCTACAAAGGATTTGGATTGTGTAGCATTGTTTGGGACTGACTTTGTTAAGTTTCAGGACCCTAAAACAAACAATGTACTCGGAGAAGGGAAGGTAGAGGATGGTGTGTATCTTTTGGAAGCAAATAAACAAGAAGATCCAATGGCTCTTGGAATGAAGGCAAATGTAGAAGTTTCTGGTAGGAAGGAGATTGGAGATAGCCCATTATGGCATGAAAGGCTAGGACACCCAAGTTCAGCAGTTCTCAAGATGGTCTTACCCAATCTCATTCAAGAAGAAGTAGTATGTGAAGCATGTGTACTAGGAAAACATTGTAGACAAGTTTTTCCTATCTCCTCCACAACTTGTGATGAAGTTTTTGGCATTGTACACTCGGATGTATGGACCGCACCATGTAATTCAAGGGATCAATATAAGTACTTTGTTTCTTTCATTGATGATTACTCAAGATACACATGGGTCACACTCTTAAACTCCAAGGACCAAGTTTATGAAGCATTCACCAACTTCATTAACTATGTTTCTACACAATTCAAAACAACAATCAAGATCTTAAGAAGTGATAATGGAGGAGAATATGTAAGCAAGAGATTTAAGGAGCTACTCAACAACTTTGGCATCATTCATCAAACATCTTGTGCATACACTCCACAACAAAATGGGGTAGCAGAAAGGAAAAATAGGCATCTAATGGAAGTAGCAAGGACTATCATGATTGCCAAAGGAGTACCTAAATCTCATTGGGGAGATGCGGTAATGACTTCAAACTATTTGATTAACCGGCTTCCAACAAAGAACTTAGAAGATAGATCACCGTTTGAAGTGTTGTACAAAAAGAAACCAAGCTTACATCACCTTAAGGCGTTTGGATGTAAGTGTTTCATGTTTCTACCAGAAGGACAAAGAAACAAGCTTGAACCTAGAAGCATGAATTGTGTTTTCATTGGATACTCACCAACTCAAAAGGGCTACAAGGTCTACAATCCGGAGACAAGAAGGGTATATGTGTCTAGAGAGGTAAAGTTCAATGAAAAAGAAAGCTTTTATGGAGCCAAGAATCATGATACTCTTGAAGGTATAGTCTCATCATCTATGGATTTGATGCTGTTCAATGAAGCGCCAATAACAAGGGATGAAATACAAGGAGAGAATGCACCATCTGAGAGCATCATGGAAGATAGAGATGCAGATGATACACATATGGAACCAGATCAGGATTCAGCTGAAGAAGAAGCGGATGTTGAGGAAGGAGAATCTGAGCCAATCATACCTCTAAGAAGAAGTACAAGACAGAGGCGACAACATGTTTTCTATGGCTACAACAATTCTGCTATGCTCCAAGGAGAGTCTAGTATGAGTAATCTTCCTTGTGTGATAGGAGAGTGTCCTGAGCGTACGGCGAGCTTAGATCTCGATCCTATTGGCGACAGCACTCTCATATCACAAGGAGGAGATCACACTCAAACTAGTATTATCACATATCCCATTGAGCATTTCTGTTCCTTGGCGACATTACCCATGGAACATGAAGTGTTTCTCACAAAAATCAGCAAGGAATACATTCCAAGCTCATATGAAGAAGCATGTGAGAGTGAAGTATGGGTGAAAGCCATGGAAGAGGAAATGAAGTCCATGGAAAGGAATAATACTTGGTACTTAACCGACTTACCAAAGGATAAGAAGTCGGTTGGGAGTAGATGGGTGTATACGATCAAATACACAAGTGATGGGAAGATAGAAAGGTACAAGGCAAGGTTGGTAGCAAAAAGGTATACTCAAGTTTATGGAGAGGACTATACCGAGACATTTGCTCCGGTTGCTAAGCTTCATTCCATAAGAATACTAATCTCAGTGGCAGTAAACTTAAAATGGGATCTATGGCAGATGGATGTCAAGAACGCATTCTTGCAAGGAGACTTGGAAGAAGAGGTGTATATGGATCCACCCCAAGGATATCATAAGGAAGGCAACAAAGTTTGCAGATTGAAGAAAGCAATCTATGGGCTGAAGCAATCCCCAAGAGCATGGTACCAAAGGCTAAGCGCTTGTCTGTTGGAGAGAGAGTTCATAAGATCTGAAGCTGATCACACATTGTTCACAAGACAAAGTGAAGGAGGAACGGTTGTGGTATTAATATATGTGGATGATCTAATCATCACAGGAAGTGACAAAGATGGAGTAGATCAAACCAAGAAGATCTTGAAGGCCGATTTTGATATAAAGGACTTGGGAGAACTTAAGTACTTCCTAGGAATTGAGATGACACGGTTTGAAGATGGAATGTTCATCTCTCAAAGGAAATATGTGCTTGATCTCTTAGAAGAAACTGGGAAGCTAGGATCCAAACCGGCTAAAACTCCAATAGAAGAAGGCTATCAAGATAGTCTTGAGGGGGAGCCTTTGGAGAACATTAAGAGATATCAAAGGATGGTGGGCAAGCTCATCTATCTTACTATCACTAGGCCGGACATTTGCTTTGCAGTAAACCGTGTGAGCCAACATATGCAAAAGCCAACCACGCAGCATTGGAACATGATTGAAAGGCTGCTAAGATATCTGAAAAACAATCTCGGAAAAGGCATATGGATGAAGGCTAATGGAAACACAAAGGTTCAAGGATATTGCGATGCAGATTGGGCTGGAGATAAGAAGGATAGAAAGTCCACATCCGGTTTTTGTACCTATGTAGGAGGCAATCTAGTGATTTGGAGGAGTAAAAAGCAGAAGGTTATAGCCTTGTCTAGTGCTGAAGCCGAGTATAGAGCTATGAAGGAAGTGACGAAAGAACTTATTTGGGTAAAGGCATTCTTAGGGGATCTTGGAATACATGAAACAGAGGAAATGTTGCTATATTGTGATAATCAAGCTGCAATACATATAGCATCCAATCCGGTATTCCATTAAAGGACCAAACATATAGAGGTGGATTGTCACTTTGTGAGGGGAAAGATTCAAGAAGGAATCATTAAACCTGCCTTTGTAACAAGTGAGAACCAACTAGCTGATATCTTCACCAAAGCAACCTCATCTGTCACTTGTGATCGCATCCATAGCAAGATCGGTCTAAAGGATCTTCACCGACCAATCTTGAGGGGGAGTGTTGAGATAGATGCTTATTTAAGTGATAGAGTAATCAAGAGGAATGAACTAGTTGAAAAGGAACTAGAAAAGAAAGGAAGTGGTTGGATATCAACTAGATAAGCAAACTAGGAAGCAAGGAGGTATGAGAGAAGGTATGGGCGCAGCATGGGTGAGGTATGAGCACCATTTACTGTTGAGAAACTGTTGGAGTAGCTCAGCCACAAGTCTCCTTCTCTTCTTCTCTCTTCTCCACGCCCCTTTCTTCTTCTCCTTGTAAAGTCTATATATATCCTTGTAAATCTCTTGTAAAAGAGATGAGAAAGAAAAAGAAGTGAATAAGATTATTAAGACTTGCATAAACTCTCTCCATTCTTGTTATTCTTTCTCTCATTCTCCAATCATTCTTCATTCTCTCTTAACTTCAAATCTATATTTCTACATTTACGGTATTGAAAAAAACAGAGTATGAATGTAATCAAATTTATATTGACTTGATTGTATTATATTCCATTGAGTTTCAAGGACTAGACTCAACCTACTTATACAAACAAAATGTTGTTTTGATAAGACACGAACATGTACGAAAAAAACGCAACTATACGAGTGACAACTCGTGACTCTTGACTTAATAACCAACTTATACAAATATGACTTTGTATTATACGAGATTTGATTATATTTCAACACTCCCCCTTAATCATATCTCGGCTTCGCTCCAACCTTCCTTCTAAGATCTTCAAACCTTGAAACACTTAGTCCTTTTGTGAAGATATATGCGAGTTGATCATCGCCTTTGCAATATTCCAGTTGAATTAGTCCTTTGTGCTCCGCTTCACGTACGTAATGGTACTTGATTTCTATATGTTTTGTTCTTCTATGTTGCACCGGATTCTTGCCTATAGCTATTGCTGATTTGTTGTCACATAAGATTGGAATCCCTTCTTCAAACTTTGATCCAAAATCCTCCATAAGTCTTCATAACCATACGGCTTGGTTTGCCGCTGCACATACGGCAACATACTCTGCCTCTGCTGTTGATTGAGCTACTGTTTGTTGCTTACTTGATTGCCAACAAAACATAGCCGATCCAAGGCTAAAAGCATAGCCTGATGTGCTTTTCTTGTCTTCAATAAAACCACCCCAATCGCTGTCCGCGTAGCCTATTAATCTTGGTGTCTCCACACTTGTAAATGAAACTCCAAAGCTTGACGTTCCTTTGACATACCTTAACACCCTTTTTGCTTTTTGATAGTGCTTCACACGTGGTGATGACATGTATCTAGAGAGATAGGAGCTTGCGTACATCACATCAGGTCTTGATGCACATAAGTATTAAAGCCCTCCAACAATGCTTCGAAACTTAGTCGGATCTTCATACTCCTTGTTATTTTCTTTTCCTTTTCCTTGTGGTGTAAGTGGAGTGCTTACACTCTTGCTTTCCTTCATTCCAAACTTATCAATAAGTTTGTTTGCATATTTTCTTGTGAAAGAAATATGCCCTGATCATCTTGATTTACTTCCATTCCAAGAAAGTAGTTTAACAAGCCAAGATCCGTCATCTCAAATTCATTCTTCATATTTTCCTTAAATGTCTCGATGAGATGAAATTACTCCCAGTGATAATGATATCGTCTACATATAAGCTAACGATCAACACATCTCTTCCTTGCTTCTTGATGTATAAGGCATCATCATTGATACTTCTCTCAAAACCATTTTGAATTAAGTATGTGTCTATTCTTCCATACCATGCCCGTGGGGCTTGTTTTAAACCATATAAGGCTTTGTATAGCTTTAACACTTTCTCTTCTTGTCCTTCAATCACAAAACCAGGTGGTTGAGTGACATAGACTTCCTCTTTTAGTTCTCTATTTAGAAAAGCAGATTTGACATCCATTTGATACAATCTCCACTTCATTTGAGCCGCATATGCAAGTAGAGCTCGTATTGTATCATGTCTTGAGACATGGGAAAATGTCTCAAGATAGTCAACTCCATATTCTTGAGAAAACCCTCTTGCAACTAGTCTTGCCTTGTGTTTAATCAGATTTCCGCTTGCATCTGTTTTGATCTTGTAGATCCACTTCACGCTTATCACATTTTTCTCTTCCGGCTTGTCTACTAGTTTCCATGTCTTGTTTTTCTCAAAAATTTCTATCTCTTCACTCATGGCTTTTCTCCATTCTTTATTGCTACAAGCATCATTGTAAGTTTGTGGTTCTTCATGTGTAAGAAGACAATCTTCTATTACTTGAGCTGCTTCGTCAAGTTCCACTCTTTCTGTGATTATCATGATTTCCACCATAGACTTGAACTTCTTTTGTGGCTTTGAAGTTTCTCCTTCTTCGTCATTATGGTCACCATGTTGAAAGGAGACCGGGCTGGGATACTTTCAGTTTGATCAACAGAACTGGATACCCTTTCAGTTTGATCTCTTGGTGCTTGTAGATCATTCATGGGTGGCACAAAAGTTTTCTTGACTTCTTCTTGTCTATCCTAATCCCACTTTTTGTTTTCTTCAAACTCAACATCTCTTGATATTTCAATCTTCTCATTTTCCAGAATGAGAACTCTATACCCCTTGGATTGATTGCTATATCCAACAAAAATTCCACGCTTTGGCTTAGCATCAAATTTTTTTAGTTTTTGATCAGCAATATGTACGTAACATATGCTACCAAAATTTTTTAAATGTGACACGTTTGGCTTGTGTCCATACCACTTCTCTATAGGTGTTATATCATCTTCAATTGCCTTTGACGGTAGACAGTTCTGAAGACAAGCGGAGGTGTATACCGCTTCTGCCCATAACTTGAGCGGTAAACTTTGGTCAAATAACATTGATCTTGCCATCTTTACCAAGGATCTATTCTTGCGTTCTGATGTACCATTTTGTTGTGGTGAATAAGGCAATGTGACTTGCCTGTTGATTCCTTCCTTTTCACAGAACTGATTGAATTCTTGTGAAGTAAACTCACCACCTCCATCAGATCTTAACGTCTTGATGGTACAATCTGATTGTTTTTCAACCATAGCCTTGAACTTTTTGAACATTGAGAAGGTCTCAGACTTTTCCTTGAGAAAGTAAACCCAACACATGTGAGTGTAGTCATCCAAAAATAACAGAAAGTACCACCTTCCATCAAGAGATTTATGCTGCATCGGTCCACATAAATCTGTATGCACAATCTCAAGCTTTTCTCTTGCCTTTGTTTGAGATTCGTTTGGAAAACTTTTCCGTGACTGCTTCCCAAGATTACACGCCTCACATACTTCCTTGTTGACTTTTCTGATTCTTGCCATGATCGTTTTCCTTTGGTTTCTTCCAACAATCATTTTCTGTGTGATTGTTTTTCTTACAAAACTCACACCATTTCTTTCCTTGACTAACAAGACTCTTGTTTTTGTTTTGTTTGAAACCAGATTTCTTTCCTTTGGGGTGAACATTAAATGCTCCTTCAATAGTGCTTTCTTCTCTTGTGGTTATCCTTGCCTCATGTGCTTTTAAAATAACGATCAGCTCCGTCATTGTTAGTGAAGTCAAATCACGAGTTTGCTCCAAGACACTAACAATACTATCAAACTTGGCTGGGAGAGAGATCAATATCTTCTGTATAAGCTGGTAGTCGGTTTTCTTTTCACCATGATAAGTTAATTGATTCTCCAAAACAATTAATTTATCGGTGAATGTCTTGATGTCATCATTTTCATACATCTTCAAATTTTCGTATTCTCTACGTAATGTTTGAAGTTTAACCAATCTGACTTGAGGAGAACCTTGATATTATGCCTTCAATGCATCCCAAGCCTCTTTTGACGTTGATGCTGCTGCAATCCGTGAGAAAACTTGATCATAGACGGCAGTTTGCAAAATTTGCAAAGCCATTGTGTCATTTGACACTGCTTCTTCTCTTAGCGTTTTTGTTCTTCTTGTTTCAGGGGTTTCTTGCTCTTGTGCCGGTTCGATTGGCACACCTTCTTCAACCACATACCACAGGTTTCTGGTCCTAAAAATGGTTGCCATCTTGATGCTCCAGAAGTCATACTTCTCCCCATCGAATATAGGGATCATTTGGTGTGAAGAGCCTTGCATCGTTCCGTCTTAGTTTTGACTAACATATGCGATATCTCCTGTTGCTTTTTCTCTTTTGCTATAAGTTGTAAACTAGTGCTTTCTCTTTTTTTGTCCTCTCAATCGTAAAGCTCTGATACCATGTTAGTATTTTGATGTTTTTACGGTATTGAAGAAAACAGAGTATGAATGTAATCAAACTTATTTTGACTTGATTGTATTACACTCAATTGAGTTTCAAGGGCAAGATTCAACCTACTTATACAAACGAAATGTTATTTTGATAAGACACGAACATGTACGAAAAAGACGCAACTATACGAGCAACAACTTGTGACTCTTGACTTAGTAACCAATTTATACAAATGTGACTTTGTATTATACGAGATTTGATTATACTTCAACACAGAATTCGTCGGAGAAGTTGGTGAGAAATGCACATGTTTATGACTCATCAAATCTTAGAAAAATACTAAGTATTAAGATCAAGTTTAAAGATTCAAGTTGGAGGTTTGAAAAGGGAATTGCAGCAAAACCTGGGCGAGTAAAACTATATAAAAGGTGATTCCCGACAAAGTAAGTGTCAGGAAAGCTATTAGAACCTTCATCCTTTCTGGAAAAGGTAAACCCTAGCTAGCTGCCAAATGCTTTTATTGTTGAGAAATAATCATTAATGACTTCAAAATATAGAAAACCCTAACCTAGTTTTGTGATATTGTCTTGTGCTGGAAGTTACCATATCTTAAGTGATGTTCTACATGCCATTTGGTGTTTCTAAACACCGTTTTCAGCAAAAAAAAATAGGTGAGAAAGTGATCTGTAGACGTGGAATGATATCTTTCCTTTTATATTCTTCGAGAATTATTGAGTATATGCTCTGATTTCTTTGTGTCTTGGATGTTAACGATCTCTATGATTGTTTGTGAATGTATGGAAACGTTAGGTTGTTTAGTTTCTGAAAGTTTCATGATATGTTAGATCACATGATGACATGTTTTAGTGATAGTTGATAATGAGATTATGTGATAATGTTTGAAGATATGATTTGTAAAGTAAAGAGCGAGGATGGCTAGAGTATAGAGCCATGATGACTAGAATACAATGCCAGGATGGCTGGAACATATGTTTAGAGGTCAGAGGTAGGATGGGTGCACAATAGGGTTCATACATGAATGGTGTGACCACAGGAAATTGATAGGCTTCTGAGCCACGATTATAATATTTAAGATGCATTAATTTTCAAGTTAATAATTTATATGGATAGATGATAGTTTGTTGAATAAGTTTATATTTAGATGTTTATGGTGTCAGTGTATTGTTTGTTTGAGTTATGTCATTCTGATTATATGTTAAATAATGATCGTTGAATGTGTTTGAAAAGTGTTTAATGTATGTCTCGTTGACAAAAAGGATCTACTCACTGAATAATACATTACTCACCCTTTTTCTCCTTTTTCAGGTCAGATGAGAATTCCTTGTAGTTGCATAATTCTTCGATGTTACTTTTGTGTTATTTGAGAATTGGGGTGTTTTATTAAACTCCAAACTTGTTTTTTTTTTCAAACTGAACCAAGATCCGGGAACTTGGTCCGAATTTGGTTATTTGATGTGAAATGATCAGAAAAATATAAATTGAGATCTGTTTTCTTTTCGGTTTGGTATGACCAAAGATAACCAAACGGTTACCCAAAATTATAGGACGTGATTGATTGGTAAAAATTTAGAGTAAGCGAGCAGAAAACTGTACCCACCATATTAGAGTATGTATATCTTTGTTACCAAATGATATTTTTATGAGTGTAAACTTTAACTATTCATAAAAAAAAGAGTAGAACAAATTACAATTTAGTAGGGTCACATTATTTCCAGCTCAAAATGTTTGCATCAACGTAACTTACCAATCATCCCCTTACTAGAAACATTTGCCTCTTCATTATTCATCGTCTTTATCAAGTGTTGTCTTCATCGTCATTATCTATGTACAATAACTGTAGTCAAATCACCTCGGCCATCTTTACCGTTTCAAGTTGAAACTTTTAATTTTTAGTCATTGTCTCTTTAAAGAAGTGAATACACACATATGTGTGTATGTGTATGTTTGAAAAATAAAATAAAAAATAGGTCCACTTTTTGTTTCTCCAATACACTCAATTTTTTATTCTTTTATTTATTTATAACATTATGATAAATAATAATTAAGTCTAATCATATTTTCAATATATTAAACTAACCGATTTAATCATTAAACCCAATTTTATGGCGTTTAACTAAAAAAAAATATCTAGTTAATTTTGGTAATAAAATAAAGAGAAACTTAGAAGGAAAGTAGTATTTAAATTCTAAAAACCTTCCTTATCCTTTATTTTCTCATTCTCTCTTTTATCTCTCCTATTTCTTGAAAAACAGACAAATCTTTGGATCTCACTAGAAAACTTAGTTAAAGTAAACCTTAGGGTTAAATCATCAAATGGTAGCAAAATAATCTTGAAATTAAACATTTTTCTTTCATACCATTATAGCTGTCTCGCAGCCAAATTCGTACAAAAATGTTCTTCTCACAATTTTATCAGAATAAAATATTTTTTGTCATATAAAATATATTTGATAATATTTAAATGGTAATACCATTATGATAATGGTTTAATTTTAAAATTCAAAATTGATTTATTGTTCACTTATTAGAGTACTCACTACTATAATTAAGATGTTACCGAATAAATCATAATTATCCAATAGCTAAGTTACTTGTTCATATTTTACATGTTTGTTATTGCACTAATAAGAGAATTGCCTTGGTATTTTGGTTACATCAGTAACAAAAAAATTTGTCGCTTGTAACTTTATTTTTCAATAAATATATTACTACGTTCATAACATATTTTATACTAAGTTAAATAATACTTTAGATATAATTCTATATATGTCACATGTATACTATTTTGTTTATGGTGCTAACAAAATAATTACTCGTGAAAATAGGATATGATATCTCTCATAATATTCCGCTATTTTAGAAAATATTTACCCCATAAAATTGTGCTAAGGACATTTTTGTCATTAATAAAATGTGGAGTAGAGAGAAAAATTAAAAAAAAAAATCATTACTGTAAAACTAATTGTTAGAAACTTTATTACCATATACCTCGTTAACCCTACAATTTAATGGGTAAAAAATAATTTACTCATACTTCATCTAAAAATGTCTAATCAGCATTAAAATGAAATCAAACAAAACTAAATTTATTCCATCAGTTACTTTGACATTAGAGAAATTTAGTCTGCAATGTGATAGTGGAAGAATTTGGGTGACAAAGTCTTTGCATTTATTTTGTTAGTTGTTCATTGATTTATTTTCTCAATTTTCTACAAGTAAAATATATTATTCTTCGTAATTATCATATTTATTTCAAGCCAAAGTTACAAATAATTCTTCAAACCAACTTCTGTTGACAGGGAGAGAGATTTGTTTTTTTTACAAAATATTGTTTTCCTCATTTCACAATTATATGTACCATTTATTATCAAACAATATTTCTTATCTTATTAAAGTGTATGTAACATAAAAAAATGTTTAAAATCTTATTGATAAATACTTCTGAAAATTTGATTTATGTTATTATGTTTGCATAAGAAATAAATTTCCTATTTTAAATAATTTATGTAAATATTCAATTCATAAAATAACTGGCTATAACTTTATCATCGGTATATTTATATAAAGTTATATAGAAAATACCACAATAGCTTATGAAATTTTCAGAAATGTCATTTTCGGATTGATCTTTTAAAATGAAATTTTGTTGTGGCATACACCTTTGTAATTGAACCAAACTACCATTCATTTTATGTGTGTATATGGTTGTTGTCTATGAGATTTGATAATGAAGAAAACAGTCAATTGTACATAAAAATAAGACAATGTGGTAGTAAGAAAATATGAAAATTACATAAATCATGCATAAAATGAAGAACAAAAATGCAATATAAAAACAAGATAACACGTGCAATTGGTGAACAAGAATATTAATAAAACTGAAAATTTTATATCTAAGAAGAAAAACAACATGCTCTGATGGATAAAATGTTTGTTATATATTCTTGAAAACCTAGAAATCCATAAATTCATAAACTGAAACACTAAAATTATGACGATAATTGATGTGGGCAAAAAATGAATAAAAATATAGGATTTTTTTTGTAGACACAAAGCAAAAATCTGAAAAATCAAATTGTTGAAAAAAGAGAAAAAAGTAAGAAGGAGAGGAAGAAGAAGAAGAACTAAAAATAAAAATAAGAGATTAAAGAGAGGGATAAGGAGAGAGAGGGAGAAAGGAAGAGAGAAACAAAGAGAAAAGACGTTTGGTGTAAAATATTAGCAGACGATAGAGAACGCAGAAGAGATATTGAGAAGTTTGTTTGTAAATATATGTAATATTTCTATGATTTAAGTTATTGATAATTGTATGACGTAGTCACTGTTTATATAGGAAGAAAAGTTTTAGGTATATTCTAGTTTATATTCTCGTTCAAGATTTTATTTCAAAAAAACAGTTAAAATATGTTTCTAAGAAATATTCTAAAATATCAGTTTAATAAAGATTACATGTTTAACAATATTCTAACTCGCACTATAATTTTAAAATTTATAATATTAAGTTTTTTGAGTTGTAGAAGTGAAATATCACAAATACTATACTGTATTATTTTATGGATCTTATAAACGTATTTGTTTTAATCTAACCAAAATCACTATACTTGACTTATTTTTATCTTGTATTTAGATGTTAAAATTAATTATTTGACATTTGATATTTTTATGTTTTCTTATATTATTATATAGTAGAATGTAAATCATTATCAATTTATCAGGTGGTGGACGATGAAACAATAGTTAAAAATTTAACAAAGATCTCAAATTTATTTACAGATTTGTTAATACAAAAAATATAGAAAAGAGAATCAAAAATTCATTGAACAAAATTCTAACTAATTTGTTTCTCTAAGTGGCAAAGAAATCATGGAAGAAGAGTAGATTTGTTGTAGAAGGATTTAGATAAGAATACCGAATGAGACAAATAATAGAGGCGTAGAGAGATCCATTGTGGATGAGCGAATTTTAGAATATCGATTGGATGAATTTTTAGAGACTAGATATATCGATTGTGGGTATAAGAGAATTTTTTTTACGTTTTAGGTGTTTTTATTTAGAGTAGGTGAAATAAGAAAATGACTAAGTGGTTTGCCTATAAGAATGATTTGGTCGCTTAAGTAAAAAATTGGATAAATGTTTGGTGGAATTCAGTGATTTTAGCTTCATGTTTAGTGATTATCTATCTTAACGTTTTAAAATTCTATTATATAGTTCCTCAAATTATAAATTCATTTTAATAGTAAATATGAAATGTTTTTCTATAGTGCTGTCAATTCTACTTATTTTTTGTAGTGATATTTGAATTTGTTTAGTATAATTTTTAATATTTTCTCATTTAGCCATTCTTCTTCTTCTTTTAATAATTGTCTCAACATTCGTTCATTAAAACTTAATTTTAAGTAAATATATTTATATATATTAGTGTTGAACATAATTTTTTTTTTTAATTTTATCAAATAGGCTTCTAAGATCCCCTTTTATATTAGTATTTTTAGCACAAGTTTGCTTACTCTAATTATGTAACAAAGTATCTTTCTAGAGCTTAGAAACTATATATGTTTTACCTTTTTAATGGCCAACATTATTTTGAAATCTCTAACATTGTAATTATAAAGTTGATTGATTAACTAGAAGTCATATGTTAGAGTTATATTTTTACTTTTTACATACAAGTATGTTTCATATACCATCAATACTTGTACACCAACATATATACATACATCAACGTTAATACACAGTTCCAATAAAACATCAAAACCATCAAAAAAGCTAACATAGATACTATGGGTTGAATTTTGATTTTGTTCCCGTCTTATTTTATTTGAGAATTTATCCATCCATCATAGAAGAACCGAATGAAACCAAACTTTCATGTTCGGTTTCGAATTAGAGACATTAAAAATATAAAAATGATCAATCGACGTTGATTAAAACCCTTAGCCTTTCAAGCTAATGATGCGGGTTCGATTCCCGCTATCCACTCTAAATTTGAAATTGCCCTTATTAGAATTATAGACAATTTTCTCTATTAAAATTGTCTAATATCAATTGTGTATTGAAGTGAATTCAATACACAATTGATAAAAAGATTTCGCACATTCTTTTATTTTTAACAATTGGAAATTAAAAAAAGCGAAAAAGTCCACTCTTAATGAGAATATTTTTTTGAAACCAAAAATACTACTAAATCTTTAAAACTAGACAAATTGTTATTTTAAAGTTCTATTAGGCTTATATAGAATTGAACAATTTATATTCATAAAAATAGGAAAATTAAAATTATTATTTGTAAAGTATGTGTCGAAAATAATAAATATGGGATGTTGAGTGAAAAAGATGGAAGAAAGAAAGAAAAAGTAGATATTATTAAAATTAGTGAATTGGAGTATGAGTAATTTAAAAAAATATATAAGAAAATTTACTATTTATAATCTTGAGTGCATGTGTTTTTATTTTCTTTTATCGTTGATCAATGTTGAAAATACTTGAGGTCACACATATTCTGATATTTTAACAAAGAGCATTAATCTCTCATTGTATATTTTGTAATAAGACTTTTTGTTCTTTTTTCACAAATCTTTTTCTTTCGATCATATTTTATTTTTATTTTTCATTTTCTCTTTTGATCGTATTTTATTTTTATTTTTCATTTTCTCTTTATCTCTCCTTTCTTTCTCTTTTATCATTTTCATTTAAATATAGTTTCAGCAGAACTTCGTTGTGTCCTTTGGGTTGTCAAAAAATCATAATATTGGCCAAAATACATAACATTGTTTGAGCAAATCTTCCGAGTTCTTCCTTGTTTACACCGTTGCTAATTCTATTATTGTTTCGTACTCTGTTTTATATTTGACTTTTAAACCATGCTTATGCTCCAGCTCTCATTCCCACTTTGTTTATTTAATTATTTTAATCGTTCAATTATGTTTATTATGTAAACAATAATAATCGAATCTTTAGAACTATTAAAAAAGCCTTTAAACTACTGTCGAATCTATTTATGTTTTCTATTTTCTTGTTGTAGGCCTTTAGCTAATTAAATTAATCGACATTTATCTTAATCGCTCTTATTAGCTCAAATTCTTTACTAAAACTGAAAATTTAGTTTCAAAAGTAAAAAATTTTAATGAGTAATTTGAAAAAAGTGAATAATAAAGTCTTTGTATGAAGCAATAATGTACTTGGAGGTTATAAGAAAATAAAGTTGTGATGCATTTTGAATAATTTTACTTAACTCTCATACTAGGTAAATGATTTTTCGTAACATATTTATTCATGATATAATATTTTGCTTCTTAAAATCATTTCAACAATAAAGTTTTTTAAGTCACCATATGATAAAAATGGTAATATAAACCTAAAAATATCAAACTGCTTATGATTAGAAAAGATAACTGAAAAATAACTACGATTTATTAATTTCTATAACACCACATCATTCATATTTTCCTAAATTAGGCTTATTTTCTACTAACCAAATTCACTCTGTTTTTGATAAGATTCGTTGACTTATGGAGAATCGATTAGCAGTTATTTATAGATGATTAAAATTCAATAGCTTCCTTTAAATAATGAGTCGAAAGATTCAATAATTTAACACAAAAATTCAATAATATAACAAAAATGACATAATTACTATTTTTTCTTCTTAATTTTGGCAACTAAATAAAAAGCTGTGTTTTTTGTTTCTTCATTCTCTAACGCAAAAAAAATGGCTCACCTCTTCAGAGAGCTGTCATTGGGCCACTCTAAGAGAGAGACTACGCCGCCGCCGTTACAATCTGCAACTTCACGGTCCACCTCCGTTAAAACTTCCGATCTACCTCAATCTCCATTAGGACAACTCGCTATTCAACTTTCCGATTCCGATCTCCGTTTCACTGCTTACGAGATCTTCGTTGCTTCATGCCGTAGTGCTACCGGAAAGCCTCTATCATCCGCTGTTTCAGTCGCTGTTTCTAATTCTGATTCTCCTAATGGCTCTCCTGCTACTCCGGCAATTCAACGTTCCTTGACCTCAACCGCTGCTAGTAAGATGAAGAAAGCTTTGGGGATGAGATCTTCTTCTTCGCTTTCACCTGGATCTAATCAGAGTCCTGGTTCGGGTTCTAATGGTAAATCTAAGCGCCCTACTACTGTTGGTGAGCTCATGCGGATCCAAATGAAAGTATCGGAAGCTGTTGATTCTCGTGTTCGTAGAGCTTTTCTGAGAATCGCTGCTAGTCAGGTTAGTTTAATTTTACAGTTGCATTATCCTTCTCGCTGGATCTACTTGAGCTCAATTTTGGTCAAATTGTTACTATATACTATTGAAGATTTAGCTGATTTGATGTAATTAGAATAAATCTTGAGCTTGATTTTAGTTTAATACTTGTTCAATTCCATGATCTTGTTATATTGATGCTAATGCCATTGATTTATAGATCTTGAATTGCTTAAATTGTGGATAAGAATGTGTTTTATGAGATTTGCATCTTTGTTATAACCACTAATGGTTTAATCAAATGGGTGGTTGCTTAGTGGTAGTGCAAGGGGTTGGTTCCTTTGTGCTTCGGGTTCAATCCCTTTTGAGACGGAGAGACGTTCTGGGTATCTGAGGGAGATTATGTTCCATGGTCTGGAACTCCAACGGTTTTAAAAAAAATTAAATGATTTTTTCAGGTTGGAAGGAAGATTGAGTCAGTGGTTCTTCCATTAGAATTATTACAGCAGCTAAAGTCTTCTGATTTTACGGATCAGCAAGAATATGATGCTTGGCTAAAGAGATCATTGAAAGTTCTTGAAGCAGGTCTTTTGTTGCATCCTCGTGTACCGCTCGATAAGACGAATAGTTCTCAACGATTGCGACAGATAATTCATGGAGCTTTGGACCGGCCTTTAGAGACTGGAAGGAATAATGAGCAAATGCAAAGTCTTAGATCATCGGTCATGTCTCTTGCTACTAGATCTGATGGGTCTTTCTCTGACTCTTGTCATTGGGCTGATGGATCTCCATTTAATCTCAGGCTCTATGAACTGCTTTTGGAAGCTTGTTTTGATTCTAATGACGAGACATCTATGGTTGAGGAAGTTGATGAGCTTATGGAACATATAAAGAAAACGTGGGTAATTCTTGGAATTAACCAAATGCTTCATAACCTCTGTTTTACGTGGCTTTTGTTTAGTCGCTATGTTGTTACTGGACAAGTTGAGATGGATCTTCTTTATGCTTGTAATTCTCAACTGGCAGAAGTTGCTAAAGACGCAAAGACAACAAAGGATCCTGAATACTCCCAAGTTTTGAGTGCTACACTGAGTGCTATATTAGGTTGGGCAGAGAAAAGGCTTCTTGCATACCATGACACTTTTGACCGAGGAAATGTTAATACCATGGAGGGAATTGTTTCTTTGGGTGTATCAGCAGCAAAGATATTAGTTGAAGATATATCTAACGAGTATCGCCGAAGGAGGAAAGGAGAAGTTGATGTAGCTCGTACCAGAATTGAGACGTACATCAGATCATCACTACGAACTGCTTTTGCTCAGGCAAGTATCTGCATCGTTTTGTTTTATTTTTCTTTACTTACCGCTGCTCCAGCAATTCTATGAACTTATTTCTCTATGTGGTGTCTTATTTTTTAGAGAATGGAGAAGGCGGATTCTAGCCGGAGAGCATCTAGGAACCAGAAAAATCCTCTTCCTGTTCTTGCCATCCTTGCTAAGGACATTGGTGAGCTAGCAGTTCAAGAAAAGCGGATGTTCAGTCCAATATGGAAGAGATGGCATCCATTTGCTGCAGGGGTTGCTGTGGCTACCCTTCATGTTTGTTATGGAAATGAGATTAAACAGTTTATATCCGGAATATCTGAGTTGACACCTGACGCTGTTCAGATATTGAGAGCTGCAGATAAGCTAGAGAAGGATCTGGTTCAAATTGCAGTAGAGGATTCTGTTGACAGTGATGATGGTGGCAAAGCAATAATCCGTGAAATGCCTCCCTTCGAGGCTGAGACCGTGATTGCTAATTTGGTCAAAGACTGGATCAAAGCAAGAATTGACAGACTTAAGGAATGGGTTGATAGGAATTTGCAGCAGGAGGTTTGTAGCTCTATCTTAAAATTTGGTCTTAGAATTTTTCATCTTCAACTTATTCCATACTTGGAAAACATAATCAATAAAGTTTCATTGTGTGTGGGGTAATTAATATTCAAAGTTTTAACCGAGTTAATGGGATTTTTATTTTCAGGTTTGGAAACCAGCTGAGAACCAGGAAGGAGGATATGCAGTATCTGCTGCTGAAGTCTTGCGAATATCTGATGAAACGTTGGATGCGTTTTTTCAGCTTCCCATACCCATGCATCCTGCAGTGTTACCTGATTTAATCATTGGTTTAGACAAATATCTTCAGTATTATGTCTCAAAGGCAAAATCTGGTTGCGGTAAGTTTATATATGATCTGGGGTATATCTTTCTCTTTGATGGAAGACAAAGAAGTCTTAGTTTCTCATATTTTCCACATTATCTTATGATGATGCTCAGGCTCGCGGACCACGTACATACCAACAATGCCTGCACTCACCCGATGTACTACGGGATCAAAATTCCAAGGTGTATGGAAGAAGAAAGAAAAAACACCAACATTGCAGAAGAAAGACTCTCAGGTTTCGGTTATGAACGGAGATAATTCCTTTGGGGTCACACAGCTATGTGTGCGAATAAACAGCTTGCACAAAATCCGCAGTGAGCTCGATGTTGTGGAAAAGAAAGTGATCACACATTTGAGGAACTGCGAGTCAGCTCACACCGATGACTTTTCCAATGGCTTAGGCAAAAAGTTTGAGCTTACACCAGCGGCTTGCATCGAAGGTGTTCAACAGTTATCTGAGTCTCTTGCTTACAAAGTCGTCTTCCATGACCTAAGCCACTCATTATGGGACAGTTTATACATGGGTGTCCTCTCGTCCTCTAGAATCAATCCTTTCCTCCAGGAGCTTGAACAGATTTTAACAGTTATAGCAGAGACAGTACATGAAAAAGTCCGTACACGCATCATCACTGATATAATGAGAGCCTCTTTTGATGGCTTTTTACTTGTCCTACTTGCTGGAGGACCATCTAGGTCTTTTACAATACAAGACTCTCAAATAATGGAAGAAGATTTCAAATCTATGAAAGATATGTTCTGGGCAAACGGAGATGGTTTAGCCATGGACCTGATCGATAAATTCTCAACCGCTGTCAAAGGCGTACTTCCTCTGTTCAGTACAGACACAGATAGTTTAATAGAGAGGTTCAAAGCAACTACGCTTGAAGCATATAGTTCTTCAGCTAAGTCAAGGCTTCCGTTGCCTCCAACATCAGGCCAGTGGAATGGCACGGAGCCAAACACGCTTTTACGCGTTTTATGTTACCGTAACGATGAATCTGCTACGAGGTTTCTCAAGAAGACATATAATTTGCCGAAGAAGCTTTAGTGTTGACTTCACACTACTGCAATGTTTAATAACCTCACAAGATGAAGAGTGTTGTTCCACTTGCAGGGAGCATCCGAGATTTGTATAGTGAGTTTCATTTTTTTAATGGTTTTTTTTATATACGTGTTTATTATATTCATTTATATCGTTTGTTATTAGTGTTTTTGAAGATTATACTAATAACTTATTCGATGTAGCTACTACTATATATCTCTTCACAAGTTTTTAAGTTTTCTGCTGAATGATTGTTTGTTCTCTTTTGTCATTTTACTTGGTTATCCCGATAACATTTTACTTGGTCACAAAAGTGAATGACATTTGCGAGTAAAAGCAACTTGAAATCACACTAACATTTGTGTTTTGGTGTTCTAGTTTTTGTTTCATCTCCAACCTTAACACCAAAATTCAAACCAAAATCTATTATTATATTATTAAATGTAATAGATTTTGTTTGATAATTTAATAAATATTAATTAATCTTCATGTTCTAAAAATCCTCGTTTATCTCCGATTATATCTCGTTTAGTCACTACGTTCATGTTCGCCGCCTTGATTAATGACTAATCTCTCGAAGAAATCAGTCAACCGATTACTTCCCGCCTAATCCGATTAATCTTTGTCTAATCCGATAATCTCCGTCTAATCCGATTAGTTTTCGTCTAATCCGATTAGTTTTCATCTAATCCGATTATTTTACGTCTAGTCATGCATAATCCGATTATTTTACGTCTAGTCATGCATAATCCGATTATTTTTAGATTTCAAATATAAAGGAACATTTTGTTTTTGTTATTCAGATATTTATATCGAGATTTTTTATGTTTTATAATAAATTATGTTAAAATTTTAAATAAAAATCATAATTTTTTTTTATACTACGTTTTTATGTATTTACTATAATTTTGAAAATAATATTATTTAAAAGTTTAATATAATAGATAAAAATATTTTTAAAACATTAAAATAACTTAAAACTAATCTCCGATTAATCTCCATTTACTTCACGATTAATAACATAGGTGTTAGACCTATCCCGACCGACCGACTAGCGTCTAGCTAATTTTAAAACATGGATTAATCTTATAGTAATTAGAATTAAATATAAGATTATTTTTATGTTTTAATTTTGTGAATTTATGTTTTCAATGTTTTCAATGAATTTAAATATGTATTTTTAATTCAATTAATTAAGATATTTTGTACAAATTAAATTTCATATTAGCTACCAAAATATAGATAATATTTTTATTTATAATTGATAAAAATTATGTTGATTGGATTTCTAAATCAAAATTCATGAATATGTATTAGTGTTTTTAATAGTGATTCTGTTCATAAAACAATAAAAAGAATTTCTGCGTGCATTTTGCACAAATTTTGATGTTATGAAGCCGTTGGACTTGCCCTTACTACGCTGATGGGGTCCACATTTTTACACTGTTAAACTATTAATAACAAAATAAAACTAACAAATCAAAGTTACCATAAGCCTTTTTGTGTATCATACAGAAAATATTAAAATAATATAATAAAATTTAATACAGTATAATCTCTATAAATTAATACTTTATAAATTAATATTTTTTCTCAATTAATAAATTTTCACGGTCCCGAGTTGGGTCGGTGTAATAATTAATATATTTCGATAAAATAATAAGATAATAATTTTTTTTGAAATCTCTATATAAATATATGGTCCCATTAATAACATAAATTAATAATTATATAAATATATTATATATATATAATATATATTAGTAAGATATGATTATAATGTTTTTTTATTTATTAGTTAATATGTAATTTTATTGGAGTTTATTTTTATTTTTCTTAAAATATCAAAAATGTATGATATTATTTTTTCAAATTACATTAAAACAATTTAAAAAATTATATATGCAATGATTCTTTTCTAGTGTATAAATGTATTAAAACATATCAAAGTATTATCTTTATTTTTCTAATTTTTATATAATATCTTTTGAAAATCAGAAAACTCTATATAAATTAATAAATTATTAATTTATGGATAAATTAATACATATTTAAATTAATAAATTCTCCGGTTCTGACATTATTAATTTATAGAGGTTTTACTGTAAAAGGAATTGACCACAAGAAAATGACAAGTGTAAAATAGTATTTTACATTATTTATAAAGTGTCTTAAACTAGAAACATTTTTAGTTATGTCTCATACCTTTTTATTATTATTAGATAATTAAAAATACATATAGTGATCTTGGGATGTTCTCCACTGCATGTGAAATGGCAGGTGTTTCAATTTGAAGTTCGCAGCTTTTACTATGATACCGTAAACTAGGGGTGGATATTTCGGTTAAATTTTGGGTTTGGTTCGGTTAGTTTAGTTTTGAAAAAATATAACTAAACTTAACCAAATATATTTCGGATCGGTTGGTATTTGGTTCAGATTATATTCGCTTTGGTTCGGTGTTGTCCAATTTTTGTTTGGTTCGGTTTCATTTTTGTTTTTCATTTTGGTTGAGAAAAACAAAAATACAAAACTGATTCGGAATTTTCTTTCATTCCAAGTCATAACTTGTATCCATGAGCTTTATTTATAAAACTAAATTATATGTTAAAATCCGCGAATGAAAAACTTACGATGTCAAATTTCAAAATTCAAATAAATTATGGAAGAGATAAAGTCAATAAAATATAAAAATAAGCTAACAAAAACTAAAATTAAAAGTATTAAAATTTTAAACTAAAAGTATTAAAATTTTAAACTAAAAGTATTAAGAACATAAAAATATTAGAAAATAAAAATAAACAACCTAAAATGTGATGACAAATTGACAATTCCTTCCATCAATATCATCTAAAAGACATATACCAAGTAAACAAGATGTACTGTATATAAGTTTTACACAATATAATTTTTGCACCAAGTTTATTTCTTTACTATCAAGGTAATCTCTTTTACAGAGAAAAATGAATATAGTATATAAAATTTTGAATTACATCAATATTATTTATATTTTGAATTAATTAAAATAAGTACATCGGTTTGTCAGTTTGGTTTAACTGAACCATTTGAATTTTGAAGAAATTTAACCTAATGATTTAAATATAAGCTTTGGTTCGGTTTGATTCAGGTTAAATTTGGTTTGGTTCAGATAGTTCGATTCGGTTAATATGCCCACACTTACCGTCAATATTAGATCATTTATATTTATTCTCTTGCTATTTGAGAGAGTCTCTCTTGTACCATTTCAATAACATAAATAAAAAAACGAAGCGAAACTGTTTATACCATTTTATGGGTCCGATGCGACTAATAACATCAGATAATTATTAGTTTTCAATATTTTCTAGTTCAAAACATATTTTAATATTTATTGGTAAATTTAATTTGATATAAAATTTATTTTTAATATGCTAATCTTTTGGGTAAATAAAATTTAATTGTTCATTTTTAAAATATAAAAAATTATATCCTAAAAATATTTTGAATTTACAAAATATTTTTAAATCATTTAGAGATACTTTAAAACTACGGTAAAATATTTAAAATTAGATATGGAGACATTTTTACATAAAAGTATAATTTTAAAAGAAAATATACATAAAATATATTATATCTAATTAAAAGCTAAGTAAAAAGAAGTTTTTGCATAAAAAGAAAATAATTAGAAATAAGTAAAGATATTTGAAATTCTAGAATTAAAATCCTAATACTGTTTAACAAATAATGCTTATGCTAAAAGTCAATCATTTGAAAATAAAATCTAATAAACTAATTTATAGTATAGGCCTTTTGTTTGAAAAAATAGGCCCTAAACGAATGTTTATTTTTCTCTAACATTGTCACGGCCCTGAAACTAAGATGCATCCACAATTTTTTAGTCCAAAAAAGCAAATGTAACCTAACTAAGTTATGAAATCATGCCAATCAAACCACATCGTCAAGCTATATATAGCTTTGCAAACTAACAACTATTAACAGGTTATTGTAGAGGCTGATTGATCAATTATTCAATTTGAATGTGGATGAAAAAAGCTATTAGAAAATCACCATGAAATGAAGGTCTTAGTTTTCTTTATCTCCTTCTCTTTCAAAATCGACTCATACAAATGTTTCAAGTCACAAGCTTCCAAGGTCTTCATAGCATTCTATACGCTAAGAAATTTCGCAAAACCTTTCCAATTTGTTTTGTAGTACTGTTGATGTACTATATTACCTAGAACGACGCAAATATTTTTGCTACTTCCTCTTGCACAGAAGATGACAAAAGTGAGATTGTTTGTACAAAAGAGGAACCTTTGGGTGTGGGATTGTGCTAAACTGAAGTGCTTGATGTTATTGAATCATAGAGATATGTTTATATACATGATACATGATAAGATTAAATCTAATGAGATACTTATCTAAATCTAATGTGATATTTGTCTAGATACTTATCTAGATTATATATCGTCAATATATTGCAATGATATGGGATGAATTGTCCACTTACAAACCAGAATAAGATGTTTGCTCGTGGGGATGTTGGATTAATTTTTCACAAGAAAGAGAGCAGAAAAAGTGCATTTGATGGGGTTAGGCGTATCTTGGTTTGCAAATGTGATATATTCAGTGATTAATGTGTTATTCGCAAAGATCTTACAATTCTCTCTGCTCAACCTCATTAAAAGCAACTAGATGTCAACAGCTTTTTCCCTCATTATGATTCTCAAAATTTTGGTGTTTTTTTAAAAATATGATTATGGTGATGATTGACCGGTCATCAACAGTTCGATTATCCAAGTTGGGCATCACTAATTTACATGCTCTAAATTGAGTAGGGTATACGACTGTATTAGAATTACGTATTTGTGCTAACTATTGTTACTAATGCGACAAACCTCTTTGAGATTAGAGTTAGCTAAGACCATCTACATTGCAAGATCTTACAAGGGTATCTAAATATTATAAAAATTATAAAAATAAGAGAAACTCTTACAAAAGTTGAGAAACTCTTTGTCAGTGAAAAAAAAACTCCACAAATATGTATCGGTTTGTGATTGGTTCAAATCAATTATTCTTTTAAATTTAATTATATAATAAAAGATTTAATAAGAATATTATTATTATATTATTAAGATATTTAAATGAGAAAATCAAGCGATGGGGTTTGATGTATATAAACTTTGCACATTTGCACAAAAAAAACATTTGTACATATCTTTGCCATCAATACATAAATGAATTCTCTAAAATCTATACTTGGCATATACATGTTATGAGAGTTTCTCCAGCCAAATACAATTCTTCTTTTATCTCTCTATTTTAAGTATTTTAATATTAAAAGATTCTTCAAAAAAACTTTCATAATATTTTTATTAAAAAAAGAAAATTTACCAATAGAAATGAAACAAGTATGAAAATCCCTTTCTCAAATCTATTAAATAAGAGGTGCTTCTTATTCCCTTTCTTAATTTTTATTTTATTTATTATTTTGTCATTTAAACAACTTCATCTGGAGGTAGTCTTATAATTGGGTCAAAAATGTACTGTTTAAAATTTAATTATACAAGAAAAATATTAATATTGTATTTTGTGAACTATTCTTATGAGTATCTCGAAAGTACTATAACATAAACAAAACCATTTTGAAGGACGATCTTTTGGGTTATAAAACCAAACGAAAGAGCAAAAAATAACACAAGGAAATACCTAATCAATCATGGAAAAAGCCAAAATTGTCAAACCAACGATATTATTTTGGAAAAGTAAGTAGTGTTAGGAGAACTTGACGAAGAGAAAGACTCTAATACTTTCAATACGTTTTTGGTGCAAGGCCTCTCTTGCGGATCAATGACCGTACAGTTCAGAGCTAAGTTCATGACATGGACAATCTCGTGCTGATGTACTGACGTGGCGATGGTTGTGTCTATCCATTCATCGATTTGGGAATTTGAACATGAATATATAGCCCAGTTGACAAAACTTTGGTTGACTCCAGATTCTATGTCCTCATCACCAAAGGAACTTTTACCGGTAAGGAGATGAAGGAGGAGTATTCCAAAACCATAGATGTCACTCTTACTTGTCACCTCCTTGTGCTCCCTCGTTTCTAAGTTATAATTAAAAGGAGAAGGAAATTGAAAAACTAAGCTTAATTAGAGGGAAATAGAAAACAAAATTGCATATAAAATGGCTTTTAACAAAAAAAAAAGTAACGAATATAAAATCAAATTTGCCTTGAATAAAAAATGTCATTCTTTTGGATTAATTTTTTAAAGTCTCTTTTACTATTGTAATTTAGAACCAGAGTTTATAAAATTATAAAGAAATCATCTGTATACATATTTTTTAAAAATGTTAAAGGAAGATACAATGCAAAAATCAAATTTGACGATTCTACTTTTTAGAAGTCTCTTATTCTCTAACAGATCATATTTGTTATTTTTCTTCTTTGTATACGAACTCACCCTATTGGGATTTCTGACTATTAATTATATTATTTTATGTTTGGATTAATCATTTCATTTTGAAGTGAATTTGCTTTATATATAACTATTTTTAGAACACACATATATATATATATAAACGTAAAAACACTAAAAACATTACTATTATAAAACATTTATAAATATTATGAGATTAAATATTTATAATATGAAACTCAACTGTATATTATAAATTTATAATTTATCTAACAATAAAAACAAACATAATTCACTAAACAATTTTCCAAAACCCAAAATATAAAAGAAAAAAAACAAACCAAATATATATATATATATTCATGATAAATTAATTATAAAAATTATTTATAATTACAATCCCGCACGTATGTGCGGGTCATATCCTAGTATATATATATATATATATAAACACATGAAATTTTCCTATATGTGTTACATTTTATCTTGCATCATTGCCTGATTTTTCAATATAATTTGTTATATTTTAACATCATACCGAATTTATGCTATTTTCTAAAATTACTATCAGTCAATTTTTTCAAAACCAAAAAAAATATATAGAAAGTTACTATATTTTGCTCTTGTGTTTAACTTTGGTTTTAAAATATTGACATTTGTTTTTAACTTGGGTTTAAAAGTAGTATAATACATTTTACAATCACATACGAAAAATTATTGAACACAATCAGGGCCGGTACAACTATTTGGAAAACCCTAAACAAAATTGAAAAAAATACGACATAATAAGTACTTAAAAGCTATATATTTCAAACCGATATAAAATCAAAAAAGAAAAAAACAAGTATCCATAATGAGTTAAACAAAATATAAAACTAAATATTACTTAATAAATATTATAATTTTTGCATTCTTCTTTGTAAAATCATCCATCAAAATACAAGAAAAAAGAAAGAATGTGTTACATGAAGAATGTCAAAAAATCTGACTAAATTTTTTAAAAGAAAATAAAAATAAAAATTTGGGGCTTTAAGCGTAGGCTTAGGTGGCTTATGCCACGCCACGGACCGGCACTGACCACAATATTTATATATAAGATTATTCACTTTCGATATTGTTTTCAAAAGGTCATTTAGTGGCCTATTACTTTGTGTTTTAACTTGGATTTAAAAATTTGGAAAGCCGTTGAAATAATGATAATTTGGATTGTTTTCTATAACAGTTAAATACCTATGAAGCATGGAAACGAAAACGGATATGCGAAATCGAAATGTGTGAAAATGTGGAAACAATATTTTTGAAAAAATTAGGAAATCGGTATATATTGGAAACATGTCAATATATCTATATTTATAACTAAAAATAAATCCAATAAAATTGGAAATATATAAATTTAATAAATAATATTAAAATTAATGAAAGATAAAATAGATTCTAAATTTTTTAAATGTTAATTATAGAATTGTCATATGTTTAAAACAATTATACCAATCAAAATTAAATATAATAATAACAATACATTACAATATTAAGACATTATATAAAAATAAAACTGATAAAATTAAAAACCACTCATTGGAGATTGTTTATCTTTATATAAAACCTAGAAACATTGAAAGATATAATTTATAATATTATAAACTCTGATATATAGGTGAATTTTAATATGCAATTTTGATTAAAAATTATCTATCGCAAGTTTTAAAAATATAATAATTATTATTGTTATTATTATTATTACCATTATTAATACAATAATATTGTTGTCATTATTATTTTGATTTTATTTATTTATTAAATACAGAAAATTTATAAAACATGTTATATCACATATAAAAGAAGTTAAGTTTTGAAGAAAAGAAAATAAATATATAAAGAAACTAATTTTCAAATTACAAACATAATTAGGGTATTTTTCAAAAAATCCCTATAATTTTTATAATAAATTATATTTAAAACGAGTTGGAGAAAATAAAAACTAGTCAAATCGATTAATGACTTTTTGATCAAATTTATAATAAATGATAATAATTAAGTAGAATGAGATTGAAAAGTTTACTCGATTTTCTAAGAATGATGAGATGAGAGTAAACTGAGAGTTGAAGTCCCAATTCATAATCGAGATTCCAGTTTCCCTCGATCTCCATTTTTCAGATTCACCGTAAGGAAGATAACAGCATCGCACATGGCTTCCAAAAACCAATCCACTCCGTCCATAACTCCGGCAACCGCCATTAATCGGAAGAAATTCAGGAAGTAGTTAATTAACAGATTAATGACAAAGAAAATGGCTTTAACCGTCGTCGGCTTCGCCCTCATTCTCCCATTTTTATTTTAACAAAAATCATTTTATCAAAATTTACTCTAGTCTTGATTTTAACCAGGTGAATGTTTTAGTCTTGATTCCAACCAGACATATCAAGTTAGTATTTTAATCATTACAAATCTCAAAAACTCTTAGACCCCATGAAAGTCAGAAACATGAAGGGATGTGTTAGAGTGATTATTTGGTGATATCTATACTATTAAATGGGAATTAATTTAAGAGAATAACATCAAAGTTCTAAAGAAATTACATTGAAATGTCATTATATAAAACTTATTATTGAGATATGTAATATTCATGTTCATCTGTAAGTAAAAATATTAAAAAATCTTATTAATGTACGAAATTTTTTTCTTTAGATTGGAAACAAATAGGAATTTTGGCAATATCGTATTTTATACCATATATATTATCTATTAATTTGACCAAAAATTATTTATATAGCTAAATTGCCCAAATTAGATTCTCGATTCTCTTGAGTCAGCTTCTTCACTAAATTTTTCTTTAGCGATTCTTCCCTGAGAATAATCACCAATCTTCTTTTTGGGTTCATTTTTTCAGAAATCCCATGAACTTCAAAACCATATCTTAAACGTTTTGGACAGAAGACTACATCTCTATAACGAGTTTGTACGGAGTGTTAAACATGTTCGGTCATTAACAGTCCGTACAACCTGGTTCCACAGATGTGGTCATCAGCCCAAAGTGTTTAAGATATAGTTTTGAGGTTCATAGAGTTTCTGGAAAAGGAACATAAAAATATCAATGATTATGTTTAGGGGAGAATTACCAAGAAAAAAGAAAAAAAGAAATGAAGAACCTGACTCAAGAGAACCAAGAATCTAACTTAGACAATTCAATTAGCTATATAAATAAACTCATGTCCATTTTAATAAATTTTGTGAGATTAGATATAAATAAACTCATGTCCATTTAAAAACTTTTTAACCATAGTATATGTGAAATTATAAATAATTTTACGGATGAAAATAATTGTATGAGTTTTTTTTTTGTAAATAGTAAATCAAAATGAGGAGGGATTACTAATTACAAATATTTAGTATGATTTATTTAGAAAAGAAATCCAAAAAGAGAAAGATAGTAAATAAAATATATTTAAATATTTGGATGTAGGTATATTTGTGTTTGGTTGTTAGGTTTAAACAAACTCTCCTAATTGTTCTGTCAAAAATGTTTGGCAATAGGTTTTATAGTACTTTTCTTTTAACAGTATTAAGATACAAAATCTGAATAAGCCTATTATATATATATATTTGAATCTAGTAAAGATATTAGATACCTCGTGAGAAACATCACTGCCATGAAAGGTTTAGCTAATAAATATGTTTTGGTAAAATTAACATATATATATATATATATATATATATATATATGATGTGGTATAAAATATGGCAGTGATGTAACCTTAATTGGGAAGCACATTATAAATATAATCTATTTCTATACATAAAATTAACAGATTACATAAATACTATAAATATAACCAAAAATCTATACTATTAATTGGGAAACACATTAAAGAGAATGACCTTAAAGTTTTTAGAAAATTACATAAAAGCCATTGTATTAAACATTTTTAAGAATTATTTATTTAGAAATTTAAACGAGAAGTTATTATCAAAAATAATATCTAGATTAAATCTCAAGTTCCAGATTCTTTGCAAACTATTCATATGTAACCCGAAATAATAGTAAATATATTTAAAATATTTAAATTAACATGTAATGGCAATTTCCAGAAATCTCGATAACTATATATATTTATATATATGATCACGAAAAATATTGATATGAATTTTGAGGAATTCAGACAATATTACATGAAAAAGATAAGAATTTGAGCATAATTTCCTCAAACCGACAAAAATAAAATGTTGAGAAAGAGTTTTTTCAACCGAGAATCAGATCTGGAAAAATATCTTCTTCTTTCCTTATTTAATTTAATTTATAATTAAAATAATTAAAATAAACATAATGAATCACTAATGGATAAATGTTGGACCACTAATATGGGTCTTGCGTATGTTATTTCCGTAGTAGGTCTGACACTAAGAATAATATGATTGTTTCATTTTTTCAAATAAAATAACTTTGTTAAAAATTAAAAACAAACTTATAACTTTTAATAATGTAGGTCCTAATTACACATGTAAAAATATTTAAAAATTAATAATATTATTATATATTTCATATGTATATTATATATATGATAATATTACTATGTGCTTTAAGTAAATATCAAAATTAATTAGTAATAAGATTTTGAATAATCAGGAATTTGTTAAAACTAACTTAAATTGAATTATTCTTATTGGTATACAAGACACAATTAAAATAATTTTGTTAAAAATTAAAAACAAACTTAGAACTTTTAATACTATGTAGGTCTTAATTACACATGTACAAATATTTAAAAATTAATAAATTATTATATATTTCATATGTATATGATAATATTAATCTGTGCTTTAAGTAAATATCACAAAAATTAATTAGTAATAAGATTTTGAATATTCAAAAATTTGTTCAAACTAAATAAAATTGAATTATTCTTATTGTTATACAAGACACGATTAAAAAAATTAACATAAAATCTTAATCCCGCACGTACGTGCGGGTCCTATCCTAGTTTGAGTTAAAATAAAAATATTGTGTTATTGAAAATTTGAAATATGATTTAAAATATTTTTAAAATTTAGTGTGTATTGAATTAATAATTTTAAAATTTTTATTCAAATCTACCGTTATTTAAAACAGTATTAAAATTTGATTTAATAATTTCAGCAGAAATTTAAAGAGATTTCTTAGTTAAAATACATAGAGCCAAATGTCATGGTTTTATGTCAGATTTTTGAGAATTTAATAATAAAACTCATAATTTACCAAAATTTAACCAAATAATCTCAAAACTCATTAAAATTTACCTAAAACCTTTAAACCCTAAAAAACATTTAAACCCCATACAACTCACTCAGATTTCCTAAACCTTTAAAACCTAAAAAAACATTTGCATGATCAGTTGAAAAAAAGTCAGTTGTTATTTTATAAACTTTATAAAGAGAAATTTTCCTGACTTACCAAGGAACACTTGTGTAAAACCCATACAACTCACTCAGATTTGGTTAATTATTACAAACTTATGTACTGCAGATTTGATTTATCCAAATAAAATCATCTCCATAATGATAGATGACTAGATCAACAAAAAAACACTAAACCCCCATAAATTCAAGGACCAAAAGAAAATAAAAATGCCATAATTGAAGTGAAATAAGAGTCCTTAAACTAAGACCAAAAAGAAACAAACGACAAGTTTAAAAAGATCAGTCCTTTAGATTTTGATTTGCCAAGTCTCAAAAACAAAATCCTCCAATATCCTTCGTCCATTTGCATTTGCAGCTCTCAGATTCATCACTGTCTTCATCTTCTTCACTTTGAATTTTCATAGAAGAAAGATTTTAACTTTACCATCAAATGGTTCTGGAAGCTTCGTTTCTTTATCAGTAAGTTCAATTGTTCCATGGACATTGTCGACCACCAAACGTACGATGCCTGAAAACGCACGCAGAGATCAGGATAATAAGAACCCGAATCAAAAGTCAATTGCTTTAAGGAGAAACCCAAGGCGGCAAAAGAGAGTTGTGGTGAAGAATGAGAGTGAGAAAGAGGTAAAGGTGATGCCTTTGGTGAATACTGTAGTAGTAAAAAAAGAAGAAGAGATTAGGGTTTTGGGAGAAGATAAGAAAATGGATGTATTTGATAATAGTGGTGGTCAAGCTGCACCAGTGCCTGATGATGAAGGAAATGCTCATCCTGTTCCTGAAAAGGTTTCAATTCTATTATTGAGTTTTGTGTTATTTGGCTATTGCATTGTGTGTTGGGTGTTTGATTAGGAGAAAGTTTTCAAATTGAAGAATGTTTTGATTCTAAAATGATGTTCTCCTTTGGTTTTTACAGGTTCAGGTTGGTGGTTCTCCCATGTATAAATTAGATAGGAAACTAGGTAAAGGAGGTTTTGGACAAGTTTATGTTGGTCAAAAGATCGGTACCAACACTCCTGATGCTAGATTTGGGCCTGGAGCTATGGAGGTATGTTGTTTGTGTTTTCAAATTTTAGTAGCTTTTCTTTTGATTTCATATGGTTTTTTTTTTTTTTTGATTTTGATGTGTTTGCTATTGCAGGTGGCTTTGAAGTTTGAGCATAAAAGCAGCAAAGGATGTAACTATGGACCACCGTATGAGTGGCAAGTTTATAAGTGAGGTCTATGGATTTATCTGCTTTGTTCAAGTAGCTTGGTTTATAAAACGGTGGGATTACTAATATATGTTTTATCATCGGTTTGTTCAGTGCACTTGGTGGCAGTCATGGTGTGCCACGAGTTCATTTTAAAGGTCTTCAAGGTGATTTTTATGTGATGGTACGAAGATTTTGCTCTGGTTGGATAATAGCACTTTCTGTTCGTAGCTACTTGCGGTATGACTAAATACTGTTTTAATCTGTCATACAGGTTATGGATATTCTAGGGCCTAGCTTATGGGATGTTTGGAAGAGTACCACTCAAGCGTTAGTATTCTTTCCAAGAAGCTTATACTTTTCTCTGTTGCATCTCGGAGATTTTGTTATATAAACCATTGATGAACATAAATTTTCCTGAAATGAGCCCTTTTATATTGGTACATACTGTATGCTTTGTTTGTTTTGTACATTCCAGGATGTCAACAGAGATGGTTGCATGCATTGCGATCGAGGGAATTTCCATATTGGAAAAGATGCATTCTAGTGGGTAATTTTCTTATACTTTGGCTTACTGTGGTGTTGCTATAACATTAGATAATTTTGTGTGCTATTAAGCAGTGTTCCTGATTCTGGCAGATATGTGCATGGCGATGTAAAACCAGAGAATTTTCTGCTTGGTCCTCCAGGAACCCCTGAAGAGAAGAAACTTTTCCTTGTAGACCTTGGCTTAGGTATACTTTATTTTTTTGTAACAAGAGTGAGTGTACTTTGCTGTCTTTGTGCTGCGTATCCAATCTGTTAATCTTTGCAGCAACCAAATGGCGCGATACCACAACTGGACGACATGTTGAATATGACCAGCGTCCTGATGTGTTTAGGTAAGTTGATTCAGCTAGGTATAAAATGTGTGGTATTGATTCTTTTCAAGGACTTCACTATTTTGTTATTTGTTACTTATGTGTTGGCTTTTGCATTTTTAGAGGAACATTACGTTATGCTAGTGTACATGCTCATCTTGGTAGAACTTGTAGTCGGAGGGATGACCTTGAATCTCTTGCTTACACTCTTGTTTTCCTTCTTCGAGGCCGGCTTCCATGGCAAGGGTTCCAGGTTGGTGGCTCTTGAAGTTATTAATATTATATTGTTAGCATTTTCCTGCGCGAATCATTAACTTGTTTTTGTTAGGGAGAGAACAAAGGTTTCCTTGTTTGCAAGAAGAAGATGGCTACTTCCCCAGAAACTCTTTGCTGTTTCTGCCCCCAACCTTTTCGTCAATTTGTTGAGTATGTGGTCAATCTGAAGTTTGATGAGGAGCCTGACTATGCTAAATATATCTCCCTTTTCGATGGGATAATCGGCCCAAACCCAGACATTAGGCCAATAAATACTGAAGGTGCACAAAAGGTGATTTGGTGATCTTCTTTTTTGATATGTCTATCGATGTTCTGGTATTAGTTCCAGTCTAGAATGGCTAAAGCTTTTTATTGTTTGCCTTCTGCGAAGCTCATACATCTAGTAGGTCAAAAGAGGGGTAGGCTGACAATGGATGAGGAGGACGAACAACCAACAAAGAAGCTCAGATTGGGAATGCCAGCAACACAATGGATCAGTATTTACAGTGCTCACATACCAATGAAGCAACGGTGCCATCCTGAATCATACTCTAGATTTCCTGGTATATACTTGGATGGACATGCAGCTGACATATATTTTATCGTGTTGTAGATATCATTATAATGTTTCTGATACAAGGATTGCACCGCACATTGAAAAAGGATTTGAGGATGGGTTATTTATCAGCAGTGTGGGTTCTTGCTCGAATTTCTGGGCTTTAATCATGGATGCAGGAACTGGTTTTTCAGCTCAAGTTTACCAGCTATCACCAGTCTTCCTCCACAAGGTAGCTTCATTCACTATTCTCGGGTAATATTTCCAATATTATCATGTCTGCACTGTTGCTATCACTTTCATTTATGGTGATATTCTCCAACTTGTGCGTTTTGCCATTTGGTTGATATCTTCTAGGAATGGATTATGGAACAATGGGAAAAGAATTACTATATTACAGCAGTAGCAGGAACAAATAATGGGAGCTCGTTCGTGGTTATGTCAAAAGGTAATGATGTTATAGTTCTTATGAATGCATGTATAACACAGTTTATCTTTCGTTTTATGTCTGGTTCACAACTTTCATTATTCCTATTCAGGGGCTCAGTATTTACAGCAATCCTACAAAGTCAGCGATACGTTTCCCTTCAAGTGGATAACTAAAAAGTGGAGGGAAGGATTTTATGTTACATCAATGGCAACTGCTGGAAGCAAATGGGGGATTGTAATGTCTCGTGGAGCGGATTTTTCTGACCAGGTCTTGTGAAGCTTATTTATTTTCTTTTGGGTCTTGAATAGAACCATGCATCAGTTGTAGTTACATCAGATTATAATATGTTTGAATAGAAGCCTGTGTCACTTGGAATTACATCATATGATAATTTGTCTTTTTTTTTGTGTGATGCAGGTTGTAGAACTAGATTTTCTATACCCGAGTGAAGGTATACATCGTCGATGGGATAATGGCTACCGAATTACATCAATGGCTGCAACTTGGGATCAAGCTGCTTTTATACTTAGTGTACCAAGAAGGAAGCTTGCGGATGAGACACAGGAGACTCTTAGAACCTCTGCTTTTCCTAGTAGTCATGTCAAGGTTTGGTTGCTGATCTCTTATCTCCTTTCCATTGTTATCCGGCTTTTCAATATCTTGTAAATGTAGCTTCTACTCTCTTTTCTCTGCAGGAGAAATGGGCTAAAAATCTTTACATAACATCAATGTGTTATGGTCGAACTGTGTCATGAAGTTGTAAGTTTTTGTTAGGATGCAACTTAATTTAGCTTCACCGTTCATCCGCTCAGTGAGAAAGAAGAACTGTTGGGACAGTGATGATATGGTGTTAACTAGGGATATCTATTAGCAACGTTGAATGAGAGATGTATGCTAAACTCTTCTTCACCTAATGCTACAACTGTTTTAATGTAGTGTATCAACTGTGTTTTAATTTGGATGACTTGTTAAACAAATTTAAATTTATTAGAAAGAAAGGAGTCTCAGCTTTAAATGTTGATAGTTCTAAGTAGGGATGGGCAAAAAAACCGAAATCCAAAAACCGAACCGAATCTGAACCGAAGAATCCGATTTCGAAACCGAATTATGTAACTATAAAATCCGAACGATTTTTACATTTTCCTATTCTGGTTATCCGAACCCGAACCGAAAAACCAAAAATATATCCGAAACCCCAAAATAAAATTATATATATGAAAATATTATGTATATTTTTGAAATTATACTGTATTTTACTAAATTTTATAAAAATTAAATATATTTTTATTTAATTAAATATATTTTTATTTAAATTAAATATATTTTTATTTAAATTAAATATATTTTTATTTAAATTAAATATATTTTTATTAAAATCTAATAATTTTTTAGTTTTTTCTCTAAAAATATATCTTAATCTGATCCGAATCCGACACCTATCTGAACCGAACCCGAACCGAATAGTTACAAAATTCAAACAGATAATAAAATCTTCTATCCGAATTATCCGAATCCAAAAAAATTCGAACCTAAATCCGAATGCCCATGCCTAGTTCTAAGCTCTCGTATGGATTGTTTTTCCTTAGTTTTATTTGTTTGAAGTGCATAATTTGAGGCATCTCGGTCTTTAAAATTATTCTGCGGATACTTCTTGTATCCAAGATTGGTAAGTATGTTTTTCCCCCCATACTCTGAAATATTGTTTGAAGCATGAAGATGTAATGTGGTAAAGAGTAAAAGACAATCCGAAGGGTAATAATAAATGACGCATTTTTCTCAAAAACTTAAACGCTCAGCCAGAAATTAAGTGAGTATGAGTTCAATTGATTTAAATTTATGGTTCCCCTATTTAAGATCACATTATGAATATGTATAATGTATGTAAAATTCAGCAAAAAGGATACTAGGATAGTACCACTTTTGTGGAAGTGTAAAGTAGAAAACTTTCTTTGGTAATGAGACTATGAGAGTGAGACATGGTTCTATTTACCATTTCAGCGCATGTCATCTGCAACCTGTGAGCCACGAACTGCCCAGAAAGATGATGGCTTCAACTTCTTGTTCGTCGCTGTGAAAAGCCAACCCAGCTGGGTTTCACAAGTCGAACAATTTGCAATTGTCCATGCATATCTGAGGATTTAAGACACATATATCAAAGTTATTATGGTAAACTTGAAATAACACAGATTTGTCTGCTTAGTAAAGTACAAGAACACTTAACAGATGCTCTTAACAAGTAAGCCTATGCCTATGAAAAAAATTGACCAACCAGAAGCTTTATATACACTAATGCTCTGAATATTTAGCTTGTTTTGAACCAAAGCTAGTTTTTAGATCATACAACTTGGAAGCTCCCTAAGACGTATAATAGTGGTTAACTAAGCTTTATTTATAAACTCTTGAGGTATCAAATGAGTACTAAGTATAGTTAAATTGGTGATAAAGTAAAATTCATAGAGGATTACTGGAAAAAAAACTCTTACCCAGGAAACTAGCTGTCCTTTTTAACAGGTCTACCAGTAAGTGCTATGTCATTTGCTTTGTAAAAAGTCATTATCTCATGCACATAGCAATGTGGGTTTACGTAGGCACCGAGAGGACCTTCATTAGACATCACCAACATGTCTTTTCTTCTTGCTATGACAGTCTGCATTAATATGCAAGTGTCTCGGTCAACCAAATATACAACAGAAAGGAAGTAGAAATGATATTTGCCATGCACTCCCACAGCTCACCTGACAATGTTTACATCGAACACGATCAAAACTCTCAAGTAATTCAATTTCTCGCTGTAATCTGTAAGAGACTCCCTCAAGCTCCAAGAGCTCTTGTCTAATTGGCCGCTTTGGTCAATCCTGCAAAGAAAGAAAACAACTTTAGCAAGGATGAATCAAAGTAAAAAGGGTTGAAAGATACTAAAAGAGAAGGTAAATATTACAGTGGCTAAGGAAGAAGAACGAAGGTGTGTTGTGAAAGTCAACACAGTCAACAAAAGAGGAAGATGGGGTTTTATCTGAAGGGTCATCGAAATTATATTAAGACCCAGCTAACTATTTTCTTAATTAAGTTAGTTTTGTATAAAGTCAGAGTTGTTAGATCCTAGAATTTATGTGTAAGTTTTTCTAAGGCTAGTAGAGCAGTGCGGCTACTTAATTATGTCTAAGAGTGTAGAAGCATGTCTCTACTATTATCTAACCTAGTAAAAATCCTTCTATTTAATCTCTGCAATGTAAACGTTTCTGATCAAAATGAAAAGGATGTGTGTTTAAGGAACATTTCTTCTAAGAAAAGAGAGAAACAAAAATCAAACCTGATTAAGTGAGAATTGTAACATGGTAGCAGAGCTCATCTAATCCGTGGAATCTGTTCAAGTAAAAGAGAAAGTGAAGTCAAGGCAGAATCAAAAAGTCCTCAATCATGGTGTTGAACCTTCAATCATCACAACTAGTGGCTGTGTTTGATATGAGTTCTGGGCTGCCAAAATGAAAACTATTCTCTTATAGATCTATGGGAAGTGGTGAAGGATGGAATCTCAGAAGAAACTGAAGAAAAAGACAAAGAAACTGCTACCTTGAAGGCTGCAAGAGCAAAAGACATAGCAGCACTTCAAAATCTCCAAAATGCAGTGGCTGATGTGGTCTTTGACAAGATCCTCTCTGCAACCTCAGCTCATCAAGCATGGAAGCTTGTGGAACATTCATATCTAGGTAATGAAAAAGTTAAACCAGTTAGACTTCAATCATTAAGGAAGGAATTTGAAAACTTAAAAATGAAAGAAGGAGAAAAGGTTAAGTCTTAGTCTGATAGAATCCAGGCTGTAGCTAATCAATGTGGGCCTTAGGAGAAGGAAAACTAAGTTTTGATGCAGTTGTTAAGATGCTTGCATCAATGCCAAGAAGTTATGCAAGTTTATCATCTCTAATGGAAGAAACTAAGAAGTTAAGAACCATTACCTATGCCGTATTAATCGGATCTCTTGAAGCCCATGAGAAGAAATTCTTTCCTGAAAATGAAGAAGAGAAGGGGCATTCCAACACGATTCAGAAGTCTAAACATGGAAGGAAGAAACAAAGAGAGCACAGGGCAAACTAGTTTCAGAGGAAAAAGATGGTGTGGCTATTGTAAATGCGATAATCACAATGAAGATGTTTGTTGGATCAAAAGTGGAAAGATCAAACCTGAGTTTAACAGAAGCAAGGACGCATGCTTCAAATGTGGCAAGGCTGGTTACTTCTCAAGAGAATGCAGAAACAAAAGATCAGAACAAGCATACATCAATCAAGAAGAAGATGAAGAAGCGTACCACATGTTTACTGCCAGATAAGAATACCAAAAACCTTATGAAAAGCATATATGGCTGATTGATAGCGGATGCACAAACCACATGACTTCTCAAGAGCATCTCTTTATCAGCATCAACACAAACTTCAATATGCCTATCCGAATTGGGAATGGAGATGTTCTATCAACAAAAGAAAAAGGAAATATCACGATCATGACAACAAAGGGCAAAAGAATCATTAGAGACATGTTGCTTGTGCCACATATCACTAAGAATCTGTTGAGTGTCTCTCAAATGCTAGAGAATGACTATGAACTCACCTTTGATCAGAGAGGATGGATCATACATGATCCAACTGGAAGAAAGATAGCTGAAGTACCTATGATTAAAAATAGTTTTCACTTAAAGATGTCAGAAAATGAAGAAGCATCTATGTTAGTCACCAAAGAAACAACTGGTCTGGAAGCAAATCCCACCAAAAGTAACAGTCAAATGGGGAATATCTCAAAGAAAAATGAAACAAAAACTCAGAAAGAAAAATCAGCAAGTGAGAAAAAAACTCAAAGAAGCTCTGAGCTAAACAGAGAAGTAAACAAAATGGAAAAGGCAAAAGAGATGAGTCAACAAACTGTAGCAGTCGAGAATGGAAAAGAAAAGCGAGTTAACACATCTACAAGGGAAATTCATTATAGAACAGAAAACAACAAAGTTATGGCCAAAGAAATCTATGAAATCACTCACCGGAAGTTGACAGCTCAAAATTGTATCAAAGGAACTGCTCCAAGGAAGTCAAAACCTCATCTGAGGTTGTGAAGAAAGAATCAGGAAATGGAAGAGAATACTGCACCAAGAACACAAGGGAGAGTCAAGAACAATGAGAGAAGAAACTCAAAGGATTTGGGATTCATATATCATACTTAAGTGGACAAGTTGAAACTTCTAATCAGAACTTGACATTCCAAAAGAATAGCTGCAAAAGAAAAAGTAAAATCACATGAACAATAAAGCATCAATAGAGGTATCACAGAGAGAGTGACAAGCATCACATCAAGAAAAGAAAAGAAACCAGCTGAAAGCTACGTCGATGCTATAACAGGACCAATCAAAGAGAAACCCAATGAAACAATCAGGCAAGCAATCAAGACAATAAAAAGAAGGAATTGAAGCCAGATGAAAAGTTAAACATGAAGGTATTGGAAGAAAAGCTCAAAGGTAAAAAGGTTGAATCTTCTAAGGGAATCATAAAAATTGCAGAAGCAACTCAAAGGGAAACCTGTGACAAGAGCAAGAACATGAAATCAAGTGTTACCATGAGCTACGCAGATGCTCTAAGGAAGATCCCATCACTGACTCATGCCTCAATCCAAAAGAAATCAAAGGTACAAACCTTCGTTGTTTTAAAATCAATTCCAACATCAATTAAAGAGTCCAAGAGGGAGTGTTGAGGTTGGCCTCTTTGGTCAATCCTGCAAAGAAATAAAACAACTTTAGCAAGGATGAATCAAAGTAAAAAGGGTCGAAAGATACTAGAAGAGAAGAGAAATATCACAGTGGCTAAGGAAGAAGAACGAATGTGTATTGTGAAAGTCAACACAGTCAACAAAAGAGGAAGATGGGGTTTTATCTGAATGGGCCACTGAAATTACATTAAGGCCCAGCTAGGTATTTGTTTAGTTAAGTTAGTTTTGCACAACGTCCGAATTATTAGAGTTGTTAGATCCTAGAGTGTGTGTGTAAGTTTTTCTAAGGATAGTAGAGTAGCGTGGCTATTTAATTATGTCTAAGAGTATAGAACCATATCTCTAATAGTATCTAAAGTAGTAAGAATCCTTCTATGTAATCTTTGCAAAGTAAACGTTTCTGATCAAAATGAAAAGGATGTGTGTTTAAGGAACATTGGTTCTAATAAACGAGAGAAACAAAAATCAAACCTGATTAAGTGAGAATTGCAACAAATAAACAAGAATAGAATATCTGGTTTATTCACAAAGCTTCCATGTTTTGAACCCCAACTATTTGCTTCCACAGATCTGCATATTATCTTAGCATTAGCAGACTCTTAACGTTTCCTACTTTTAGAAGACGATCGAAACAAACAAGGAATTTACCAGGTGCTCTTTGCGAAAGATGATATGAGTCGGACATCTCATACACCCAGTATGGCCAAAATGTTCTAGGACCCCTACAGAATTGGGTTAGATCAGTATTTTTTAGGAAAATTGCCAGCCTATTTTGTCATTTCCCTCGTGAAACAAGACTCTTGCCAAATTCTGATTGGCCATCTTTATTTTTGTCGTCTTGGCCAGAAGATAAATATCCAACAGACCTAGAGCTGCATAGATTAGACCCACTAGATTGGATATCAGATGTGCTGGCTACTTGATCATCATCACTACTTGTTGCGTCATAAGATATTGAGTCAACTACATAATAATGATGTAACATCCGAACCCGTTAATTTGAATTACAACGTTAATGCCCATTAGAAGCTCATTAAACCAAAATCTTAATTTAATAAGGAGACTTATATAAAGGGGATATTAGGGTTTTGCTTATAATTTTGTGGCCATCTAATCAGAAGAAGAGATAAAGAGAGAAAAAAAGAGAAAAGAGAAAGAAGAAGAAGGAGAAAATAAAATCGACCAGTTCTGGGAGAAAGGAGAAACGGAGGAGTAGATCAAATTATTTTCTTTTCATATTTCATGGAGGAATGCACGACATCAATAGCTAACCATTGCCACAAGTTTATCGTAATTAGGATCTCTTATCAGAAAGTTATAGCTGTTCTTCTGAGGAGGATTTCTGCATATCCAAACCTATCAATGTCATTGTACAACTTCAAGAGCAATTTCAGAGCGGCCGTAAGGAGTTAGAAGATGATCAACCTATCAATGGAAAACCCCAGACTTCAGCTTTGTAGAGTCACTGTCCGGATGTGTTTGAAGATAACAGCGGGTATGATATTTTTTAGGAAACCTAGTTGATATAATTCGGAAACCCTAATTTCTATTTTGGGATTTTCTTCTAATTTTGGAAAGTTTCTATTAAAATAAAGTCTAGAAATGAAAGTTTTAAAAAGGAAAGATTCCGGAAAAGTAAATCATTGGTTGTCTCTATCGTATAGTGGCTAAGGTGAGGGTTAGACTCACAATCCCCCTACATATCTGTTTATCCTATGTTTAAACTCTTCTATCCCTAGTTTATGATTTGAATATGTATGGTCTTTGTGATTGAGTCTTTTATGATCGATTTTCTTTCGTGTAATCTGGACCTAGTAATTATAGAGGAATTCATATATTGAGTGTTTCACATGTTGTGGTGCTAGTAATGTGCTATATATATACATATATGTAGACTCGGTGGAGGTACATAGTCGGCGTTTCTACTGTACTACCAAGGTCTTTTGTGTGTTGGGTATGGTCAATCAGTCGATCGTTGAACCGTGATCCGATCCTGAAGATAGCTCTCTGGATGATACTGATTCGGACACGGCAGGGAGTCAAGGATCATTGCCCAACATACCGGTTTCAGCCATTGACTGTGACCATTTCAAACGTTATCAAACAAGGTTCAACCTCATCATCAGTCAAGGCCTTAGGAAGAACACTTGGATCTGACCCGCACTAGGAGAAAAGACCAAAGATAAAATCCTTAGTGTTTTCACCCTTACCCGGTGAAAACACACCACTAAAGTTGTTAGGACATTAATACTCTTTTCCCCTTGATTGGTTTTTATCCCTAAGAGGTTTTGTCAATAAAATTTTTAATGAGGTTCATGGTCTAGACGCATTAGGCCCGAGCCGGTCATCACCCTTGCCAACCAGTGGCTTGCGTAGTACCATTTGGCCCTAATCCCTATCCTTTCCCCTTTTACCTTTTTACTGTTGTTACTTAAGAACTTGGTTTTTACAGTTTAAACGGGAATGTAAACGCCCGAAGACACGATGGTCCTTTGTAAGGGTTAGATGTCCTAGTAATCCCGCCTATTTAAGAACTTGTAACCTTACCCTTTGAACTCAGATTTGAATAAATGCATTTACTTAAAGCTTGCTTTCTAATCTCCTTTAGTATAAACATCATTGTCCTCGAAGTTCTGGTCGCACTCCGAACAGTCGTATCATGGTGTTTTCCAAATACCGTGTGGCTGGCTATCGATCCATTGTTTTTGTTCCTTACGCTTTAACCATCTCGTTTCATTCTATTTTCCTTATCGTTCTTTCCCTACCATCATCATTACCTCATTCCATCGTTGTTAGCATTCTATATCATTGTATCCCCTATCCCATCACTTTCCACCTCTGCCTCTATCCATACCGTTCAGGTTATTCTTACCGAGAAACCTGACCGCATCGGTAACTTGCTACCGAGAAACTTTTACCGCATCCGTAACTCATTACCAAGGAACCATATTGCATTGGGGACTCGCTATCGAGAAACTTTTACTGCATCGGCAACTCACTACCGAGAAACCTTTACTGTCTCGGCAACTCGCTACTGAATAACCGTACCACATCGAGGACTCGCTATCGAGAAACTTTGACTGCACCGGTGATTAGCTACCAAGGATCTTTACCACATCAAGGAATCACTACCGGGGAACCCTCACCGCATCGAGAACTAACTATTGTGAACCTTTAACTGTGACTTGGTCCGTATCCGCAACCTCACAAATTACTCGGCCGTACCGCATACGGCTTTTGGCCGTCTGTGCCTAAACCCGACCAGGTTGATAGTGGAGTCACCATTCCGGGAGCATATCACTGGGTGTATCGATAAAGCGTGTACGGACGGTGTGATTGGACACTATCCTATAGTAAGCCTCTTCGAATGGTGGATAAGCACTTATCTCGTTTAGAAAGTGCTTTAGATGCTGCTCTTATTACATGTTTGGATATGGACTATCGTGGTTGTGGTGTTAAGCTCGGTATGCAGACTTGTGTTGCTCTTACCATCCCATATCTCGCTGTGTAACTCTCTTGTTACTCATCTTTTTTTCTCTTGCAGGTTAGTTAGGAAGGTTTTTGGCGGGATCTGAAGGTTAATTCGTTGACCAGGATCACACTAAGAACATGGTATCACAAATGAAGTCTTTTATGATGGAGAAAGAGCATTTTCAAAACTTTCTTCAGAATTTGCTACTGATTGTGCGTCAGTATCTCTAAGTGGTGTAGATAAAGACATTGTACTATGATAACGACCTCGTAAATTGCTTAATGGTACCAGTTTCCCAGCCATATATCTCTGGGTGTCCTCAATGGCACATTCTCAATAATTTGAATTTTGTACCTCTCCGCAAGGCTGCAAGAAGGGTTTAATAAGAAATAAGCTTTTTCAAAATAAATCAATAAATATTTCACAAATTTACTAATAAAGAGGCTTTATTTTCATACAAATCCTTCAACGTCTGTCCGATGCTTTAAGCAGAACTGTTTATAACACCTCGACCGCCATCGTCTGTGAGTCTTCACGTTCTCTCTAGACATGTAAGCCCAAACCCTCTCTAGGCCCATTAACCCCACATTCTCTCTAGACGCATAGATCTCACTCTCGTCTGATGGGCAGTACGTTATCTCGAGAAACTCTAAAAACTTGTTAGTATCCTTACAAATAACCACATGATATTTCTCTGTATTTCGGCCTCTCTCCCACGGTTCCGACTATCACTTCCCGATAGATCAATCATTCTAGTGTTACTCCAGCCTAAGCACGCTTAACTGTGGAGTCTAACTGGATAAGTGACAAGAAAGATAAGTGTACTTTGGTGACATAGGTAGTCAAATTAAATCTTTTAACCCTCTCATCAACCACCACTATTTACTAGAAACTGGGATGTTATACCGTTGTTGCCCACGAGTAATAACATTCAACAAACTATCCCCAAGTCGACGGTGTTGTCGTATCTGAGATTATAACCGATAATCGTAAGTTACATAACAAGAACTAGGAGATCAGAATTGTACCAACAGATTAAATAGAACAATAACCATGCCACTTCCTAAGTTCCTACATGAAGACCCATGTCGCAAGCATTGCTTCAGAAACATAGCACAAGGATATCACAGTTTTAGGTAAAAAATCAATCAACAAGGATACCGATTGTAAAATATATTTATTTTATAGATTTTGTGGTACCACCAATCATATCAGATTACACAATTCCAAATAAAAACTCCAGAATATGTCAATTTTATGTATAAACAGTTTAATATTCTATATAGAGAATATGGAGATAAGTTTTTAATATGAAGATGCTCTAATAATTATAAAATGATGTAACCTAAAAATACTATTTTCAAAATGAATATAAATTTACAATAGTCAATCAACTCCATAAAAAGCTCATGAGACACTAGCCCTGAGCGTTCGGGATCGGATCGGGATTTTGGGTTTCGGATCTTTCAAGTTTATAAGTTTTCATACTCTTCGGATATTACTAGTTTTCTGTACAGTTTGGTTCGGTTTAGATATCCAGAATATTAGAAAAGAAAAAATAAATTTTCAAAAATATTATTAAGAACTTTAAGATATATCGGTTACTTTGATATTTTGGTTATCATAGTAAAAATAACTGATATTTTGAATTTATAATTGTAATTTTTATAATTGGATTATATAATATATATATATATATATATATATATATATATTTAATATAAGTATATATTAATATAGTTAATATTTTGTTATATAATTATATTTTGTATATTTCAGATACTCATTCGATTTGGGTTAAGATTCGGTTTTTGGTTATAAAAATTTAGGACTTATTCAAATATCTTATTAGTTCGAGTTTGGGTTTACTTCTATTTTTTTATATCGATTACGGTTGGGTACTTCAGATTTTGCTATTTTTGTCAAAGCCTATGAAACACACCCGAAACCTGAAAAGGTGTAGCTTCATCTAACAATCACTTGAATTAAATAACATTTTTTATTTTTTATTTTTATAAGAACATAGATATTAAATAATTTATTAAATCCTCATATCTCACATAATTCATAACTCATATAATTAGCGTTTAATTTATTTAATTATTGTATATTTTGTTAAATCTAACTATCCGTATAATATAAACCGATTTTTTTAAAAAAATTAAGCGGTCTAGGCGTTAATCGGATGGCTTAAAGGGATCTAGCATCTAGACGGCCGCCTAGACCGCTTTTTAGAAAGTACATATAATTAGGCTAAACATTTTCTATTGGAAAAAAACAAATGCCTTTGATAAAAAAATTTACTCCAAAATGGTGATTCCAAAAAAATGACTTTTTCCAATTCTTCTACTCTCCTTTACTATTGAAAAGACTTCTTCAAAAACGTTATTTTGGTGGGAAATGAAACTGTAACTCAGACAGATTTTTTTCTAGGAAAACAGATGTTTGTGATTGAACGAAAAATACAATTTGTGGCTTTGGTGGAAAACCGAATTCTGCAATTTTGACGAGGAAAAAAATTATATAAATTAAATGGGTCAATGTAGCATTGATGGATCTAAAATTCTATATGAATGAGAATAAATGGGTTATTACTTATAAATTTAAATGGGTTTAAACGAGTTTATATATTTAAATATGATGAATTTAATGAAGACATGGTTTGACAGCATATGATATATGACATAGCTAATGTCTGTTTAACGTATAATAGGAAAGAACATATTGTCAATATTAATAACAATTTGATTTTCAAATGTAACAAGGACACAAAATCAAAATACCACAAGTCATGCCAATCCAAGATAAAGATTTACAATTTAACAAGTTACTTCGTGAATACAGCCAATTTGGCATAGCTTGAAAAAGCAGACAACAAGCCTGAGATAATCTAAGCGTCCTAACTTAAATCCACAATTCTTAAAACGTCAGCCACTGTACTTGCAGAGGTTCTCAAAACCCATGTACTCATGTCTTTGGAATTTTCCAATCATGTTCACTATTCCCACACCACCTACAAAACAACCATAATAAAAATTTCACATCTTCCCAAGGTGATCAAATCGCGCTTGTAACTGCGCGGTTTTATCAAGAACTCTTAAAAGTTTGTAGCTTAGGAGTTATGAGGATTATGCAGGTACGAAGGTAGTTTAACTCACAGACACAAAAACTAGGAGGAAAGGGAAGACAATATTAGTTCTAGTCATGTACCAAGCGATATGGCACTGACGAAAATCATGGATGCCAGGATGAAAATGATGAGAGATGCTCGGCCGAGGGCTGCAATTAGCCTTCTGACTACATGTTGTCCAACCAAAGCTGCAAGTGTTGCCACTGCTACAAGGTATAGAGCTGCAAAAGAGTTAAAACATATTGAGGATATCGCGAAAGTTTAATCGATTTTCATGGCCTTGTTGAACAGAAATGACAGAGAATTCACCATATGGAACCGGGAATCGTTTAAGAAGATAATATTCAACAACAGACATAGATGAAGAGAAAGTCATTGCAAAAGTAGCTGTGGCACTTGAAACCTACAAAAAGTAAACTCATTAATACAAGAACAAGTGATTCTTGATTATAATGTTATAAGTAAAGATAACTAAATTCACACCTGTGGTGGTACACCAAGCTCCAAGAACAATGGACCCATGATGAAACCTCCACCTAAACCAAGTAAACCACCGACTACACCTGCTAATATACCAAATGTACAATAAAGAAGAAGCTGACCAACGGTGAAATTCGAGCCTCCTTGTCCTTTAGATGCAATGATTCTTCTACCTTGGTACAAAGCTACTGCCTCATAGCCTGATACACCAACTGCAACTGGAATCTATATGACAGTAGGAAAGAATAAACATCTATATACCAGTATACATAGATCATTCTGCAAACCAAATCTAATAGACTCTATACCTGTAACAAGTTTACAACCCAATATGCTGTTGAACAAGTAGCCACATTTTGCTGTTTCCATGGTAAAACATGACAAGTATCAATAAAGTTTTGTATGCTGTTTATTGCTTTATAAAGCAATGTAATTAACCTTGGTGATCTGCAGTGCTAGGAATACAACCCAGACGAAAACGAGAAGTCCCAGTTCCTTCCAGTATACATTTTCAAGAATACTTACCTGTAGTACATTAAAATGGTTAAACGTGACATAACTTACAAATACAGAACCAACAGTAATATAAAGAGAAATGACATTTACTTCTTCTTTCTTCTTGTCTCCAGGGTTTGAACTCGGGGCTGCTGGAAGAGGCACGTATTCCACTTCTGTACCAGATACACCTGATGAAAAATTTGATTATGTGAGCAACGTTTTCTCACAATAAAAGCAAAACAGAGATATTGTAACATGATGGTTCTTAAAACACTCACCATTTGACTCTAAACGCTTAGCAGCTTCCTGCAGCAAAGAAGAAAAGTAAAATTTGATGGTTTATTCAATAAGATTGGTATTGTCTAGTGGTCTAGCATTAAATGATACAACTAAATGTTCATTGGATGAGGCTGAGAGATCATAAAAAACAATGGTCCTTGGTGTTAAGTTAGCTGAAATGTACCATTTTCTCAATAGTTTCCTTACTCCAAGTCTCAGAACCTTTCAAAAACGCCTTTGTAGATGTACCTATAGACATAAACATGAAGAAAAATGGTTGATTTTAAGTCTAATCGTGGATAATGGAAAGCTAAAAACTTAATTTACCTAGAAAGAGGATGATGAGTAGAACTGTAACCAACCAATCTGGGAAAATAACATTAAAAGCAACACCAACACTAATCCCAAGCATTAACATAGGTTGAATAAGCAAAGCCAGATCATAATCAATGATAGGCATATCAAGTGTTGGATGTCTCAATCTAAGATTGTAATACACAGTTGATACAGAAGCTCCCATTATCATACCTAAAACAAACAAAAAAATCAAAACTTTCATATAGAATATATAGCAAAAAATGTAAATTAAACAAAAACAAAAAAAAAACTTACATTTTGAAATAGCTGTAGATGATTTAGGATCAAACCCAATAATTAAACTTAACATAGGTACAAAAATTCCACCACCACCAACACCACCAACACTACCAAACGCAGCTCCAAAGAATCCAATTAGTGTTCCCAAAATGATTTGCCAATTAAACTCAAATTCCTGATTGTATTACAAATATAAATATGAGATTTTTGAAATTAAAGAAGTAAAATAAGGTTAGAATAATAATAATAATAATAATAATAATAATAATAATAATATACTTACAGGCCAAACATGATGATAACCTTTTTGATTAGATTCCCAGAGAAAATTAACAGTTGTGATTAAAAAACTAGATTCATTTTCCCGCGTTTCTGAATCAAATCTTCCTTTGAAGTTTCTTTCAGCGGAAACGAAAGCTAAAGCTAAAGAGAAGTTGATAAAAACCATGATCATAGATCTTAGACGTAACCACTATGAACTGAGTTCTGCCATTTTTTGTATTCGAAAATTTACAGTGACTTCAATGAGGAATGGAGAAAACAAATCAAGAGGAGGACAAATTCAGAAGGGGAAATTTTGTAATAAGCCTTCCACGATTTGAAACGAGATCAGAATCTAGAAGACAAGTGCATGGAAGTCAAACAAAATTCATAATTTTCACGAGAATCGAGAAAATATGTGTGAAGAGAAAAAAAAAACAAAAGGGTTATAAATTGTGTTGATTCCAGCCTTTATTGAACGGCGTCGATTTCTTTAATGCTACAAAAAACGTTATTTCATCTTATAACTAAAATGACAACTTTAGCCTAATATATATATATATAATGGTAAATGATATTTAGAAAAATAAGATATGATATTGTGCATGGCCATGGGACACTAATCTAAATATGTTATTTGTAGTATAATTGGTGTAATACGAGATATTGTGCGGCTAGTTATATTTAATGTTAATCACAATTGAGATAATTGATGTTAATAAAACAACTATTATAAATAATATAATTAAGTGATTATAATCATATATTAATGAAAATCAAATTATAACATGGTAAACAGATTAATTTTTTTTGAATTTGTGACATTTGAGCAATTGATTGTATTGGAGTAGGATGTCAAGTAAACGAGTACGATTAGTATCTTGTTTTTTTTTTGTATTATTATTCTTTAAATATTAAAATAGAAGATAGCCGACAAAAAGAAATAGAAAAAAAAAACAGAGATACAGATATGATATCATTAATGATACTTTGAGACCGGACCAGAGATCACGTTATGGTGTAGGACCCATTTTTAAATAGTAACTTTATTATGTAGCTACTACCTAACTTATTGAAAAATGTTTAAAATATGAGTATAATTTATGATATCTATATATTTATATAAATAAAAAGAATTTAATATGAGTAAGGGACTTTTTTGTCGTCATCTTGGTATTTTGTTGATAAGAATGTATAAATATGAAAGTTGAAACAAAAGAGCCCAAAAAATTAGAAGGATTGTAAGTGTAATACGGCTCAACAGTGGCACAAACGGAAAAATATGTTATACTTGAGAAGTGTAATTTTATAAAATAAACGATACAAAATAATGTTTGATTGGAAAACATATATTATACGGTAAAGAAATATGTTTGATTGATAAACAAGTATCAAGTGATGCAAAATATAAATTTTAGTTTAATATTTGAATAACAATTAAATTAATAAGATTAGAGTAATTATAATTAAAATTGTTTAGTTAGTGTTCATGAAGTAATATTCTTATCTTATTTGAAGTAGAATTTCAAATATATATATATATATATATGAGATAAAATGTTAAATAACAAAAAGGTAAAGTACAAATGTATAATACACTAGAAAATACTATCAAAGATTTTTTTATATATATAATTAGAAGATTCTGCATGGACTACTTTGATTTTTCATATCATATATGCAATTTTGTCTATTATTTTCGCCATATATACTGCATATGTTACCTCAACAGCTTCAAAGTCACTTAAGTTAGATTTTAAATCTATATTGTTTATTTTTGTTTCTCACAATTTATTTGCATATTTGAAATTCTGATAAAACTATGTAATCTTATTGTAACATTACCACTCTTTTTGTATGTGTAGACTATATCTTGGGAAGTTATAAATAATTCTCTATTTTTCTTCCAAATTCCAAACTTTCTCTCAATGACAGAATGCAAAGATGCATGTCATTGATTGAATACTTGATCTTTATTCCTAGGAGCAAGACCAGAGTTAAACTGGGACATATAATATCTCACAACTCTGTTTCGTGATAATCTATTGGGAGCCAATAATCCTTGTTTGTTTGGATAACCAGAATCAACAAGATAATACTTCTCAAATGGAGGCAAAATAATTTCAGAATCGTTTTGTTGTGCCATTGCAAGAACAAATGTATCGTGTCATGATCCTGGTGCTCCATTCCAAATATTTGTAAATAAAATATTTAAAATTATATGAAATCCATAGTTTAAAGCATTATTATGGGCTATGAAATCTATTATTTCAACAAAAATAAGTTTTCAGGTTTTTAGTACGAACATCTACAGTTTTTTTGAAACTTTTTATGTAAACTCTTCTCTTCCAAGTTGGGCAAGAAGTTGGGGAGTTACATATTAAATAATTTTGGTTGAAAATTTAATATTTAAATCATATATTACCATAATGTTCAAGGATGCATTATTGTGTTATTATTTTGTTGATTCCAATACATTCCTTGTAACTCAGACTTTACTTTAACGCATACATGAGTTTCATCCATGGCTTCAATAAATCCACTAAATTATGACCAATATCTTCGATCTACTTAAAGTATTTCGGGAATTCGGTGTAACTCTTCTCTTGTTGGAGTTATAATATAATCACCTGCCAGTAGTTCAGTTGTCGTAAGAAATTCTATATATTTTCTTTGTTTCTTAATTTCGCCCAAATCTCAAACTAATATCTATTTGGCTTCATTGTGCCCATATATACGTAGACACATAGCTACAACTTCTTCAATGCTTATATTTATTGTTTGAAGTCCATAATTTGTTTGTAACGTATCACACAATGTTTAGAACTATGGTAGTGATATTTGTAGTAGCTAACGACAAGCATCATATTTTATTGCACTTGACGCCAAGTGTTTCTCTATGCCAAACATCCATCAGTTTGGGCTGCTGCTATTTCAAAATATTGATGATAGTAAATCAACATTGGTTAAATCATTAACTGTGAAAATTGCTCATTCTCCAAATTCCACAATTCTATTCTCTCTCTTTGTAGTTTGATGTATGTCAGCTTTTACCTCAGATAAACACAATGGAAAGGTTGCAAGTGCACAACCAAATTACATTTAGTATTTAAGGATGGATCCCACAGAGACTAATGAGCTACGTTACGAATTTGTTAGATGAAAATAAAGCTAATACATAACAAATGGGTTTGTTTTGGGTTTATCATAATCAAAAATAGAAAGAAAGCAATGCAAATATCAATAAAACGGAGTGCTAGGTTTCAGGGAATTCCCAGGGTACTATAAATTGTTTCATGCAAGATAATCGAATAAAGGAGTTTCTGCTTAATGATATTCTAGAATTCAAATCTTTAAGGTGTTCATGAGCTACTTTCGCATACCCAAAAACTTAGTTCAACTACCTAGTTACTTACTTCCTCAAGAAGTTATGCAGTTACACACAATTACACCCAATTCTATTTGTTCAAAAATTTCTACAACCCACTCCCGCAGATTGTGTCCTGATGCTCTTCTATATTAGCTACGTGAGTTATCAAGCTATCAGAAAGTTAATCCTGATAATAACAGTAGCTAGCATACCGTTCAAGCTATAACTAATATATATATATAAACCTAGATGATGAACTATAAACAAATGAACCTTAATCTAACAACCTAGTTTAGGAATCCATGAATCCCCTTTCAAAAACTCTTAATCCCAACAAGAAATATACTCAGATATAATCAAACACACCAAAGCAAGAAAATATAAATAAGTAATCATAGCATACAAATTAAATAAAACAAAAGGGTTCAGAGGTACTTCTTTAAGAGTTATAGAGGAGATCTTCACCCCTAATGATATAGAAAACAAGTAAGCAATGAAAGAAGTGGTAAAAAGTGCTTCTAGGTCTAAAGAGCTTAGAGACTCCGACTAGAGTTTATTCATCCATGCCCTCTAGTAGAGTTTATATTCAGTATTTATAGGGTCTTGAGGCGTCTAAACTCTGTTTAGGTTTGACGTAAGTTAAATATAGTCATTTGTTTCAATGGGCCTTGAAATAGGCTTGGAGCCGTGACGGGTCTTCAAATAGAACCAGAAGAGGGTCTCCACTGCCATCACGGACCTTCAAATGGTGCCAATGAAGCTTCCAGGATTCTTCTGCATGACAGATCTTCAAAGATCACATCATAACTTAACTTCTGATTGGCTGAGTGTAATTGAATGATTCCACTTGGAGGTGAATTATTACTCTCTAGCTTTCCAATAACATTGTTTGCCAAATTTACTTCACAAGAAGGTCTTTAAACTTAGCTTCGAATCTGGATTTCAGTCTAAGTAGGAAAACGTATCTTGCTCTCTTTTTGATCCTTTTCTATTATAAGCCTGTTAAGACTTATGGAAACTAGAATTACTCAAAATGTGGCATTTAAATACTCGAACCATGATAAACCACATGTTAAGACATTAAAATCATAGCTTAAGATGGTAAAATACCGGTGTTATCATAGTTTAGGTTGTAAATGCCTTGTGATTGCAACTGCTATATACAAAAAGTCTGAAAATTTAAACATAAGATAAGAACACATCGAAAACATTTATAAAATTAGATGTTCTAACTAAAGAAAATGTTGAAATAGATTAATAAAAATATAAATAATTTCATTACATAAACTAGAAAAATAAAATACAACTATTAGAAACTAGTCTTTGTCTTCCACTGAGTAATTTTGATGACCTTCATTTATATTTGTAGATTTTTCTTGTGGGTTTCTCCAAATATTGAATAGACCTCCGGATCTAGTTGCATGTAAAATATGGCCAACATTAAATATTTGTGAAATTCAGAGCATGTGATGAAGTTTCTTGAAGATTTAGTGAAGCTCCTACTGCTCCATCTGAAACATCTTGTTGAGTATTCCTTTTACACTTTATATTTGACTTCCAACTGAAAATCCATATGGAACATTAGTTGGAGGTATTCCTGATGAGCTGCCTTGCTGAAAATTTTGTTGCTGCCGTTCTAGGTGAAATATTGATGGCGCAACCCATAGTTGAAAGTTTGGTGGTGTGCCCCCATTGTGAAACATTTGTTGGTGTGCACCATCGTTGAGCATTTGGTGGTATGCACCATATTGAGCATTTGGTGGTGTTCCCCATTGTTGAGCATTTAGTTGTGTGCCCCATTGTTGAACATTTAGTGGTGTGTCCCATTATTGAATATTTGGTGGTACTCCCCATTTTGAGCAATTGATGGTGTTCCCCACTGTTGGCCCGAACCTAACTGTTGTGGCACATCTTCAATGAGCCATCAACAAAACCAAACTTTTGCGAGCACGCAATGCTGTCAGTAGTTTTCGATCAAAATTATCACAATTGAGAAGAATCTGTGATATTAAACTCCCTGGATTATCACTCGCCAACTGATCATACGGATGTATCGTGTGATGCTTCTGAACTTAGTCTTCAGCCCTCTTGGGCACCACGCTCTTCGCAGTTCCGTCTCCATCAGTCATGGTCGAGTTTCAGATATTAAAAAAAATATTCTTAGTATGATTCTGATACCATGTTAAGTTTTATGAAATCTTAACTCAAAACCAATTAGAAATGAGTGGATTGACTAATATCTTTTATATATTACTGTTAGTACCTTTGTACTAAGCTCTTCTCGGACCACCCTACTTAGGTCAACAAACTACGGTCAGATACCATGTCAAAGAGTTGTAAATATAAAGTTTTTCTCGGTGTATTTCTCATAAACTCCTTGAGCTTTATTTATACAAATTACTTTGACCTAAATTAGATACATACGATGTACATATAAAAGACCAAAAAGGACAGAACTAATATTGACATATTGATACTCCAATAATGTGAGCTCTCACTTTAAATTAACTAACTCATGTCATTTTTCTTCCTTTTGAAGATGTTTCATGAATCATGTTGCAGTAAAAAACTCTAACAGTGTTGGTTCATAATTGCTGGTTTTTCATTGTAGTGTTGTCTCCTTAGTTGCAGGCTTTGCATGGCTCTTAGTTGCAAGTTTTTCATTTAGTTTCAGAACCTGCAATTTCAGTTTCATGTAATGTGTAGGTTCCCCCTTTAGTTCTATTTTTGTGAATTTGAGTTCAGTTCTTATTGGAAACAAGTTCTAAAAGAATGACTGAATTGGCCACATACTGAACCTGCAATTTTCTTTCAAGAGAAATACTGCATCAACTTACTACATTGTGATTGAAAAAGGAAGGGTCATTGCTGCATCATTGCTTCCATATAGTTGCATCCTAAAGAAAACTAACAACAGTTTGGAAATAAATGACTTTGTAAGATTGGAAACGTTTCTTTTGCATTTCTCATCTCTCAAAAGTTTCATCAAATACTGAGTTAAATAATAATAATAATAACTAGATTTGTACCCCAGGTATACTGTAGATAATTTTTTTAGTTATAATATTATATTCTTATGTAATTTTTATTAATATTTCTATTTTACTAATGTGATCTGAAGTCGATATTTTGTAATTTTTAAAATCTTGATGTTGTGTGTTTAATATATATATATATATTATTGTTATTTAAAATAATAAATAATAAATTGTTTAATTAGAGTTAAGATTTTGTTATTAATATTTTATTTCATAACTAATATTGAAAAATTTGGATGTATTGATTATAATAGGTTTTTAGTGTTTGGTTGTTAGGTTAAAAGTTAAAACTAATTTATTTAAGTCTTCTTCGATTATTTTTTGGAAATAGATTTGATAGTATTTTAATTTAATAGTAGTATAAGATTTGAATCCGCGGTAAACCATAGATCAATTTTTGATATAAATTTATACGATATATAATATATGTAACATGGTTTTAACATCGGATCATATTATTTTCATGTTATAATAAAAAATTATGTTTTTTGCTTCGAATATATGCCAGATCAGTCGTAATTTATAACAATTTAGAGCAAACTCTACTGAATTATATATTAAATTATTCCGATTAAGAAAATTCTAACTATATGAAAACCAAAAATTATAAATAATATAAATATGGTAAATATTTGAAATATGTCTTTAGTTATATTTGTCAAAATTATACAAATGTTTTGCCACATTTAACAAATATTAAACCATTTTGATTAAAATTAAACTAATTTTTATTTAAATTGAACACTTTTTTAACCTTAAAACTGAATTAAAACGGGTACTAAACTTTTTTACCCGAATCCAAAAAACTCAAACCAAATCCCCAAAACCTGAATGATATGGTATATGTCCGTTTTTAAATATACGAATCACAACATATGTAGAAAAAAACAAAAACTTTATTACTTATATCTATATATAATAATTTAAAAGTAAAAATATCAGATCAAATAAAGTTGAAAGGGGATTCCTAATTATTTTTCAATATATTTTATTGATTTAAATTAAGTAGAAAAAATTAAAGAAATATTAAATTATTATTAATTTTTATAATATTAATATATATATATATATACTAGTGTTTGGATGTAAGAATTAGATAAATGGTGTTTGGCCACAAACTTTTGAATTTGTACATTATAATAGTGTAAGGATAATAATAAAAATAATAATAGTTTTTCTTCTGTAAAATGTGATTTTCAAGAATGTTTGTTACATTTACTTAAAACTTAGATATGACTTTGATTCTATAAAGTAGAAGTGTAAATTTTAGTTGTCAAATTCGTATCTCGCGGACACATTAGAGAAATTATATCAATTTAAAAGTGAGGCTAAATTTATCATTTTTGTTGATTTAAGATTGATGCTAGTTGTATTAATTTATGTCACTTAAAAGTGATGCGAGACTTACAAATCCATATCAATTTAAAAATGAATATCGTTATTTATAGAAGTGTTACTAACACTAAATTATATAATCATTTACACAAAAATATAAAAATATTTAATTTATTGATTTAAGATTGATGCTCGTTTTATTAACTTATGTCACTTAAAAAGTGATGCAGGAGTTACAAAGTTATATCAATTTAAAATGGATATCGTTATTTATAGAAATGATACTAAAAATTAAATTATAGCATCATTTACACAAACAATATAAAAATATTTAATTTCACTCGATTTAACATTACTTTTAGAAATGGCCCTATTATTCTAGCATAAGTAAGAAATTGATGCTTTATTTGAAAACAAAAAGACACTAAACATAGTATTTTGTAGTGGAGAAGTTTTATAAAACAGTGAGATGCAATATTTCATCTAATAAATAATCTAAGGTTGTATTGGTCGACATAATATAGTATCAACTCAAAAATTACATTAATTTAGTTAGACGGTTGCAACGATTCACTTAAAAGGTTTAATAATTCACTTAAATCTCCAACAAATTGTTGATATTGAACCCGTCGGGGTAGCCTTCCTTTGAAGCGGAACTACAAGATTTCAAGGCTCTTCCAATCTTCTTTATCTTCTTTTAGTATTAATTTTCTCTTGCTAAAACTATAAGAGCACGTCATAAATTATTTCAAGTAGCAACATGAAAAGAATCTCAAACAAAACATGATTAATATTTATAACTTCATGAACACAACTCATCCTAATTGGCTTTTGATGAATTTTGGGAGGATATATTGATGTTTCATTCGGGATTATATCATACATAGATATAATAACAATAATAATAATAATAATAACATACCATATTTTAGAGACAAACTTTGTAATAATAATAATAAGCTTATACGTATATCAGTTAATTTAATCCTAATTAAAACTCAGATTTAATGGATAAGAGACATCCTCCCTGTATAAAACCACTTGCTTTATGTCAACAACAAAAAAAAGAATGTCACATCCAAAGAAAAAAAAAAGGTCATATTTTGACTATTATTTGTAATCCAGTCAGATACTGGCATTTAAAATGTTCACTTCACCAATAAATTATTTATACAAGTTGGCTAACGCAATTTCATAAGCCTTTCAATGCTGACTTTGAATTAGCCTCAGTTTTACGTGTTCATTTTGTGTCCATCCAGCTACTACAACACATAAATAACACAGCTAAGAGATTCACAAAGTTAGAAGACAAATTACAACTCAAGCAATAACTAAAAAAATGATGTTTGAATCACCAAGCAAGAAGAGATGGAACGTGTCATCTTCAGCTTCATCTTACAAAGAAACAATTGTACTTGGAAGATACAGCAAGAGTTGTAGAGAACAAAAGCAACAGCGAAGAGTTCAGAGACTCGTACCAAAGTGGAAGGTTCTGTTGATGAAGCTTAAGCTGTTACCTTCTCCTTCTTCTTCTACAAAGGTCGTGGCTTATGAGCCTTACGATTACTCTTTGAATTTTGATCAAGGGCCAGGATGGCATGACCATGATGAGCCTGAGAATTTTTCTAGGTCTTTCTCTTCACGCTTTGCTGATCCCACTCTGATTCGAGCATCACGTTTGCTCTTGTATTAAGTTTACTTTTCTTTTTTCTTCTTTTCTTTAATTTTTAAAGCTTTTTTTAAATGATGAGATAGTGCCAATTAGCATTGTAAAAAAGAAAGAAAAGAAAAGCAAATTTGGATCATTGTATTATTTGATTTATTTTGGAGAGAACAAATATATTATTTGTGTCATTAATTACTTCTCAATCACTATTCTTTTATGGGTTTCTCTGTTGCTTATCACATATCTTCTGTTCAGTTTTTAAGTGAATTAGTTTATTCATTTAATTGCACTTCATAATGAGAGAAACTCTAGTCTACTTAAAAAAAAAATTAATCTACTTTCTAAGCATTTCAGTCTATATAAACTCATAATTGAAAAATATAATTCTATAAATTAATAATTTCAAAATTATAGTATATTAATTTTTATTAAGTTATAGAGATAATAATTTAGCTACATACTAATAGGAAAAACTAATAATTCGAGGCTGGATATTATTTTGAATCGAGTAATAGTTTTACATGTCTTATTAGGTGGATGGTTTTGCTTAGTTTTGATACATGTTTTATTAGGTGCATGGTTATTTTTAGTATCGGCACATGAATTATTTTCATTGGAGATACATTACCTAAAGAAGACAAAAATCACATAAAAACTGCATACAGTTTATATCTGTCATATAATAACTGTCCACAAAATTCTAATAATAATACGTTTATAAAAAAGTACAGATAAACTATTAACGAACAAGAAAGTGAACAAAATCATTGAAAAAACTATAATAGAAAAGAATTAGGCCTAGATAATTGAAATAGATGAAAGATACAAGATATAATCATCATAATTAAGAGAAATGAGAGAATAAAGAAAATAAAAAGAAGTTAAATTTTTTAAAATTTGAAAATAAAATCTGAAGCCATTAGAGATGGTCAACGTGAGTTACAACCAAAATTCTCATATAACTCGATTGCTAATTCCGTAGAGTTATGTGGAGTCTAATAACTTTTTTTTATCAAAATATTTGTTATGAGTTTTTTCTTAAAGGATCAAATCATTCCTGCATAATTTTTAAGATTTACAAGATCTTAGGAAGTCATTTCCAAAAATATCAAAAATTCTCCACAGTCCTTTATAAAAATACTAGTATCTAACATGTGGAGAAAAAATTATATATGGTACATGGAGATCTGAGACCTATTATCCGGGATCCAGACATATCCGCTTCCAAAAACTGGATATCCAAGTGGACAGAGCTGATACACTCCCAGAACGTTAGTTTCATTATCAGACCAGCCGGACTGACGTGGGTGACCGAAAAGGTTGTACGCGGAACCGGCGAGGTTACCAGATATGGGTGATGACCGGTAAGGTTTCCTCGATGATAGGCTTCGTCAACGGTTCAGTCTCTCAGTAGGGAAATGTCATTGCGGTAAGGATTCCTCAGCGGCAAAGCCTCGATGCCGGTACGGTTTCTCGATAGAGAGTAGCCAACGCGGTAAGGATTCCTCTATAGAAGGTATCGATGCCGGTACGGTTCCTCGGTAGCAAGATGCCAATGCGGTAAGGATACCTCGGTGATACGGTCTCGATGCCGGTACGGTTTCTTGGTAGTGAGATGCCAACGCGGTAAGGATTCCTCGGTGGTACGGTCTTGATGTCAGTACGGTTGTAGCGTAAGGTGACGGGAAGATGGATGGGTTGATGGAATCGAAATAAGGACGAGGGATAATGGGACAGGTGGGACAAGTGAAATATGGAAGAGAACTATGAGTAACAAGAACAATGGATCGAAAGTTAGCCACACGGTGTTTAGACAACTCCGTGATATGACTGATTGGAGTCCGAGCTGAGCTTCGAGGACAACGATGTTTAAACTACTTGAGATTCGAGAAAAAGCTTTAGCAAATGCGTTTATTCAAATCTGCCTTTGAATGTCGAGGTTACATGCCTTTATATAGGAGGGATTCTTAGGGCATCCAACCCTTACAAAGGAGCAGCGTGTCCTTGGGCGTTTTGCATGCCCGTTAAAATAGTAACTCAAATTTTTAAGTAAAACAACGGTAGAAACATGAAAAGAGGAAGAGATAGAGATTAGGGCCGAGTGATGCCCACACAAGCCATGAACTGGTGAGGTGATGACCGGCTCGGACCTAATGCGTCCGGGTCGTGAACATCGTCAAAAACACCTTTTTGGGAAAACAGCTTTGGGATAAAACTCAACAAAGGAAAAAGAGTGTTCTTTTTCCAAACGTCTTTAGTAAGACGTTTTCACCGTAACAAGGTGAAAACGCTAAGGACTTGATCCTTATCGTTTGTTGTTGTAGTTAGCTCAGGTTGGTTCCATACGTCCCTCTTTATTCCTTAGCCGGTCACTAGGTTCATCCGGGTTTAGTATCGTTGCGAGTGCTCGCGGTCAATAGCTGAGACCGGCATGTTGGGCAACAGTCCCTGGCTCTCGTCCGTATCTGACCCGGTATCATCCGACTGGCTATCCTCGGGATCGAAGGAGGCTTGGACCTCATCAGGATGCATATACAAACGAATAATAGAATTATGGATTCGGCTGGATGCGCCTAATATAAAAAATCCGACCGGATATCCGGATTTGGTCGTATTTATATTATAATAATATTTTCTTATTGATACTTTATTAATATATATTTTATTCTTTCTTTATATTTTATAATAATAATAATAAATTTAGGTATTAATATTACTAATTTCATTATAATATATATTTTTATTTTATTTTCTTTAAATTTTATATAATATTTTTTTTTAAAATGGATATTCGCAACCATCCGAAAATCAAAATCATATATCTGGCTGGATGCAAATGTGGATGCTGATTAACTCAAAAAGGTCGGATATCCACATAAGGACAATACATATATGGTGACCTGCCTATTTCTAAATGATACATGAGATTAGATTCTCTCATCATAAATATAATTTTATCATTTGTAATATTTTCTGTTAATGACACATAGACAAATCTAGTATTCCAACATATAAGTATACCATCGCCATCCTATTCCATATTCATCTCCAAACTTTATTTTAAAATCGAATATTCTTCAACTCAACTCTATTTTAACTTGAAAATGGAGATCTCTTATTTTTGCTTCATATTTAGAGTGAGAATAATATAAGAGAAAACTCCAATTCCAAACTAGAATTACTTTAACATAAGAATCTCTTCTAAATGGAATTTTCCTCATAATCATATAAATATTACTTCAATAATAATATTATCATAATAATTCAAAGAGAATTGTTCATCCTAATATACTATTATTTTATTTCTGTTGTTAAATATATCATTATATATAAATATAGTGAAGTGATATAAGTATATTATATATTTAGTATTTTATTATGTATTTGAAAGGTAAAAATGAAAGACACCTGAGATGTGTAATGAAGAAAGTTGATCTTATTACTTCATATGTTATAAATTACATAATATTTACACAATACATATATATATATACATATATTGTAAAAAGAAGGCCGTGAAGTATGGTAAATGTTGAACATAATAAAATATTAGATGAATACTTATTTATTCATTAACATTCTCCCTTAATTATCCATCCATAAAACATGTTACATACTGGCTCATTAAAAACCGTACCATATAAAACCCTATGGAATAAAAACTATGACAAGGGAAAAATATTATAGTAATGTAATCTCTCCCTGAAATGATGGATGTAGTTTATGCTTCATAAATCCCGAAATAACGTATTCTAATACTATGAACATGTTTTCTGAATGTTTTATCGGGAAGTGACTTCGTGAATAAATTAACTGCATTGTCAATATTACGAACGTTTTGAATGTATGCTTCTTGATTATTCTCGAGTTATCATATGTAAGAGAAAAATCTTGGGGAATGTGCTTTGTTTTGTCACTCTTTATATAACATCTTTGAGTTGTGTGACACAAGTAACCTTATCTTCAAATAATTATTTTGGATCCTTATTAATGACTATTCTGCTTGATTCTTGTATATGTTGGGTCATTGATCTGAGCTACACACATTCTCAACATGATTCCTGAAGTGCAATAGTCTCTGCATGGTTTGATGAATTAGCTACTAAGTCTGCTTTCTGGAACGCAAAGAGATTACAGTCCTACCAACTGTGAAAACTTTTCCGGTTTTCAATAGGGCTTTATGTGGATCCGATAAATAGTTTGCATCTCTGCCAACTAAATCAAATTTTGAGTTTTAGGGTAAAAATCTTAATTCAGTCGTTCTCTGAATATAACGGAATATATTTTTGATTTCATTCAAGTGTTTGCGCATGGGGGCTTAACTATATCTTGCATGTAAATTTTTAGCAAATGATATATCTGGTCGAGCCCAATTTTCAAGATACATAAGTCTACCAATAACGCTCATGTAAGGTACCTAAGGACCTAACACTTCTTCTTATCTTCACAAGGTCGAAATGGATCTTTACCGACATCAAGTGATCTACTGACAATAAAAGTATCAAATTAATAGTTTTGTCCATATAAAAGCGTTTTAAGATCTTTTCGTATAATTTGATTGATGTATGAAAATTTATTCTCGGAGATTCTCTATCTGGAGCCCAAAACAAAACTTTGTCTGTCCGATGTCAACTCTTCTTCCATATGAGTTTTTGTATCATTTATCTTCTTTTGAGTCCCAATAATATTCATGTCATCAACGTACACAATAATGATCACAAATCCGGTTAAAGATTTTTTATAAATATGCAAAGACATATCACATTGTTAGTATATCTTTTTCTCAACAAATGTTCACTTAAATGATTATAGCACATGCGTCCAGATTGTTTCAATCCGTAAAGGGATAGCTATAATTTGACTGCATATATCTCTTTAGATTTTGAACTTAATGTTTCAGACTTTTATAATCTTTCTGAGATTTTCATGTATATATCATTATCACATGATACATATAGACATGTTGTCACTACATATATTAGATATATTTTTAGATTTTTAGAGGCTGCTAAGCACATTTAAAATGTGATTGTAATTGCATCTATAACGAGAGAATAAGTTTCTTCATAATTAAATTTCAGTTTTTGAGAAAATCATTGGGCAACAAGTCGGGCTTTATATCTTGTTACCTCATTTTCTCATTTATTTTTCGTACAAAACTCCATTTGTACCCAACTGACTTTATATTACCAGATATAGTGACACTAGATAAAAAACAATTTCTTTTATTGACGAAGTTTAACTCAGTTTTCATGCTCATCTCTCATTTCTCCCAATCAGGTCTTTGCTGACATTCTTATTTGGACTTTGGTTCTCGATCATCACTTTCATAATCAATTTATATTGATATAGAGAATTAGAAATTTTTATCATCATCTTCTATCTCATTTATAACCCATAATTTTCTATTTTGGACATAATTAATGGAAATCTCAAAATTTTCATTATTTTCGTCTTCGGAACTTTTCTCTGTATGGAATTTTTCAGGACCATTCTTATTCTGGTCATCAGGACGTTTCTTTGTATGTGGCTTATGGATCCTTCTCATTTAGTTTTACCATTTATTTTTCTTACAATAGTCATTGAAAGATTGTAAAGTGAATTCACCAGTTTTATCAAGTCTTACTTTATTTATTGTATAACCAGGGAATTGTGCTCTTAACATAATTATTTAGGCAATGAATTTTGCGAAAATGTATTTCGTATCGTCAATAAACACACATGTGACCATCTACTGGATGTGTTAATCAACACTATAAAATATTAAAACAGTCTGCATTGTGGATGAATATATCTATATATCACCATATATTTTTTCTAAGAATGATGGAGCCTAATTCCCCATTTGGCTGGTGATGGCTGAGTTATTAATTTCTTTGAACAAACATTACAAAAAATTTCTCTCGATTGAAAAAATCTTCTGGTTTTTCAATGGATGGTCATTAGAATTATGTATAATGTTTCACATCATTACTGAACATGAATGCGCTAAACGTTCATGATAGACTTTGAATGTATTTTTAACCTTCTGGTTAACCGTAACATATGATCAGTCATGTTGATTTTTAATTGTAAAAATTTCTAGGTTCATCAATGATTTTTTTTGCAGTTGGGTTTAAAAACTAGTCATATGCTATTTTGATGTTTAAAACGTCTATAAGAATATTATACAATAACTTAAAACAAAGAAATAGTGTAACTGTTGTAATAAAGGTGTTCAAAGTGTAATCTATTGGCCTAATTCTTGCTTAATGTCAACATTGGGTAAAAGTAGAGAAAACAAATATATTTTTATTTCATGCTTGTGAGACAAGTCATTATGTCTATCAAAAAACATAGACGACAATAGCAGTAAAAGGAAAAGAAAAAAAAAAGGCTACATGGAAATCAAAACTTAACATTCATTTAAGCCATGGTGCTAAAACAACAGCTACTTCCATCAGAAGATGCAACTAGAAATCTTTGAATCATATTTTTCTTCGGACAAGACCTTTGAAAAAGTCGAAACTGTAGTTGATCATGCAATATATTAGCTTTAACATGTAATGTTAATCCATTTAATTGATTCAACACATGCTCAAAAGATTTACCTGTTGCCATCAGGGTGAAGCTCATACATTTGATTATCATCTCCAGTAGCCAACAAATATCCCGAAGAAGTTAAACCCTGAATTTTTTTTATGATTTAAGCAAATTACTTCATGAACTTAAGCATTTTGTCATGTTTGGATGCAAACTCAACGCATAAGAATCCCACCTGGATAGTCACAACATTTTGAACAACTTGGTCCTCATTTTTTTCTTCAACAATCACTCTTTGCCCTCTGCAAATTTGTAAATAATTGGTAAAGTTTGGATCACTAAACCTAAAACTGAATGTGTTAAGAAACTCAATATAGTCTTTTAGCTCAGATAGCGTGACAAATGGTATACGCATAAAATCAAAATCACTTCAATAACAAGCAAACATAAAATGCAACCGAAGAAATAAGCGTCACCTGTGAAGCCATGTCATGTAGTAAAGCTCCTCGAGAGATTTGAAACCTGTAAAGTGCAGGGTGATGATGATGGAAAGTGATTCTATTGGCTCAAACTTATCATTTCTCTTACTCTCTCATCTCATCTATATAATTAATCATCAAATATTGTTTGGAGAATACTTTAAAAGTGACAAATATGTTGTTCACAAAGAAGCAAGCTGACTGAATATGTAAGCAGTTTCCGAGATCAGAGGTTTATATTACCTTGGTCAATGAATAAATCAAAGAACTTTTCGAATTTCTGAAAGAAGGCACCAAGGATTTCTTCTCTTTTAAGTATGTTTGATTCAGGAGAGATGTCTTTTAACACTGCATTTAAACATGTGGTCGGTTGCTCGTTGTCCACATTCAATCCCACACCTGAAACAAGGATCAGTTTTGTCATTATCTTTTGGAAGAAGTCAAATCAACAAGAGTATAGAGTAATAATGATTAAAGAGTAATGCTTATTACCAACACTGACATGGAACTTCTTTGACCTGTATGTAGAAGTACACAAAATGCCTCCAACCTTAAGGCCATTCAAGTAGAGATCATTTGGCCATTTAATTTTAACATCAATGTACGGCAAACCCTGAAATCGATTAAATTAGCTAATTTATGAAGCAATGGATCAAGAACACAACCAAAAGTTTATTTCAAGAATATACCTTCTTGTCACAAACATCTTTCACTGCCTCAGTTACAGCAAGAGATACAACATATTGTATCAAAGGCACGACTCGACCATCTACCATTTCTAAAGTAAAAGAATACATAAGACAACCCTTTGGAGATTCCCACACATTCTTTGTTCTCCCTGAATATTCATCGATTATACAAACATGGTTTCAGGTTTCAATTTCAAATTTCTATTCCAACATTGTTTACAAAAATATAGTCTTTACCTCGACCCTTGAATTGGATGTCTGTGACACAAACTGAGCCAAGTGGAAGCTCAGAGAAGTTACTGAAAGATACTAAAAAATCAGACTTTAACACATAAGAAGTAACACAATCTTAAAACAAAAACAAAAAAAAACCCAAGAGATGGATTGCTTACTTAGAAACAACATCATGAGTGGAAGACAAACGTGGAGACCAAACCAGAAACCTCCCAAACCGATCAGTTGAAATTGAGTTCATAAAGAGTGAATGATTAAAGGAATCATCATCATCCCTAACCAAATTCTTCATCTCAGATTGCAAAAAGACTGAAACTTTAGTATCATCAGGGAGTTTAAGAACGTTATTGTTCTTCAAAATCTGTGCTTTTTCAATTTCCAAAGAAGACTTCCCACTTAAAAACAAGCTACACAAAGCATCACTTTCCATTGCTGAAATCAAAACCAAAAATGTATCAATCTGTTATTAATTCTTTGTAAAGAAAAAAGCATCAAAATTGTATTAGAACATAACTAAATCTTGTAATAAGATTATACAGAATAAAGATAGATTGAATCAAATCAGGGATCAAACCTGTGGCGGCTACGGAGTAAGAAAGACGAAACAAAGGCTTTAGAGAAATGAAACGCAATAAGTTCGCCAGGTCGATTTACAAACAGATAAGACAAGAGACGGTGACTAAAATATTCAGATATGATTTGGTTGTTGAACTACTTCTTCAACTAAAAATCAATCAATCCGTTTTTTTCTTTTTTTCTCTAAACCCAAATTGAATACGCAGGCTTCACACTCTCATTGAGAAGTGGTACTTTCGTCGAACACCTTGCATGCATTACTGAATCGGTAGCGGAGTTTATGGTTCCCGGGGATGTGGAGTCCGCTAGGAACTATGTGAGATCTGTTTAGACTAAAATAGTCAGAGATTTGCCGGGGGAATGGCCACCGTTGAAGTGGCTGTGTAAGAAATAACCCTTGCCAAGATAATACAGTTAACCTCTAGTCTACAAAATTTAAGAATTGCTAATTAATAAATTCTTTCAATTTAGGGCCGGATATCAAGCTTTTTTTGGACAAATCCAAATCCGGATCCGCATTCCAAAAAACTGGATAAAAATTATAATTATTAATAAATATTAATATTATAATAATAATATAAAATTTTAAAATATATTAATATAATATAAAAAATAAAAATTATTAAAACTGGATCCGGATATCCGGTCGGATTTTTTTTCATTATCCAGATTCGGATCCGCATCCAGCCGGATCCATAATTTTATTATATGGATCCGACCAGCCGAATATCCAATTTTTCGGAGTAGATAACGCCGGATACGGGATCGAATACCGGATATGATATCCCAAAGTTATTGGCCAATACAACAAGATAAAGATACTATAATTTTTTTTAAAAACTCTAACATATATATATATATATATTTTTTATTAATAATATAAATTAATAATTATATATTTATATATCTAAATATATAATTAAGATATGTTAGTTTGTGTAACTATTTGTAAAGTTCCTGCCATATATTTTTCAATTTCATCATCAACATTAATCTTAATAATAGTAGGTATATATTTATTTTTTTAACTCTGAATCTATTTATATGTACCGTTTCTATGTGCTTACAGGAGTAGAAAGAAAAAAAAAGAATCCTAGGATAATATAGAAATGGAAAAAAAATGCTATGTTAATTATAAAGTGTAATTAATTTATTGGTATTGGATTTAATATCGTTAGTTTAATGTCCGACCTAAATCAAGAATCAACGTAATTGAAAGTTTGATTAGCTTGGTAATGAAAGTCAGCCCCACGTTTCTCTGTCAATGGCACTGCAAAAAGCCATTGAAGAACAGCAAGAAGATTTCCGTCAAACAATGGGAAACCTCACCATCAGCCTTCATGATGCGTTGCAACAGGCTGTGGAGAACGCTTTAACGATGGTGCTTCAGCGACACCACCAGCAACAATTTACAAGAGCAAATGATGGACATGATTCCAACGCTGATATTCATGAGAATTTGGATTCTTCGAGACACTAAACGCTAAATCCCTCAGCGACAGATAATTCCAGAAAATGAACCAGCTCTTGCTCGATGGGATTCAGAATCTAAAGTAGGTATTCCAGAGTTTGTGGGTGGGATCAAATCTGAAGAGTTCAACGACTGGATTAATGTGGTGGAAAAGTTCCAGATGATTCAAGAGTACCGTTGATTGCTACACGATTCAAAGGATGTGTGTATGGCTAGGTGGATTCAACTCAAAGAAGCTCCTCATCGATCTGGAAAAATCAAATATTGATTCGTTGAAAATATTGAAGAAACATATGTTCCTACCCTATACTACGAATGAACCTTATAAACAAAGCTACAGAACTTGCGACAAGGTTCTCGGACTTTAGAAGAATATGCTTTCGAATTATTTGAATTGGTAGCACGAGCTACTGTACATGAAACAGAGGATCAGCTGGTTTCTTGGTTCATTGGAGGTATGCGTACACAACTACATATTCCTCTTCAGCAAGCTATGGGAATGGAGAGTCAATTACAATCGTCTTGGAGTTTGTCTAATACCCGTACTCGTGCATCTGCGACACAGAGCCTTGACCCAAGCTCCACTGGAACACAAGACGCAAGCTCTTCTCGCACACCAGCGGCTGGACCAGACACTCCTATCAAATCTATCGCAGCTTCTCGAATTCCATGGACTGGGGCATTATATTGTTTTACTATTGGGCCGGTTATTCTTGGTTCGAATATGGGTATCATCACTTTGGCATATTCTTTGGTTTGTGAAGATTGTACGTAACTAGAGCAGAAATTGCTGTAACAAGTTTAGATTTTCCTAGATTGTAGAGTTCGGTTCGTTAGTCTGCTATGTATCGTTTATCATAATAGAGATACACTTTTCTCTGAAACTTTGATTCTCTTTATGGTATCAGAGCTTGAAAATTAAAAATATTTTGATTTTTTTTTCCTTTTTCACTTGAAACATGACGGCACCATCACCAACTTCATCAAACATGGGAGAGTTAAGGAGAACGATTTATCCTTATGATTTGACGTCTGCAGATAATTCTGGAGCTGTCATTTCTCATCCACTTTTGAAGGGAAGCAACTATGATGAGTGGGGCTTGTGGCCTTCGTACGGCATTGACATCAAGAAAAAAAAATTGGTTTTCTTGATGGGTCAATTGAAAAACCTGAACCTGACTCAGCTGACTTTGAAGATTGGAAGACGATCCAAGCTCTTCTTGTGTCATGGATTAAAATGACTATTGAACCAGCTCTCTGATCAACGATTTCTCATCGAGACGTCGCTCAGGATCTGTGGGAGCACTTGAAAAAAACAATTCTCTGTTATGAATGGCTCATGGCTTCAACAACTGAAATCGGAATGGGCATGTTGTAAGCAAAGAGGCTTAGCAATTGAGGCTTATTTTGGCAAACTAAGCAAAATCTGGGATAATCTGGCAACACACAGACCGCTAAAAACTTGCTAGTGTGGAAAGTGTGAATATGATTTGGGTGCAGCACAGGAAGCTGATTGTGAGGAGGATAATGTCCATCAATTTTTTTTTGGGCTTGATGGTCAGTTTCGGAGTGTGAAGTCTTCACTTGTTTCTCAAACACCACTTTAATCTCTTGAAGAAATATATAACGTCATTAGACATGAAGAGGATATGCGATACAATGTTGAAGATGTTGAAATTAAGAGTATGAAGGCTTAGAGCTTGTTGAGAGAGTGATAGTTGTGGCGTGAGAATCATAAGGAGTTTGATGTTTGGATACTTAGAGAATGTTTAGGATGATGATGGTGGCGTGAGTATTGATGTAATGAGAGATTATTGTTTGAGAATGATAATAAGAATGATGATAAGAATGAGAATGATAATGGTTGATGAAATAAGATGAACTAAGAAGAAGCATGGCGCCGGAGAGCTAAAGCTCCACCGGCGCCTTTAGGGAGATAAGCAAAGCTTCCTTTTACTCTTTTAATCTTCTTATTCTCTTATTCACAACACTCTTTACATCACATTACATGTATATTTATAGAGTTTTTACATAGAGAAGAAGAGAAGAGGCGTGAAGAAGGAAGGAGAGAAGAGAGGGGTTTGCGTGAAGAAGAGGGGAGGGAAGGGAGCAGCTCACTGTTTGACTCCTGTTCAAGCTGCGCCCATACCCTGCTGTTGACGCCTCCATGCTTGTGCCCATGCCCTGGTTCTGGCGCCCCATGCTCTCCTTTGCTTCCTCTTTTCCACTTAGTTAGTCTTCTAGTTAGTATGTAACAGCTTCCTTTCTTCTACTTACATCCTAACAAGACTTCTTCAAGTTCCTTGTGAACTAGGTTTCCTTTCCCTCCTTCTCTTAGATTTGAATTCTTCTATCATAGAGATCACATATTTCAACACTCCCCCTCAAGATTGGTCGGTAGGTGTCCTTAAGGCCAATCTTGCCATGTACGTGATCCTCATTGATAGAAGATGATGTCATGATAAGGATATCCGCTAGCTGATCCTTGCTTGCTCCAAAGATGGTTTTGATGACTCCTAACCTCAATGAGACCACGGCTTCCTCTCCTATGGCCTTTACTCTTTCTTGCGGATTAGGCTTTGTCTTCTCTAAGCTTCACTCGGATCATGTCTCCTCGGGCTTCTTGTCTCAAACTTAATCTTGACTTCAAGCTCCTCGGATGACATCTTCTAGCTCATAGAATACTCACATTGTCATTGGCTTCCTCTTGATGACTCTTGGGAGTATACTCTATCCGTTGGACGCCACTTCCCGCTGCTTCTCGGATCACCACACCTAATAAGGTCTGCAAGGTGGTTTCTCCTTCGGTTTCCTTACAACATTATCCATAGCTACTTATATGTGTCTCCCAGCTTCCTCTCGCCATCGTCTCCTCATATGGTGCTTGGATTCCCTTGTTGCCTTGTTTACCGTTCCACAACTTCCTAGGTGAATGCCTCTTGGTCTGAACTTCACTCTCCATCTATCAAGATCAATCTTGGCTTTAACCCTTCATAGATTTGATCTTGATTCTTCAAAGAGCCATCCGCTCTAAGCCACTTATCATAAGACTCTCCCGGCTTCCTCTCGGAATGCCGCACCTATCCATGGTACAATGTGATAGTCCTCTTCTTCTTGGACCATCACCTAACTTGGTGCTTCAACGGTCTTCTTCAACACTCCCCCTCAAGTTTGGTTCGAGTATGGGAAGAACCAAACTTGACAAGGAAGACCGTTGCATAATTTGGAGCTCACCGCTTCTTCAACACTTCCCTTCAAGACTAGCCCATTGCCAAGGGACCACTCTTGCAAAGGAAAGAGCACTAAGCTTGATTATGCCAATGATGCCGCCTCCTCTTGGACTATCTATCCCACTTGCCAATTAGGACAAGCTTTCGTCTGCTAGCCATTTTGGATTAGGCCGCAAAGGACATCATCTACCTCCACATAACACCACCATGAATAGCTTGCTTGAGCCTATACACACTTCTTCTTGTAGATTGCTCCACTTGGATCGCCACATGGTTGAGTATGATCACCACTCTCTCAAGACCTCCTGGATCAAGTGATTCGGCCTCAAGAGAGGATGAAGACCATGTGGAAGAATATGACCCTCCATAAGCACCCTTTAATCAATACCTTGGAGCAACTACTTCTTGGACCATCTGAATCTTCCGCTTGTTGAAAGATTCACCAATGAAAGATAGCATTAGCCTATGAGATTGGTTTTGGAAGTCATGAACTTCTTGGAAATGAGTCTTGCAGAGTTTGATTCGCCTGTTACTAAGGCTGAGAATTCGCCAAGAGCTTCACTGAGTCGCTGTTGCTCTTCTTCTTCTCAGAGCAACAATCGCTCTTAACCTCTTCCTCTGAGGTTTCCCTTTCTAAGCAGCCTTACTCTTCTCCTCCTTAACGCTTGAAGTTACAAGCGAATGTGAGTTTCCAATCACCATAACTGGAATCAAACTCTCAAGAATCACAACACAAGCCCATCCAAAAACATTGCTTACTATCTCTTCACCGCTTCTTTTCCACAATTGATTTTTCTCTTATCAACTGTGTTTCTTTGATAAAAAATTATTGACCACTTCCTTTTCTTTGCAGGAAACATCTCAGCCTTGTGCTTCATCTCTGTCTCATGCAAGTCTTCTACGTGAACTCCTCTTGTCACGTCTCTTCCGCAAGTCTCTTCCGGGTTAAAGATGTGAACTCCTCTTGTCACTTCTCTTCCGAAAGTCTCTTCTGGGATTCAACCTTCTTCAGCTTCCTCTCTCTAAGGTAAGCTTCTCCTTTTCTCCAAGTTTTACTATGAGCTGTCTCATATTTTTCTTGAAATTTTATGTGAAATAGATTCACACTTTCTTTGACTGTTTTTTGTACAGCCGGTTTAATGCTTCCTCTTCTTTCTTGCTGGATGTCTTCATTTGATCACCAGCCACTTTACTTCCTGTTCAATGATTTATTTTCACTTGGAGCTTGCTTGGACCACCACTTAAGGTCACCACCCAGCCTTCTCCTCTTCTAAACCAACACGCCAAAAACACTCTTCATCTCCTAGATGCCTTATTTCCCACGCCATACATGCCAAAGACCATCACGCCATGACAAGCTTCTTCATGGATGAATGATTCTAAAAAATCCTCTGGATCTTGTTTCCAAAGAGGATCACCGAGGGATTGATGTTGATACAACCCCTTTTCAAAATTTTGTATGTGGATCTAGACTCCACACACAAGAAACACAAAGAAAGATATTTACTCTCTCACACACACCCTATTAAAAACGTATGGGAGGAACAAATTACCCCAGAAAATCTCTCTCTCATGTGTTTAACAAAAGAAAAACGAGTTCCTCAAGGCAAGGAGCCAAGGAGAGCCCAACGAAATCTCCCTCAATTTGTCATCATTTTCTAGTAACAATACACACCCTTAATCCTTTCACAACTTGAAGATCTTATGATCTCAAGGATATTAATCTCAGAGTGAATAGAACTAAGAAAGTGTATGGTTATAGATTATAAGACTTTGTAGAGAGCTAGAAGAATAACAAGAGATTAGGCGCTAGATCACTCAACCTGGCTCTGATACCATGTTGAAATTAAGAGTATGAAGGCTTAGAGCTTGTTGAGAGAGTGATAGTTGTGGCGTGAGAATCATAAGGAGTTTGATGTTTGGATACTTAGAGAATGTTTAGGATGATGATGGTGGCGTGAGTATTGATGTAATGAGAGATTATTGTTTGAGAATGATAATAAGAATGATGATAAGAATGAGAATGATAATGGTTGATGAAATAAGATGAACTAAGAAGAAGCATGGCGCCGGAGAGTTAAAGCTCCACCGGCGCCTTTAGGGAGATAAGCAAAGCTTCCTTTTACTCTTTTAATCTTCTTATTCTCTTATTCACAACACTCTTTACATCACATTACATGTATATTTATAGAGTTTTTACATAGAGAAGAAGAGAAGAGGCGTGAAGAAGGAAGGAGAGAAGAGAGGGGTTTGCGTGAAGAAGAGAGGAGGGAAGGGAGCAGCTCACTGTTTGACTCCTGTTCAAGCTGCGCCCATACCCTGCTGCTGACGCCTCCATGCTTGTGCACATGCCCTGGTTCTGGCGCCCCATGCTCTCCTTTGCTTCCTCTTTTCCACTTAGTTAGTCTTCTAGTTAGTATGTAACAGCTTCCTTTCTTCTAGTTACATCCTAACCAAGACTTCTTCAAGTTCCTTGTGAACTAGGTTTCCTTTCCCTCCTTCTCTTAGATTTGAATTCTTCTATCATAGAGATCACATATTTCAACAGAAGAAACATCACAAGCATCAGCATTTGTAGTCCAAACCAAGCCAAGATTTTGATCTGATGAGAAGGAGAAAAGTACTCTTGTTTGTACTTTGTGTAACCAAAATGGGCATATGGCTGATAAATGCTATGCTGTAATCGGGTATCCCGAGTGGTGGGGAGACAGATCGAAGTCAAGATCACTTCCAGGACAAGGACGTGGTGGTGCAGTTGCGACTGACATCAGAGGCCGAGGACAAATCACCTATGCAAACCAGGTGTCTGTACCAAATATTGAAAATCCGGTAAAAGAGCATGCAAATTATGTTCTAACAGATAATGATCGAGACGGTGTAAGTGGGCTAACGGAGCACCAGTGGCATTCCATTAAGTTCATACTTAATACGAGAAACCAAAACAACATCGAAAAAGTTTCTGGTAAGTCTTATGTTCCTTTTTGGATTATGGACACAGGTGCATCTCATCACTTAACAGGGAGATTTGAAATTTTGTCTAATGTGAGAGAAATGGCACCAGTTTTAATTATCATGGCTGATGGGAGAGAACAAGTTTCTCAAAAAGAAGGGTATGTGCGTCTTGGCTCTAATCTAGTAATGAAGTCGGTTTATTTTGTTGAAGAACTGAAATCAGATTTGATTTCTTTGGCCAATTAATGGATGAAAACCGATGTGTTGTTCAAATGGCTGATCATTTTCTCGTGGTTCAGGACCGCAATTCTAGGATGGTGACTGGAGTAGCTAAAAGAGTAGGTGGAACATTTCACTTCTGTAGTTCAGAAATCGCGGTGTCAGTCACATTGTTGGAGGAGAAAACATTTGAGTTATGGCATCATCGGATGGGTCATCCATCTGCAAAAGTTGTTGGAATGCTTCCATGTGTTTCGAATTCTGTTTCTTTAGCTAGTTTGAATAAGTCATGTGATGTATGTCTTTGTGCAAAGCAGACACGAGAAAGTTTCCCTTTGAGTATCAATAAAACTACGAAGATCTTTGAATTAATTCATGTTGATTTATGGGGTCCGTATCGGACACCTTCTTATTCTGGAGCACGATATTTTCTGACAATAGTTGATGACTATTCTAGAGGAGTATGGTTGTATCTACTCAAAACGAAAACGGAAGCACCAGAAGAATTGCAGAATTTCTTAGCGCTTGTAGAGAGGCAATTCGAAATACAAGTTAAAACTATCGTAGTGATAACGGCTCGGAGTTCTTGTGTTTATCAGATATGTTTCGAAAGAAAGGAATTGTGCATGAGACTTCATGTGTTGAACCCCCAACAAAAAGGCAGAGTTAAAAGGAAGCACATACATATCTTAAATGTTGCTAGAGCCTTGCAATTTCAAGCTAATTTACCGATCAAATTCTGGGGAGAATGTATACTCACAGCCGGTTATTTGATCAATAGAACACCAAGTTCTGTGTTAGAGGGAACAAAACACCGTTTGAAAAGTTATTCAACAAGACTCCATCGTTTGAACATCTTAGAGTTTTTGGCAGTTTATGCTATGCACACAATCAAAAAAATAGGTGGCTACAAATTTGCTTCCCGTAGTCAAAGATGTGTTTTCATGGGGTATCCATATGGTTAAAAGGGTGGAGGCTATATGATCTAGAAACACATGAGTTTTTTTTGTTTCCAGAGATGTTTTTTCAGAGTTGATATTTCCTTATGCTGAAGAAATAACAATTCCACTATGTAATGATGAAGACGAAGGTCACAATTTATGGGCTCCAATTTCAGAAGGAATTATTTTAGATGATGTTGATAATGAGTTTTGTGTTAGAAGGCCTGCAGTAATTGAAATTGGGTCCACTAGTCAAACATCCTCTTTAGCTGCACCAACTCCCGTGTTATCAACAAGAAAAAAAACAGCCCAGCCGGAACCTGAACTTGGAAAAGGAAAGAGGCAGAAAACAGTTTCAATAAAGCTGAAAGATTTTGTTGTTAAACAACCAGTGAAGAAATCAAATCAAGAGGAGACAAATTTGGCACAAACTAAAGAGATAATATATCCTATAGAAGTACATGATGATCTTTACCAGTTTTCCGAAACACACATAGCTTATGTTGCGGTAATTGTTTCTAATTTAGAACCAAAATCGTTTAAAAAAGCCATGGAGGAAGAAAAATGGCGTAAAACAGTAGGTTCTGAGTATAATGATCCGGAAGAAAATAATACTTGGTCAATTGATGATTTACCATCCAGAAAGAAGGCAATTGGGAGTCAATGGTGTTTTAAGGTAAAATTCAACTCTGATGGAACTATAGAACGGTATAAAGCTCGTTTAGTAGCTATGGGAAATAGGCAAATTGAAGGGGAAGATTATGGAGAAACATTCTCTCCAGTTGCAAAAATTGGGACAGTGTGATTGTTTCTTGATGTGGCAGCCAAAAGAAATTGGACAGTTCATCAAATTGATGTTCATAATGCGTTTTTGCATGGAGATCTTGAAGAGGAAGTGTATATGAGAATGCCTCCATGTTTTCAATCTTCCAATCCAAACCAAGTTTGTCGCCTAAAGAAATCTTTGTACGGACTTAAGCAGGCTCCAAGATGTTGGTTTGCCAAGCTATCTACAACACTTCTTCAATACGGCTTTGAACAGTCTCTGGGCGATTACTCATTATTTACCTATGAGAAAGGTACAACTCGTTTACATATTCTGGTATATATAGATGATTTGATAATCGCAGGAAGTTGTGTAAAGGTACAACTCGGATCTTATTCTGGTATCTGTTACAGGTTATTTTGTCCAAATAGGTGAGTCGCCAATATCTTGGAAAAAACGTAAACAGAAAACTGTAAGTTGTTCTTCAGCAGAGGCTGAATATAGGGCTCTTGCAATGTTGGTTCAAGAGATGATATGGCTAAAGCGGATGCTGGTAACACTTGGTGTATTGCATCCACAACCAATGGCAGTTCAATTTGACAGTAAGTCAGCAATTTATATTCCTACTAACTCAGTTTTTCATGAGCGAACAAAGCACATTGAATTGGATATACACTTTGTGCGTGATGAGATACTCACTAGAAACATTCAGCTGCATCATGTTAATACGAAGTCTCAGCTTGCAGATATTTTCACTAAGGCAATTGGACGTGAAGGTTTTGAAGTTTTCAGGTCCAAGCTTGGCATACGGAATTTGTATCTGGGCCGGTTATTCTTGGTTCGAATATGGGTATCATCACTTTGGCATATTCTTTGGTTTGTGAAGATTGTACGTAACTAGAGCAGAGATTGCTGTAACAAGTTTAGATTTTCCTAGATTGTAGAGTTCGGTTCGTTAGTCTGCTATATATGTATGTATCGTTGATCATAATAGAGATACACTTTTCTCTGAAACTTTGATTCTCTTTATTTACATGTTGATAGAATGGAAATAGACAGATAGTTTGCCCAAATCAAACTCGGCGTGGTTTAATTATACTGGAAGCTGATGCCAATGATGAACCACATTACGATGATTATCACTCAGACGAGAATCACGAGCAAGACAATGTTTTTATAATTGGTAATATAGGTAATGGTGCGCAGAGTTTGGTTATTCGTCGCAACTGCTTATTACCTCGTTCCTCACAGGAGTCATGGCTCTGGACTTCCTTATTTTGGCCAACATATACAATCAAAGGCAAAACCTGCAAATTAAATTTTAACTCTTGGAGTTGTACAAACGTTGTCTCCAAAGAAGTTGTTCGGAAACTGAGCCTCACAACGTCTAAGCATCCGTGTTCTTACAAGTTAGCATGGCTCAACAGCAGGACAGATCTTTGGATAGCTCGCCAAGTTGTGATCGAGTTTTCCATAGACATAAAGATTCTGTATATTGTGATATTTTACCGATGGATCCGTGTCACCTCTTACTGGGCATACTGTGGATGCCAGTCATCGGGGCTAAATAAATTTTCTTTTTATGGTCGCACAATCACGCTATTACCATCTAAAGAGCAAGTGGATGCTGCAACCACTGAGTCCAACCCCGCACCTTCCCCAGCGGTATGTGCATTACCACAATCAATAATCTTTCTCCTAAAAGAAAATCTGACTTTATCGTAGCATTGATCACCTCACCGGTCACGGTCAAGTCTTCTCTTCAGTTCCCGCCATCTTTTCATGATTTGTTAACCATATTTTCTTATGTGTTTCCGTCTGAATTACCATTGAGTTTGCCTTTGTTACTAGATAACTAGCATCGCATTGATATTGTGTCCAATGCGGTTTTACCTAAACGTCCTCATTATTGCATGTAAGAACATGATGAGGTACGTCGTCAAGTAGACAATATTTTGCAAAAATGCTATGTTCAGGAAATTCTCAGTCCTACAGCAGTGTCAGCATTACTTATTCCAAAACATATGGAATGTGGCAAATATGTGTTGATAGTCATGAGATTAATAAGATTACGGTACGCTACCATTTTTTTATTCTACACCTGTACAACTTTTTGGATCATATTGAACATGCATCATTTTTTTTTACCAAACTGCACTTGAAGAGCAGTTACTTAAGATTCACATAAACTCTAACAAAATTACATATTAACTAATAAATAAAAAATATTATAATGATATTTCACTAATATATATTACATATATACAATATATTTAAATAATTATTAATTAGACCATATAGTTACATAGGGATTTCAAAAAAGTTATTATCTTGTAATTTTATAGAAATATGTCAATTATTACACCGGTCTAACTCGGACATGAAAATTTATTAATTTAGAGAAATTATTAATTTATCGAATATTAATTTATAGATGTTATATTGTGCTTGTGTTTAGTGACAATATACATACACCTCTGCAACACTTAGAAGTCGTTTTCTTAGTGTTATGGCGTGAACAACTATTTGCAGCAGGGCAAAAGTGTGTCTTTGGGACGGAACATGAATTATTTTTGGAATATATTATTTTTTGAAACGGGACCTAGAGGTTGATCTGAGTAAGGTAGAAGCAATAAAGACTTGGCCTATGCCCACGACAGTAAGTAAGGTTAGGAGTTTTAATGGGGTGTCATCCTTTTATCAGAGTTTTGTGCATAATTTTAATGGTATATATTACCGCATCACTTACTGATTGTATGACAGATATGACGTTTCACTGGACACCAGAAGCAAACAAGGTGTTTGAAACAATTAAGTTCAAGCTAAAGTTAACTCAGGTTTGGCGTTACCCAATTTTTCAGTCGTCTTTTAACTTCATTGTGATGCTTGCAAGATCGGTATTGGCACAGTATTGAGTCAGCTAGGAAACCCTGTGGCTTTTAATGGTGAGAAAATCGCAGGTTCTGGAGCTCGGTATATCACTTACGATGTGGAGTTTTACGCGATTGTTCAGACTATAAAATATTGGAGACATTACCTTTTCATCAGGAATTTATTCCCTACATGGATCATGATGCTTTAAAGCATTTAGGGAGTCAAGATAAGATCTCAACACGAAACGCTTGATGGATAGTTTTCCTCCAGAAATTCATGTTTGTCATAAAACATCTCTCCGGTCATGTTAACAAAGTGGAAGATGCTTTAAGTCAGCAACTCTCTTTACTTGTGTCTATGCGTGTCTTGGTTTAGAGTTTTGCATCCTTGTGGAGCTTTATCAACATGACCCGTTATTTGGACCCATCTGGAGTGATATTAAGTCTGGTCTTCAGTCTGAGTTTGTCTTACTTAAAGGATTTTTGCTTTTCAATAATCGTGTGTGTCCCAGAGTGTAGCTTGCACCTTAACTCATTACAGACCTTCACGGTGAGGGTCATATGGTTCATGATCGCACAATAGTATTGGTGTTAGATTCATATTTATGGCCGACATTTAGACGAGATGTGACATGTTTTGTGGCTTGTTGTGTGGTTTGTCAAAATTTAGAAGGTGATGCATCGAATAGTGGTCTTTACATGTCTTTGCCCGTGCCTACTAAACCTTGGAAGTATAGATTTTATCTTGGGTTTGCCTCGCACTCAACGGGTTGATCGATTCTTGCAAATGGCTTACTTTGTGCCATGTAAAAAACCACGGATGCAGTACAAGTAGCGGGACTATTTTCCGAGAAGTCTATAAACTTCATGGCTTGCCGTATTTGATTGTGTCTGACCAGGACTCTCGCTTACTTGGTCAATTCTGGCGGTCTCTTTGGCATTTGCGAATCAGCCTCGATATGAGCTCTGCTTAACATCCTCAGTCGGACGGACAAACGGAGGTCACAAATTGATCCTTAGGTGATATGCTTTGCTGTTTGGTTGGTGATAACATAAAATCTTGGGATTCATTTTTGTGTCAAGCTGAGTTAGCACACAACCCGTGTGGTTTATTCTAGTAGGGCTGGGCAAAATATTCGTTAGATTCGATTCGAATCGAAAAATCCGAATATTCTTAAAATTTCAAAGCAAATATCGAAATGTAGTATTCGTAAAAACGAAGCAAATAACAAATATCATTTTCATAAATACCAAATATTCGCTTCGATTCGGATATATATATAATATAATTATAAATATATATTATATATAATTATAAATATATATATATTATATTATTAATTAGTTTTGTATATATAGTATTAAAATATTTTAAATACTTTTATTAGTATCTTATTTTATTGTTTGTACATTTGAGATTGCGAGAAAAAAATTGTTTTTATCTATTATGTTGTTAGTATATTTATTTTTGTAAATAAATTATTTTCCATCATAAGATATAACTATCATATTTAGTTTTTAAAAATTAATTTGAATATTTTTAAAAATATATATTATATTATTATTATCTTTAACGAATCAAAGCGAATCGAATAATTCGCGAATACCAGCAAAATTTTTGAATATTCATATTTTCTGAATATTCAGAATTTTTCGAATCGAATCGAATCTATAAATTAAATATTTAGGCGAAGCGAAGCGAATCACGAATACTACAAATTTTCTGAATATTCGCTTCGTGCCCATACCTATATTCCAGTACCACATTCATCTTGTTTTGTGTAGTTTATGGTATTTCTCCCCAGGGTCCAACAGACTTGAGCATTGCACCTGATGAGTCTCGTGAGCATGGTCAAGCTTGGGATTTATGATCAATTTGACGTTTCTCCATGCTTGGGTCCACGACAATACAAATTGGCAGCCAATAAGTAAAGTTAATGCAGACATGCATCGTTGAGATGTTACTTTCAAGATATGTGACTTTGTGTGGGCAGTATTAACTCGCGAACTTTTTCCGCCTGGTGCCTACAACAAACTCAAGTCGCAAAAGATCGGTCCTTTGGAGTTATTGGAACGAATTAATGCTAACTCTAACTGCATTGCTCTTTCTCTTCCTACAGATTGATTTAGTGTTGGGCTTATTTCTTAGTCAGTTTTATTATTCTTTTATTTGTTTTGTTTAGATAAATCTTGCAATTAAACAGAGATATTGGGTTTTATCAAATCTCTTTAGGATAGGTTTTAGGTATCTTATATAGTTTTTTTCTCTTTCATGATGTTTTGATTATCTTATTTTGAACTATTATAAAATATTTTCTCTTTCAAACCCCTTCTTATAGATAGAGTTTCGTCTCTCAACAGAATAAAGAAGACATTGATTCTAAACATTCTTAAACTAAATATTATCTTTGTTCTATCGTAGTTTGAACAACACCAAAAATGAAGCTTTGAACCTTCTCAATCCCTATAAATAAGAATTTATTTTGCTATTTACAAGGCATCGAATATGGAGAATAGATCTCAAAATCGATTCCACATCGAATAGTACATTCACAAAGCGGTCAATTGACTCAAGAATCCTAATTCTTCCAAATACCACTTCCTTAATATGAACTATGAATACTTTGATCTCTCTTCAAATATATGTAGGCAATCTTTCAATAAGGCACAGCTATCGCATAAACATACACTCTAATCCTTTTTGTCATCTTCGAGCCATAGCCTTCTTGTGTCATAACCTCTAATTAGTTGTCACGGAATCCGAACCGGGATTTTGGGTTACAACATAATTTTAGGTCAAGTAAAATTTAGAAAATTATGAATTTCATCAAAAGAAATAATCTTTATAAAACTAGACAGTTCAAAAACAAAATTAATAATTTATTTAATAAAATAATATTTGGTCTCAGTATTTTTAATTTATAGAGAGTTTACTATATTCTAATTTACCCTTAATTGTTTTTCAAACTGATTGTTCATATATGAGAATATAATAAAAATCTCTCAACTTTGGTTTCATCTACTTTTAAATCTCAAATATTTTTAGTAAAAAATATTCCTATAACAATAATCATTTACAAGATTTAATATTCGGTAAACATTTTCCGATAATGGAAGTGGTTTAAATGAAATAAAACATAGAGGTAGAGGCGTTTGTATTTATTATAAAACAACATGAACTTTAATGGAAAAGGTTATTTAATGAAAAAAATTTACTTTTAAATTCACCAAAAAAGTATTTTTAGTAAACAAACCAATATATTTACTGAAATCAAAAGCTTTTAAGTTCACCAAAACGCATGCTTTCTAGATTTACACATGTTCTTCTCCTAATCACAATGTGCTATGAGCCTATGACATGCCACATGCACGCTTTTAGAATTACGGTGGAACCATTTCACATTGGGTTTATCAAGTCTAGGGCAACTCTAAACCTCATTTGTTTTGACGATGATACAATTGTGTATTCTCTAGACTCCACCAACCACCATCTCTATATCTCGAATCAGTAGGTATTGTAACTCCTATTCTTCAAACTGGTGTAGCTCCACACGCACAACTCACGTCGAACTCTTCTTCTCTATCTATTACGTCAAAAATACAAACTAACTAAATTCCTTCCTCCTACTAGAATCCAAGATATTGGAATTGGATTATTTGCATTAGTTCAATTTATTGGGCTTTGATGATTTAATTTTGGTTCTTTTATGAATGAGAAAAGCAACTATGACAATGGGCTAGGCCCTGTAAAAGTTTTTATTTTCCTTATAATATTTCTTTCTGGCGTCATTTTTTCCTTGCATTTTTAACGAATATTTTTTTTTTATCACAAATAAACAGAACAAAACGTACACGAGTACTACAATCTAGAATGAGTAGTGCACATGCCGACACCTGAGTCACACGTGTGGAGAATGTGGGACCCACTATAAGGCATTAAGCACTATGATGTGGAGGAGCATTAAAGAACACATTTTCCGAATAACATGAAAGACGAACCGTTGATTACCGAGCTATCTTTTGTTTGTACGCCGTTGGATTTTCTTAACTACCGAGAATAGTGACATTGACTTGTTTCGGTGCATGGTTCTCGAAAGTCTCCAATAATTGTTATATACATAAAAAAATTATGGTTTAGTATTTCTAATCTAAACTTTCATTATTTATATATTCCAATATAAAATTTTATTATTTTAAATTTTCAGTTGACAATTCTATAAATATTAATTTTTGATCTCACAAAATACTAACTAAATTTTAAAATTAAAACTTCCAAAAATCACGTACAAACTTGTTTTTATTCTAATAAAATGATTTCAGGTTTAAGAAACTCATCATGGAGATTTGCATTTTAGAATTTATTTAATATTTTTTAAAATCAAAAGTCCAAAAAGATGTTATGATAATAAGTTGAAAATTTAAAATAATAAAAATTTTATGTTTGATGATTATTGTGAGAGAGTTTATAATGACGATAAATAGTTAAATAAGAAGTGACAACTGAATACAAGATATTTTTTTATGAATTTTCTATATATATATATATAGTTAAAAAATTTAAACTACCTATGATTTACTTTTGTGTTGAAGAAAATAATATTATATTTTATTGGTAAGTTAATTATTAATTATTTCATAAATTTTGAAATTAATGAAAGTTTAGTATTTTGTGTTTGTTTTATTAATTTCTGCAATTTATCTTTTTTATGATTGAATTCCTTTTTATATAGGTACAACAGTAGGTTTGATCTAATTTATACTTTTTGAAATATTACCATTTAAATAATTAAATATCATATTTGTAGTTGTTCACGAATGTATTAATTAACGGATGGAATTATATGATTGTTGTAACTATAAAAATGATAAATAAAAAACTGATAAGGTGGCTCAACTAATTAAAATGTGTTCGTTTCTCCATTATAAATTCTAGAAAATAGACATTAAACATTGTTTAAAATGAGAAGGAATGAGTATTTACAAATAATTAAAATGATTTAGTTATTTAATGGAAAATAAATAGGAAGAGAGATAATAATCTTAATTAGATATTTTCGAAATTAAATATTTAATATAATTATTTTATATGAATAATTGTGTTTGGTTACTTAGATAATAATATCTCCTTAAAAAGTTCTTTCTAAATAGTGTTTGGAAACAAATATTATAGTACTTCTTTTTTAGTAGGAGAGAAGATATTCTTGAATCTATATTTCTCTTCTTTATTAGAACATACTAGAAATATATCCGTGCTATGCAGCGAAATTTTTTTTTTAAAATTTTAAATTTAAATATGGTTTTACTTTTTTTTCTAATTTTTTCATAATATTCGGTTATGAATTAATGATCAATAAAAATGAATTCACTTATAAAAATAATATACATAAACTCGAATTTAAAATTATTAATCCTATATATCAATTTTTAAAGTTGACTGAAAATTTTAAAATATAAATAAAACATATTTATCTTATGTTTATAAATGAATTATTTTTATTGGATCATAAAAGTTTTTTATTTATTAACTTTATATTTCTAAATAATACATGTTTATCTTAGGTGTATAAATGAAATGTTTTGATTGGATTATAAAAATATTATGTATATAATTGAAATGTTTTGATTGGATTATAAAAAAATTCATTAAATGATGTGTCAACACCACAATCAACAAAAATGGGCTGATGTGTCATAAAGTTGGAAAGAAACTGACTTATTATAAACAAAAATGGGCTGATATTATAAAGAGAATTCCAAAATATATCAAAGGAATTAAGAAAAAAAACATTTTACAAGTATTTTCTTAACAAACAACATCTGTAATTAATCATTAATCAATTAAAAAAGAGATGATCTTATATAATATAGTAAATTTAACATTCTTAGAAGTTTTGATAAACTTACATGTGTCATCTTTTCCAATAATACATTAAACCCTTTTATTTTTACTCATTTGAATTTTCTCTTTTCTAACAAACTATTTAAATATAAGGATTAATACATGATTAAAAATACAGAAAGCAAAACTTCATTATCTATATTTTGTCTACATTTTGTCGAGATTCTTTTGTCTATATTTTTTATTGTGAAAGCAAAACTTCATTATATAATCCGTTATAGTAACATTCTAATGCAATTATATAGATTCAAAAATAATTCACTTTGCATGGATTCAAAAATACCAAACAATAATCTATGCAAAATAATGATTCATTGAATTTTAAAACAAAGAATAATATTTTTAAGCTACCAATATTGTAGAAGATATGATATGTATGTAACTGTTTTCCACTAATAAAATCTAATTTTATGATACAAAGAAGAATAAAATTATTTTTCCAAATCCACTATTTCTATATATTGATAAACATTGGTGTTCATATAACAACTCGAAATATGCTTAATCTTTACAATGATATAATGTACTTACTATTAAAATTAGATTTTAATGCAAAATATAAATAATAAATTAAAATTAACTTAAAATATTCTAAATGAAATATATTTATAAAATATTATAATTTTCAAAATCTTAAATTCAAACTCATGCGATGCATGAGACAATTTCTAGTTACTAATACGACACATCTTTATAAATATTTCCCGCCGTATAGTTAGTTTCAATTGCTGCTGAGTTTTTAAAGTTAACTCGTTACCGCAAAATTATTATATTGGTCGTAGAGTTATTTCCAGCCATATATTTATTATAGTGACCGTATAGATAATTTCTTTGGCAGAGTTATTTTCAATTGTCATTAAGTTTTTTTATCTAGTTACTGCAGATTTGTTAATTTTATGACAGTTAATTCTAATTTGCAGAGTTTTTCCTTTTAATTAATGCAAAGTTATATGAATTAACTTGTTACCGCAAAGTTGTTAATATGATGACATAATTAACTCGTTTCTAATTCGCCGAGTTGTTTTCTTTTACTACATAGTTACTTAAATTAGCTTGTTGCTAAAAACTTGTCGACGTGATGGCAAAGTTATTTCTAATTCGGTTAGTTATTTTTTTGACTGCAAAGTTATGTAAATTAGTCTCTTACCACAAACTTTTCAACATTATGACAGTTGTTTTTGCTGGAAAGTTATTTATTTTCATCACAAAGTTATGTGAATTAGCTCGTTACCACAAACTTGTTAACGTAATGATAAAATTATTTTGAGTCGCATATTATTTCCTTTCATCGCAAGTTATGTCCATTTTGTAGTTGTCGCAAACCTATTTTTGAGAAAAAATATAGAGTGAGAAAATTTAGAGAGAGAGAATTAAGATAGAGAGTTTAAAGGGAGACAATTGGGAAAGAGAGTTTAGTGAAAGAAAAAGAGTTATTGATTGAAAGAGAGAGAACAATTAGAAAGTGAGTTTAAAAAGAGAGAGAAAGAAAAAGTTTAGAAACGAGTTTAGAGTGATAGTTTAGAGAGAGAAAGAGAAAGTCTAGCAAGAGAAATTATGAGAGATAAAGTTTATAGAGAGAAAGTTTAGATAGAGTTTACAGAGAAAAAGTTTAGAGAGATATGTTTTAGATGAGTTTAGACAGAGAAAGAGAATTTAGAGAGAGAGAGAGAGATATTTGGTATAGAGAGAATGAAAGATTAGAGAGTTATTGAGAGAGAGAGTTTAGAGAGAGAGAGAGTTAAAGGATAAAGTTTAGATAGAAAGAGTTAGAGTTAAGAGTTTAGAGAGAGAGAAAGTATGTTTAGAGAGATAAAGTTTATAGTGAGAATTTATTTAGAGAGAGAGTTTAGAGAGAGAGAGTCTAGAGATATTGTTTTGAGAGAATGAGAATTTATAATATATATATATATTTATAATTTTTCAAAATTTATATTTTATTTTGTTTTCATTTTTTAAAAATTTTAAAGTTTTTAATTTATATATATATATATATTTATTCGTAATTATATTATCTTAAATATTTGTAGAAGTTACACATTTTTCTTTTATCTACTTCTGTTAAAACATTTCTAAATGGTGCATCATTCTAGTAAGCAAAACTTAAGTTAGTTCAATCCCATGTTCTAAAAATCCCCGCCTAGCTCCGATTACACCCCGTATAGTCGCTAAGTCCACCATCGCTGCCTCGATTAATGACTAATCAATCGAAAAATTCAGTCAACCGATTACTCCCCGCCTAATCCGATTAGTCTCCGCCTAATCCGATTATTTTCTGCATAATTATCTGTAATCTAATGATTTTTAAATTTTCAAGTATAATTTTTTTTGTTTTTGTTATTCACACATTTATATTGAGAGTTTGTAATGTTTTATGATAAATTATGTTAAACCTATAAATAAAAAAAATAAAATTTTAATACTATATTTTCATGAATTTACTATAATTTAAAAAAACAATATTATTTAAAAGTTTAATATAATGAATAAATATATTTTTAAAATATTAAAATAACCTAAAACTTATCCCCGATTAATCTCCGTTTACTCCCCGATTAATCCCTTAGGCGTTAGACCCATACTCACCGCCCGACTAGCGCCTAGTGAGTTTTAAAACAATGGTTCAATCTATGCAAATTCAACATAAAAATATGACAACTATAAAAACTAAAACTTAGTTTTTGCAGCACATATCATCTATGAATTACCCGAGAAACAAACACAACAAAAAATTCAGTTTGTGTTATTCAATAACTAAACATTTTAAATTCGAAAAACCAACATACGTCATCTCTTAATAATAAATCAAATAGTCAGATATAAATTATAAGTTGTTAATTCATAAAATAAGATACATTTGATTGGTTTTTTACAAAGTCAGAAAAATATAATGTAAAATCAGGATAATGGACAGAACATAATATTCCATCAGTTGGTACTAAAACCATTTTCTATGGTCCAAATATTCGACATCTTCAAGGTTATACATGGACATTAAATTATCCTCTAAAGATAAATCATTTTATATGGCAAGCTATTACTAGTTGTTTATTGATTAATGTGAATCTTGGAAAAAGAGGAATATTCTGTGATATCCAATGTGTTCGGTGTGGAGCCGATACATAGATACTCAATTATACTCGTTTTGAATGTCCACCTGTACTACAATTATGAGCATTATCAAAAATGTCATCAGTGAATGGATTCCGAGGATATTCATTGTTCTCAAATATATATCATAATTTCTGGAGAATCCGAGAGAATCTCAAGGAAAATTGTTTTCCCTGAATTTTATGGTATATCTGGAAAGCTAGAAATAATAAAGTTTTTTAAAATATCGACATAAACCCATCAGAAATTTTAAAATTAGGGAAACTGAAGTTTTAATTTGGGAGTTAGCGCAAGTTAAAGAAAATGATGAAGATTTAAGTGATGTTTTACCATTGTCTCAGCCTTGGGTTTTAAAAGGGTGTTATTATCATATTGATGGTTCGTGGAAAGATAAAGAAAAGTTTTCAGGTTTAGGTTGGTTTTGCTCTCCAGGTGAATGAGTAGGAACAATGTTTTAAAATTCGCTAGGCGCTAATCGGACGGTAAGGGTGGGCCTAGCGTCGAGAGGATTAATCGGGGAGTAAAAGGAGATTAATCGGAGATTAGTTTTAGGTTATTTTAATATTTTTAAAATATATTTATCTATTATATTAAACTTTTAAATAATATTGTTTTTAAAATTATAGTAAATACATGAAATGTAGTATTAATAATTTATTTTATGATTTTTATTTATAATTTTAACATTATTTATTATCAAAACATCAGAAACTATCAATATAAATGTCTGAATAACAAATTTTTTTTTTTTATAATTGAAAATTTAAAAATAATTGGATTATAGATAATTATGCCAAAAATAATCGGATTAGGCAGGGATTAATCGGATTAGGTGGGGAGTAATTGGTTGACTGACTTTTTTGAGGGATTAATCATTAATCGAGGCGGCAAGGGTAGGCCTAGCGACTAGGCGGGGTGTAATCGGAGTTAGAAGAGATTTTTAAAATATGGAGTAGGAACAACTAAGGGAGCATGTAACACTCGTAGGTGGGTAGGTGCTTCTCCCATTGTATGCAGAATTAAAAGCTCTTATCTGAGACATGACAAGTATGATTTTATTTCAAAAAACAGAAGTAGGGTTTTTAACAGATTCTTTGGAGTTGGTGAAGATGGTGTCTACTCGTGAAGATTTGCCTGCTTTCGAAACATACGTATATGACCTTATGAGGATTAAGAATATTTTCATATTTTCTTGTTTTTAATTTCTTGTACTTTAAATTTTTAAAACAGATAATTTAGCTCGGAGTGCTATACTATATCTGTATTTTTATGTATGTAAACTCTTCTCCACTAGTTTGGATTTTTGAACTGTTTTAATTATATAAATTTATTAAAAAGTAGGTAATATCTTTAAAAATAGTAGAATTTTATGTGTTCTTTTAAATCTAATTTTAAATTGAAATTAAAAAGAAAATAAGGTTCTTACATTATTTGTTTTGAAAAATAATTCTCAAGATTCTAGATTCTAGATGCAAACAAAATGAAACTTGGAAAATTTATGTTTTTATTTCATCTTGTTTAATTCGTAAATAGAAATAGAAAAATTATACCATAAGAAAAATGCATTTCTATATGGAATGTGAATTTACGATCAGGAATAGGATATAAAAAATATAAGACATAACTATCTAATGTCAAACTCCATAGAGTAGAATGAAATATGGATGGCTAGCTTATCTGTTTTATGTGGTATAATCCATGTTTTAAAACTCGTTAGGCGCTAGTCGGGCGGCTGGGTGAGCCTAGCGCCTATACAATTAATCGGGAAATAATCGAGGATTAATCGGAAATTAGTTTTATGTTATTTTAATATTTTAAAAATATATTTATACATTATATTAAACTTTTAAGTAATATTGTTTTTAAAATTATAGTAAACACATGAAAACGTAGTATGCAGAATTTTTATTTAAAATTTTAACATAAAACATTACAAACTTTCAGTATAAAAAATTTAAATAACAAAAACAATTTTTTTATAATTGCAATCTAAAAATAATATGATTATGCATAATTAGACAGAAATTAATCGGATTAGACATGCATTAATCAGATTAGGTGGGAGTAATCGGTTGACTTATTTTTCCGAGCGATTAGTCATTAATCAAGATAGCAAAGAATGACATAACTACTATAACTACTATACAAATCAATCAAATCAAATAAAACCAAATTTAAAAATAGTATTTAAAATTATTAAACGAATAACGTATAATTTCCGCAACAAGGTTATAATTAATGATTCAATAACAAACATGATATTGCTTAAATTTCCAAGTTAGTTAAAAATTCACTAATAAACCCCTTGGTTTTCATGTATCCTTTATAGATATGGTTGGAGAGTGGCTAAAAGACCCAAATTGTAACATACTCTTCTGACACTAAAACCGAATATATTATCTATATTCTTCACCAAAAAAAAAAAACAGAATATGCATTGGCTTGTCTGAAAATTTGTAATACTATAATTTATTTAAATCCTTTAAAAAGAAGTGCGTATGAAACCGACACCTCTGACTCTCTGTGACAAAATAAATATATAAAAAAAAGAATTAAAAACAGAGTGGGAGCCAAGTACTTCAAAAAGCCCCAGTCTTTCTCTTTCTTCTAGACTCTCTTCATCTCACGTGTTTCCGGATCCATCTTCGTGACCCGCCCAAGATCCGACTCCAAGATCCGAACGGGTCATTCACTTTTTTTTGTTTACCTCTCTATTTTCTCCAGTTTCTTTGTCTCTCTTCTTCTTCTGCTACCGAGTCTTTCTTCTTCTTTTTTCCAAAAATTATCTATACAGATTGAGAGATTACAAGATCCATGTAAGAATCCCATCGCAGAAATTGATTTCTATTTACCAAAAGCTTGTACTTTGGAAAATCCATATAAATCCCAGAAGCTAATTTTTATTCTTCTTAATCAGAATTTTTTTTTTACATATATAGCTTGTAAAGCATATTATTAAAATGCAGTTTTAATTTTATTTTTGGTTGATGTATTAAAATGCAGTTTTGTTATGTATCTTTTTATTTGTTAAACTAAAGTTTGCATTTTTCTTGGTTATTTTGTGTGTAGGTTTATTTATCTTGATCATGTTAGAAAATTCTTGTTCTAATTTTGTCAAATATATATGATCTTTGCATGTTGTATCTTTGGAGTTCATATGTTTCTCTAATATGTTTTTAAAGGTTTAGTTTAAATGATAAAATTTTATCAGAAGTTACCATTTTGGTTTCTCCGTTGCAAATATTTCTCCGCTGATTTCAAGCTGTGTAATCCACAGAGAATTTTATTCAAAGAATATTAGAGACAAATTCTTGAAAAATCTCATTCTTTGGTTTATTCTAGATATTTTATATATATTCATTTTTTAAAGTAACTAATATAGCAAAAAAGTACGGTACTTTTGATTTAAAACTTATCTGATGCTAATTAATCGGTATTAATCTTGTTATTAACATGATCTAGTTGTTTATTAGAATCTCTAATAATTTTTATTTATTTTATGAACAGATTTGAAGAAGAAGAAGAGACATAACCGTAAATGCTGAAAAGAAGAACAATGTTTCCTCAAAAAGATCAACCAATGTCTCAGTCTTTCGTACCAGATCCGGTCGGACAAAACAACAACAACAACATCATCAAACCGATCACTAACCCACTGGCTTTGAGTCGCTTGATTGGTCTGAACAACAACAAGTGCATCTCAGATTCTGATTTTGTCAGAAGCCCTAAATCTCCTCTTGAATTCAGGGTATTTTCAACAATGGCTGATCCATTCTTTCTTAGATCTCCAAGATCATCACTCACTGCTCATCTTAACTGTTGTTGTGTCCCTGCTGCTAAAGTTGGGTTAAGCATTGTTGATTCTCTTGGTGATGATCGGAGTTTGTTACCAGATGTTGTGTTTGGATCTTCTTTGAAGATCAAATCTTCTGAGATTAGGGAGAAATGTACCAAGTTGGTTCGTAAAAAGATTGAAAAGGAACTGTCTGGTGTTGTTTTCGAAATCGGTGATAACTCGTTTGAGAGTCAGGAAAATGGGTTAAGAAACCGATCCTTATCTGCTAATGATTGTTTGCCAAAAACCCGAGTTCTGTCTCGATCCAAGTTAGGCGCTGAAGGGAACTTCCCGAGGATTGGTTCAAACGTTGCAATGTCTTCTTGTCTATCTGAGGATGATATGGAGGACTACACTTGCATCATTGCACATGGTCCTAACCCAATAACCACTCATATTTATGGTGACCGAGTTTTAGAGTGTCGCGAATTTGAGTTAAAGGGAGACGATGATAGCATAGAGAAGCATATCGAAGCGCAGGTCGATATGATGGATCCTTTGGATAGCTTTTTCAGCCTCTGTAACTTCTGCAACAAGAAACTTGAAGTTGGTGAAGACATATATATGTATCGGTGCGTGCTCCTTTTCATATCATCATTAACTCACACAAATACACATATGCACGCACACGAATATGATGTTTATGAGTTGCATAAGTTTAGCATCTGAAATTTCAGATACATCATAGTGTGAGTAATTGGTTCCTAGGTAGAATCTTATGAACTAAGAAGCTTCTAAGATTTCGAAAAATATAAACTTAGTGATGTTCATGTGGTTATGAGTTGCAGAGAGAAAACATTTTGCAGCGCAGAGTGTCGTGAAGAGGAGATGATGATAGATGAGGAAGATGAGGAAGACGTGGAAGAATCGTCCATAACTATGAACGAATCTTTAAAGAAGCTCTTCTGAACAAGAAGTAGCTTAAGACGATGGGCATGGGACGAGCTTTTATAGACCCAACCGTTGTCTTTTAACTACCTAAAGACTTATTATAAATGTATTAACTAGTTTCATGCCAATGGTAACTAACCTGTGGCACTAAACCATTTCATCCGTCTACAAAGAGCTGTGTTTATGCGCATCTATTAGCAAGCTGCAGCAGCCACGGATAGATCAGCCGGCCTTCTTTTTGTATATTCTGTAATGGGTTTCGTTTCTTCTTTTGCTTTGGTTTGGATACCGAAGTCGAAAAATGCTTACTAAGATCATAACTCTAATAAGAGTAGTCAAGAGAGTCTGTTAGGTGCAAGTAAGGGATTATGTGACCACTCCATTTTCCTTCTGAGTTCTGTTTTTTTGGGTCAGTCTATGGCCTCATAACAGTCATAAGTTTGTATGCAGATTTTAATTAAATAAGTAATATATATCTATGATGTTACATCGAGTTGATATAAGAATGGAGGAACAAAATTCTTATTCTCTCGGTTAAGTTCTTGTATGGTTCCCAAATTGTATCACATTTTCAATAACGAAGGGATTGATAGCTTGGGCCGGTGTAACTTGTCACGCTTCGATGCATGTGATAATGTTTTGAAGAGAAGGAGGGCATGATAGGACTCAACTCTCCAAAAACCAGGGTGGAGACTCAGCGGATGAAACGGATTCAACAGATGGAACAGTCAGGTCAACCAGTCCAATACCGGTACCAAGCATTCCCACATCTGGCATGGTGGGACGATGGATGGTACCAGATGGCGGTCGATGAATGATATGGGACGGTGGGACGATGAATGATATGGTACGGTGGGACGATAGACGGTATAGGACAGCAGGACGATGAACGGTATAGGATGGTGATACGATGAGCGGTATGAACGGTAACGAGTGGGAGCAATAGGATACGATCGATGGGCAATGGAATTAGGACTGGTGAACAAAAGAGATGGATCAAGAGCTAGCCACACAGTGGTTAGACGACACAGTGATACGACATGACCGAGAATCTGAGCGGAGCTATGAGAAATTTTGATGTTTAAATTAAATGAGATTCGAGAGAAACAAAGTTGTTTTTAAAATATTATTCAAGTCTGCTTATTTCGTGCGAGACTTACAACTTAAATAGGCGGGTCATTGGGGATTCCTGTCTTTACAAAGGACCAGTGTGTCTTTAGGATTTTAACATGCCTTGATAACTTAGCAACCTCAGTGAAACATAATGTCTTGTAGTAAAAGTAAAAACAAGGAAAGGATAGAGATTAGTATCTCGCGGTCACCCCACAAAACATGAACTGGTTAAAAAGATTACCAGTTTGAGCCTAATGCGTCAAAGTTATAAATTGCATTAAAACCTTGGTGGTAAATCCATTTAGGTATAAAACCAACTAGAAAAAGTGTTCAGACAGAAGATGACTTTAGTGGGATGTTTTCACCGAGTTAATGTGAAAACGCTAAGGACCTGGTCTTAGGCCTTCTTCTTGTCAGCCGGTTATATCAGTGCATCCTTTCTGATCATTTGGCTTATGAAGAGGCTTAATTGTGTCAGATATCGCTTCTCCTGGTCCTTTCCAATGCCAGATGCGGGATTGCTGGGTACCAGCACTGGGCTGGTTGATCTGTCCGTTCCATCTAGCATCTGTTGAGTCTGTTTTGCCTGCTTGAGTCTCCTCCCGGGTCTTTGGGGGCTTTGGCCTGGGCAATCTGTTCAGTTTGGGTTGTTTTGTTTGGATTTTAAGTAGTTTAGTAAGATCTGATTTAGAACTTAAATATCTCTGGATTTGGTTCCATTTAGTTATTTTTACCCAAACTAACCTTAAAGGCTTAAACAATAATTGTCTGTTCCTTATTGATCTTATTTGTAGAAAAATATTTTTTTAAATTTATGTTTATATGGAGTTTTTATTAGTTATTGATGAATAATTATAAACTAAAAGATATTTAATTGAATAATATTGGTTTAGAGTTATAAAAATTGTTAATCATAAAAATGATCCATTTAGAATTAACTTAATACATTTTTTAATATGTGTGAAAATGTTAAAAATATGATTAATTAGGAACAAAAGGAGTAACAAATGAAAATGAAAAAAGTTCAAATAATACCGAATCAAAATTCCCAAGGTGAAATAAAACCATTAGACCAGTCAAGCGGGCCGAATACCCGCGGGGTGGGTTTGGACAGCAAACCTAGTGCCTATAGAATGGTGGGCATTGCGGGTGACATCCAGGCGGACTGCAGTCAATACGGTCTAGTTCGTGGCGGTCTACGCGGGAATGCGGGTCTCCGCAAATTGAAGCTTCTGTTTGGTTTAAAGGTTTTGCATCAGCTGAACCTTATCTCTGTAATATATGCTCTGCTTCAAACCTTCTCTCTGCAGTAGAAACTTCTCTCTATAGTAAAAGTAGTTGGCAAAGCTGGTACTTATAGCACTTCGTCATTGATCTGGAGAGCTAGAAGTTTTTTCTTATACCAAAAAGGTATTTTCTGCATTGATCTGGAGAGGTAGAAGCTACAATGCCCAATGAGATGAACCACATTGGCAGAAATATACCATTTTTGAAGGAAAACCCATGATGGAACCCAACCACAAGGAAAATAAAAGAACAAACTACTTACCTGCTTTACTATTGTGTAATATTCAATTGGTAAATCTTCATCGTTTGTAATATTTGATATAAGTCTCATAGTCTACTCAGTATCAAAATTGAACTTTTGAAACATCTCATCTTGTAAGCTGTAAGCAAACCAACATATACGTAAATCATGTTACACAACAAAGATTACAAACGACAGATAAATAAATCATGACTCACAATCCTTTAAGACAGACATATAAGTCAGAGCAATAGCAGGGCCTAAAAGGTACGTTTCTGACTGCTTGTTGACAAGATTCTGCAGTTCCACATGAATGATGATCCATGGTCTGGATTTTCTCTAAAGATTTTGTGACCACGTATTTTACTTTTTTCCTTGTCCAGTTTTTACTTTCACTTTTGCCAACATATGTCGCTGTGCCAATTGAATCCAAAAAAGATATCAAGCAAACTAAACATCAAACATGATTCATAGAGTTTGTGCACAAGTTCTTAAAAATGAGTGTTGAAAGTTGAAAGGAAATCCCATAGGAGAAGCTCTGGCTGGCAATTCTAATGACGAAGGTCCTACTTTTATTTTTGACAACATCCGAGATGATTCACCAGATAATTTAATTATTCTATGGAATAGACGTATATAATAATTTATCTTCTCAACTATATCTTTAAAGAAATACCTATGCAAAAAGAGCTTACAATAGGAATTATTTGGATGTTATTATACCTTCTCTGATAACTCATTATCGTCAATATTATCAGCCAAAACTTCACTCGTTACATATGAAAGTATGATATCTTCTATGATTACCCTTGCTAGCATATGAAAGATTACAGATACAAACATAACATTTGAATATTGTAAGGAAATTATTTGCTGAAAGAAAAATTGAACCTGAACCAAACATGCAATACAGTAGTGGATAATTTTAATCAACCAATCGAACCTAAACCTTAATCGAAGCTTAATTTCAATTAAGACTCAATCTAAAACCTCAACCGAACAAGCACAAAACATGAATCGATAAAAAGAATCAAAGAACTATAGAAAAAGAAACAAATAAGGAAGAGAAGCCCCGGGCCCATCCGCATAACCGTTTTCACATGTGAGGCAGGCATGGACACTAGTAAAGCATACTGAGGTCCAGATTAGAGGTGTCAATTGGTCGCTGGGCCAGTGAGTTAAATTCAGTCCAATTCGATACGGGCGAACCATGGACAGACCAAAATTTAAATGGACAATATGGACAGGACCGTATGAACAATGGACATGCCCATGGTCTTTTAAATCTATTTTTTTTGGAGAAAAACCAAAATAGTTTTTAGCGGAAAAACAAAATTTTATAATTTTGGAGGGAAAACAATATCTGAAATTTTTAATGAAAAATAAGATTTTCGTTTTTGGAGGAAAAAATCGAGATTTAAAGTTTTTGGTGGAAAATCGAGATTTTACAATTTTGCAGAAAAACAAGATTTTTTTTTTTGATGGAAAATAAGTTTCCAAATTTTTTTGCAGGAAAAAAAATTTACATTTTCGGCGGGAATGTTTTTGGCAGAGAAACGTTATTTTCTATTTTTAGCGGGAAAACAAAAGTTTATGTTTTGGCGGAAAAACAAGATTTTACATGTTTGGCGGAAAAACAAGATTTTACGTTTTTGGCAGAAAAATGAGATTTTATGTTTCTGGCGGGAAATCAAGATTTTACGTTTATGGCAGAGAAACGAGATTTTACAGTTTTGGTGGGAAAACAAGATTTTACGTTTTGACAGAAAACAAGACTTTACATGTTTGGCGGGAAAAAAAGATTTTACATTTTTAGCGGGAAAACTAGATTTTACGTTTTTGGCGGAAAAGCTAGATTTTATGTTTTTAGCAGGAAATGAGATTTTATGTTTATGGCGGGAAAATGAGATTTTACGTTTTTGGCAGAAAATGAGATTTTATGTTTTTGGCAAAAAATTAGATTTTACGTTTTTGGCGAGAAAATTAGATTTTATGTTTTGGCGGGAAAACAAGATTTTTTTTTTTTTTTGGCGCGAAAATGAATTTTATTTTTGCGGGAAACAAAATTTTATGTTTATATCAGAAAATAAAATGATTATTTGGTTTATTTTAATCAATTAAATTGGTTAATTTTATTTGTTTTCAGATTATAATAATAAAATAAAATTAAATAAATTCTATTGCTGGTCAAATATGAAATTGGGCTATCCATAGTTCGACCATATGGACATGAGTTTTATTGGTCAGCCGCCCATTATGGACCATTGTCCATAAATAACCGTATACTAACGCCCATTTAAAGTAATGGACTATATGGACACGATCAAATAGGCGCTGGACAGCCCAATTGACATTTATAGTTCAGATCGGGTCACCTGCAGCAGTCGGAAGTATTCGTGGTCTTAGGCGGAGATAGCTAGACGGGCTTGGTCTGACCGTTTGACAGGTCTAGAAACCATTGTTGCAGTTAATATTATACCAAGATTTGGTCATTTAACTTCTTCGGTCTTCCAATGATACCAACCCAAAAAGGCGAAACCATATATATAAGAAAAAGTTTTGGGTTCATCCCCTTTTAGTTAACCAATCATAATTTATCATCTGTTTTTTTTTTTTGTCATCTAGAAATTTGATTTTGATCATTTTGACACAAAGAGTTACACAGTCGGCAAGGATCAAAATCCTTCCAGAGACTAAGTTGGCGAGTTCAAAATCACCCCAATGTCAAATCTGGCGAGTTAAAAATCACCCCCAAAAACAAAAGCTCTAAAACAGAGAAGAAAATACGATAATAAAACTTACAAAATAGAGTCAATAGCTAGAAAAGGATCCCAAATTCTACAACTGAATGTTTTGAAACAAAAGCAGCCATCAAACGCTTCCAAAGAACAGGTTGAGCGGAAGGAAAGCTATCAATCAGAAACCTCGCAAAGAACCAATCATTAGACTGCCTCTGAAGATAAACAAAAGCCCAAGAAAGGAACTAGACAGATACCTCCAGACTTCACTAACCGCAGAAACGAAAAACAGCCAGGCAAAAGAAACAAAACCTAGAAACCACTCCATCAAACCCTCACCAAAACGCCAAAGCAGATAAGGAAGCGCAGGGAAAAAGTAAACCTTGAAATCTGGTTGGGGAAAACACTAAAGAGGACCCCCAATACACGTGGACCTTCGTAGACCCAGCCAAAGTCATCTACAGACTAAGAACAGGTTACGTCACACAAGAGAAGAATTAGAGACCGAAACTACGCCCACACACCACAGAGACGTTTCGAGAAGCTATAACCAAGAGGAAGAACTTGGAAACCAAAAGGCTAACCCAAACATTGAGACTAAGACTAAATTCTCCATCTATCCGAGACTACAAACTGCCAAAGAACAAACCTGAAGCCAATAAGGCTCAAATCATAGGAGCCACCACCACTTTAGAACACTGGCGATCTACCAAAAGACCACCGACAAACTGAAGAACTTTGTTAATTTTAAGAGTTTAGATGATTATATAGTGTTTAGAATGATGAGAGGATTTAGAGAGAATGAATGTAATAAGATTTTTTTTCCTTGTATTCATATTTTCTATAAGAGCTTTACATGTGTTTATATAGAAGTTACAAAGAGGAAGAGAGGTGAGTCCTTCTCCATTAGGCGCCCATGCCTTCTCCATTAGGCGCCCATGCCTTCTCCCTGCAGCGCCCATGCTTTCTCCCTGCAGCGCCCATGCTTTCTCCCTGCAGCGCCCATGCTTTCTCCCTGTAGCGCCCATGCCTCCTTTGCTTCCTCATTTGGTTTAGTTAGTTTGTCTAGTTGATATCCAACAGCTTCCTTTTCTTCTAGTTCCTTATCAACTAGCTCTCCTTCTAGTTCCTTTACAACTAGTTCTCTCCTTTTCTCTCCTTTTCTTGAGTTTGAATTCTTCTTCTTGAGATCACATATTCCAACACTCCCCCTCAAGATTGGTCGATGGAGATCCTTAAGGCCGATCTTGCCATGAATGTGATCATAAGTAATGGCTGAGGTTGCTTTAGTGAAGATATCCGCTAGTTGATCTTGTTGAAATTCAGAGTATGGAGGCTTAGGGATTGTTGAGAGAGTGATAGTTGTGGCATGAGAATGATAAGGAGTTTGAGGTTTGGATACTTGGAGAATGTTTAGGATGAAGATGGTGGCATGAGTATTGATGTAATGAGAATGAGAATGATAATGGTTGATGAAATAAGATGAATTAAGGAGAAGCATGGCGCCGGAGAGCTAAAGCTCCACCGGCGCCTTTAGGAAGATAAACAAAGCTTCCTTTATTCTTTTAATCTTCTTATTCTCTTATTCACAACTCTTTACATCACATTACATGTATATTTATAGAGTTTTTACATAGAGAAGAAGAGAAAAGGCGTGAAGAAGGAAGGAGAGAAGAGAGGAGTTTGCGTGAAGAAGAGAGGAGGGAAGGGAGCAGCTCACTGTTTGACTCCTGTTCAAGCTGCACCCATACCCTGCTGCTGACGCCTCCATGCTTGTGCCCATGCCCTGGTTCTGGCGCCCCATGCTCTCCTTTGCTTCCTCTTTTCCACTTAGTTAGTCTTCTAGTTAGTATGTAACAACTTCCTTTCTTCTAGTTACATCCTAACCAAGACTTCTTCTAGTTCCTTGTGAACTAGGTTTCCTTTCCCTCCTTCTCTTAGATTTGAATTCTTCTATCATAGAGATCACATATTTCAACACTCCCCCTCAAGATTGGTCGGTAGGTGTCCTTAAGGCCAATCTTGCCATGTACGTGATCCTCATTGATAGAAGATGATGCCATGATAAGGATATCCGCTAGCTGATTCTTGCTTGCTCCAAAGACGGTTTTGATGACTCCTAACCTCAATGAGACCACGGCTTCCTCTCCTATGGCCTTTACTCTTTCTTGCGGATTAGGCTTTGTCTTCTCTAAGCTTCGCTCGGATCATGTCTCCTCGGGCTTCTTGTTTCAAACTTAATCTTGACTTCAAGCTCCTCGGATGACATCTTCTAGCTCAACGAATACTCACATTGTCATTGGCTTCCTCTTGATGACTCTTGGGAGTATACTCTATCCGTTGGACGCCACTTCCCGCTGCTTCTCGGATCACCACACCTAATACGGTCTGCAAGGTGGTTTCTCCTTCGGTTTCCTTACAACATCATCCATAGCTACTCATATGTGTCTCCCGGCTTCCTCTCGCCATCGTCTCCTCATATGGTGCTTGGATTCCCTTGTTGCCTTGTTTACCGTTCCACAGCTTCCTAGGTGAACGCCTCTTGGTCTGAGCTTCACTCTCCATCTATCAAGATCAATCTTGGCTTTAACCCTTCATAGATTTGTTCTTGATTCTTCAAAGAGCCATCCGCTCTAAGCCACTTATCATAAGACTCTCCCGGCTTCCTCTCGGAATGCCGCACCTATCCATGGTACAATGTGATAGTCCTCTTCTTCTTGGACCATCACCTAACTTGGTGCTTCAACGGTCTTCTTCAACACTCCCCCTCAAGCTTGGTTCGAGTATAGGAAGAACCAAACTTGACAAGGAAGACCGTTGCATAGTTTGGAGCTCACCGCTTCTTCAACACTTCCCTTCAAGACTAGCCAGTTGCCAAGGGACCACTCTTGCAAAGGAAAGAGCACTAAGCTTGATTATGCCAATGATGCCGCCTCCTCTTGGACTATCTATCTCACTTGCCAATTAGGACAAGCTTTCGTCTGCTAGCCATTTTGGATTAGGCCGCAAAGGACATCATCTACCTCCACATAACACCACCATGAATAGCTTGCTTGAGCCTATACACACTTCTTCTTGTAAATTGCTCCGCTTGGATCGCCACATGGTTGAGTATGATCACCACTCTCTCAAGACCTCCTGGATCAAGTGATTTGGCCTCAAGAGAGGATGAAGACCATGTGGAAGAATATGACCCTCCATAGGCACCCTTTAATCAATACCTTGGAGCAACTACTTCTTGGACCATCTGAATCTTCCGCTTGTTGAAAGATTCACCAATGAAAGATAGCATTAGCCTATGAGATTGGTTTTGGAAGTCATGAACTTCTTGGAAATGAGTCTTGCAGAGTTTGATTCGCCTGTTACTGTGGCTGAGAATTCGCCAAGAGCTTCATTGAGTCGCTGTTGCTCTTCTTCTTCTCAGAGCAACAATCGCTCTTAACCTCTTCCTCTGAGGTTTCCCTCTCTCAGCAGCCTTACTCTTCTCCTCCTTAACGCTTGAAGTTACAAGCGAATGTGAGTTTCCAATCACCATAACTGGAATCAAACTCTCAAGAATCACAACACAAGCCCATCCAAAAACATTTCTTACTATCTCTTCACCGCTTCTTTTCCACAATTGATTTTTCTCTTATCAACTGTGTTTCTTTGATCAAAAATTATTGACCACTTCCTTTTCTTTGCAGGAAACATCTCAGCCTTGTGCTTTATCTCTGTTTCATGCAAGTCTTCTACGTGAACTCCTCTTGTCACGTCTCTTCTGCAAGTCTCTTCCGGGTTAAAGATGTGAACTCCTCTTGTCACTTCTCTTCCGCAAGTCTCTTCCGGGATTCAACCTTCTTCAGCTTCCTCTTTCTAAGGTAAGCTTCTCCTTTTCTCCAAGTTTTACTATGAGCTGTCTCATATTTTCCTTGAAGTCTTATGTGAACTAGATTCACACTTTCTTTGACTGTTTTTTGTACAGCCGGTTTAATGCTTCCTCTTCTTTCTTGCTGGATGTCTTCATTTGATCACCAGCCACTTTACTTCCTGTTCAATGATTTGTTTTCACTTGGATCTTGCTTGGATCACCACTTAAGGTCACCACCCAGCCTTCTCCTCTTCTAAACCATCACGCCAAAAACACTCTTCATCTCCTAGATGCCTTATTTCCCACGCCATACATGCCAAAGACCATCACGCCATGACAAGCTTCTTCATGGATGAATGATTCTAAAAATCCTCTGGATCTTGTTTCCAAAGAGGATCACCGAGGGATTGATGTTGATACAACCCCTTTTCAAAGTTTTGTATGTGGATCTAGACTCCACACACAAGAAACACAAAGAAAGATATTTACTCTCTCACACACACCCTATTAAAAACGCATGGGAGGAACAAATTACCCAGGAAATCTCTCTCTCATGTGTTTAACAAAAGAAAAATGAGTTCCTCAAGGCAAGGAGCCAAGGAGAGCCCAACGAAATCTCCCTCAATTTGTCATCATTTTCTAGTAACAATACACACCCTTAGTCCTTTCACAACTTGAAGATCTTATGATCTCAAGGATATTAATCTCAGAGTGAATAGAACTAAGAAAATATATGGTTATAGATTAGAAGACTTTGTAGAAAGCTAGAAGAATAACAAGAGATTAGGCGCTAGATCACTCAACTTGCTCTGATACCATGTTGAAATTCAGAGTATGGAGGCTTAGGGATTGTTGAGAGAGTGATAGTTGTGGCATGAGAATGATAAGGAGTTTGAGGTTTGGATACTTGGAGAATGTTTAGGATGAAGATGTTGGCATGAGTATTGATGTAATGAGAATGAGAATGATAATGGTTGATGAAATAAGATGAATTAAGGAGAAGCATGGCGCCGGAGAGCTAAAGCTCCACCGGCGCCTTTAGGAAGATAAACAAAGCTTCCTTTACTCTTTTAATCTTCTTATTCTCTTATTCACAACTCTTTACATCACATTACATGTATATTTATAGAGTTTTTACATAGAGAAGAAGAGAAGAGGCGTGAAGAAGGAAGGAGAGAAGAGAGGAGTTTGCGTGAAGAAGAGAGGAGGGAAGGGAGCAGCTCACTGTTTGACTCCTGTTCAAGCTGCGCCCATACCCTGCTGCTGACGCCTCCATGCTTGTGCCCATGCCCTGGTTCTGGCGCCCCATGCTCTCCTTTGCTTCCTCTTTTCCACTTAGTTAGTCTTCTAGTTAGTATGTAACAACTTCCTTTCTTCTAGTTACATCCTAACCAAGACTTCTTCTAGTTCCTTGTGAACTAGGTTTCCTTTCCCTCCTTCTCTTAGATTTGAATTCTTCTATCATAGAGATCACATATTTCAACAGATCTATGCTGGCTACAAAGGCGGTTTTGATGATTCCTTCTTGAATCTTCCCTCTCACGAAGTGGCAATCAACTTCTATGTGCTTGGTTCTTTCATGGAAGACTGGATTGGATGCTATATGTATTGCAGCTTGATTATCACAATACAATAGCATTGCTTCAGCTTCATTTATTCCAAGATCATCTAGGAGTGCATTTATCCAAATTAACTCTTTTGTCACCTCCTTCATAGCTCTATACTCAGGTTCAGCACTAGATAAGGCTATGACCTTCTGCTTCTTACTCCTCCAAGTCACTAGATTGCCTCCCACAAAGGTGCAAAAACCAGATGTGGATTTTCTATCCATCTTATCACCAGCCCAATCCGCATCACAATATCCTTGAACCTTTGTGTTTCCATTAACCTTCATCCATATGCCTTTCCCGAGATTGTTTTTCAGATACCTTAGCAGCCTCTCAATCATGTTCCAATGCTGCATGGTTGGTCTTTGCATATGTTGGCTCACACGGTTTACTGCAAAGCAAATATCCGGCCTTGTGATAGTAAGGTAAATGAGTTTTCCCACCATCCTTTGATACCTCTTAATATCTTTCAATGGCTCCCCCTCAGGATTATCTTGGTAGCCTTCTTCTATTGGGGTTTTAGCCGGCTTGGATCCCAGCTTCCCTGTTTCTTCCAAGAGGTCAAGGACATATTTTCTTTGAGAAATGAACATCCCATCTCCAAATCGTGTCATCTCAATCCCTAGGAAATACTTAAGTTCCCCTAGGTCCTTTATATCAAAGTCGGCCTTCAAGATCTTCTTGATTTGATTTATTCCATCTTTGTCACTTCCAGTGATGATTAGATCATCAACATATATCAATACGGCAACAATTCCTTCTTCACTTTGTTTTGTGAACAAGGTATGATCCGCTTTAGATCTTATGAACTTCTTCTCCAAAAGACAAGCACTTAGCCTTTGGTACCATGCTCTTGGGGATTGCTTCAGCCCATAGATTGCTTTCTTCAATCTGCAAACTTTGTTGCCTTCCTTATGATATCCTTGGGGTGGATCCATATACACCTCTTCTTCCAAGTCTCCTTGCAAGAATGCGTTCTTAACATCCATCTGCCATAGATCCCATTTTAAGTTCACTGCCACTGAGATTAGTATTCTTATGGAATGAAGCTTAGCAACCGGAGCAAATGTCTCGGTATAGTCCTCCCCATAAACTTGAGTATACCCTTTTGCTACCAACCTTGCCTTGTACCTTTCTATCTTCCCATCACTTGTGTATTTGATTGTATACACCCATCTACTCCCAACCAACTTCTTATCCTTTGGTAAGTCGGTTAAGTACCAAGTATTATTCCTTTCCATGGACTTCATTTCCTCTTCCATGGCTTTCACCCATACTCCACTCTCACATGCTTCTTCATATGAGCTAGGAATGTATTCCTTGCTGATTTTTGTGAAAAAAACTTCATGCTCCATAGGTAATGTCGCCAAGGAACAGAAATGCTCAATGGGATATGTGATAATACTAGTTTGAGTGTGATCTCCTCCTTGTGATATGAGAGTGCTGTCGCCAATAGGATCGAGATCTAAGCTCGCCGTACGCTCAGGACACTCTCTTATCACACATGGAAGATTACTCGTACTAGACTCTCCTTGGAGCATAGCAGAATTGTTGTAGCCATAGAAAACACGTTGTCGCCTCTGTCTTGTACTTCTTCTTAGAGGTATACTTGATTCTGGTTCTTCTTCCACATCCTCTTCTGCTTCAGATAACCTCTGGTTTGATTCCTCCAGTATATCATCCGTAGTTCCCTGCTCTATGATATTCTCAGATGATTCATTCTCTCCTTGTACCTCATTTATTGGAGCATCATTAACCCGCCTCCAATCTATAGATACTGGAGTCACATCCTCCGGAGCTTCATGGTTCTTGTTTCCATAAAATCCTTCTTCTTCATTGAATCTCACCTCTCTAGATACATAGACTCTCCTTGTCTCCGGATTATAGACCTTGTATCCTTTTTGTGTTGGTGAGTAGCCAATGAACACACACTTCATACTTCGAGGTTCAAGTTTGCTTCTTTGTCCCTCCGGTACAAACATATAACAAGTACATCCAAAGGTCTTCATATGATTCACGCTTGGCTTGCTTTTGTATAGCACTTCAAATGGTGATTTATTATCAAGATTTTTGGTTGGAAGCCGGTTGATTAAGTAGCTTGAAGTCATTACTGCATCTCCCCAATGAAATGTAGGTACTCCTTTGGCAATCATGAGGGTTCTTGCTACTTCCATGAGATGTCTGTTCTTTCTTTCTGCTACCCCATTTTGTTGTGGAGTGTAAGCACACGATGTTTGGTGTATGATACCAAGGTTATTGAGTAACTCCTTGAATCGTTTGCTCACATACTCCCCTCCATTATCACTTCTTAAGATTTTGATTTTGGTCTTGAATTGGGTAGAGATATATTTGGTGAAGTTAGTAAACGCTTCATAACTTGATCCTTTGAATGTAAGAGTGTGATCCATGTGTGTCTTGAGTAGTCATCAATGAATGAAACAAAATATTTATATTGATCTCTTGAGTTACATGGGGCGGTCCATACATCCGAGTGTACAATGCCAAAAGCTTCATCACAAGTTGTAGATGAAGAGGGAAAAACCTGTCTACAATGTTTCCCTAGTACACATGCTTCACAACCTTCTTCTCCTTGAACGAGATTGGGTAAGACCATTTTGAGGATAGCTGAATTTGGATGTCCTAGCCTTCCATGCCATAATGGGCTATCTCCAATCTCCTTCTTGTCAAAAACTTCCTTATCCGCCTTTACTCCAAGAGCTTCTAGCTTTTCTTGTTTATTTGTTTCCAACAGATACACTCCATCCTCCATCTTTCCTTCTCCGAGTACAAGATTTGTTTTAGGGTCCTGAAACTTCACAAAGTCAGTCCCAAACATTGCCACACAATCCAAATCTTTTGTGGCTCTATGAACTGATAAAAGGTTGGATGAGAAACTAGGCATATATAATGCTTTAGTTTCTTTTGTGAAAAGCTCTAACTCTCCTATCCCTTCAATCGGAACTGAGCTTCCATTGGCTATTTGTACATTTCCATGATAAGGTTCAAGATTTTTCAGCATGTCTTGATCATTAATCATGTGATGAGAAGCCCCCGAATCCACAATGATCCTATTCTTCTTAATGGCACTTTTAGAGCTAAATAGGCTCTTACCGGATTCTGTGAGCTTGGCTAGGCTCTTGATGAGAGCCTCAAACTCGGATCTTCTGACCATCTCTTCAACAGGTTGTGTGACTCCCATGAAGGCTCTAGGTCCACTTCCATTCTCCTTTAGCCGCTTAGGCCTTAAGTGTGGATGAAGAGTCCAACACTTCTCCTTAGTGTGCCCCTTCATCTTGCAATGATCACATTCCAGCACCCTCTTGTCGAATGTGTGATTCCTCCTTGCAAGATGTGTGGCCTCACTTGGTGAACGGAATAGATCTCTTGACCCTTCCTCCCTTTGTATCATGCCACATACTTCCGCTAGACTTGGCAGCTTCTCAAATCTGAGTATGTGCTTGATAAGAG